>ML787388.1:211631-232727 GCA_009831015.1 Picea engelmannii | reverse complement strand
TTCTAGAAATAGAACCTTCTAAGAAGTCCTCTTACATTTATTATATCTAATTACCCATTTATTATATCTAACTACCATAGTGGGCCTTATTTAATAATATAGTGGACCTAGTCCACCTTACATTGAATGACCTCCACTATTATTACTATAGGCCCTCTGGTCCCCCCCCACTACCTCTCTAGCTACCTTACACAGAATAAACCGCAGACTGTATTTGCACATGTAGTTTTTCAATTCTTTTGTTCTGCCAGTATTTTGTAGCATGTCAATATTGAAGTATCCTACAAGTACAATGGATCTGTTCAGATGGAAATGGTCCAATGCATTGGAAATAAAATTTACTATGTTGGAGAATGCTGCATGGGGAGCTGCGTACAGATTTAGTATTGCAAATTCTGTTCCATGGGAAATGTTTTTGGCAAGCACCAGTTCAACATTCTTTTCTTCGATATGTATGTGGTCCAAAATTGGTACATGTTTTTTCACCAGTAACATCACCCCATGTGTAATGTAACTTGATATGCAATTGTGATTTGGGAATTGTTTGTTCTGCATGCATAATGCCATGTGTGTTTCCTGCAAGCACAAAATATCGGATTGCATTAAATCATAGTCATTCAGTATATCATCCATGTGTGAATTTAAGCTGCGTGTGTTAAGCGAGAGTATTGATACAAATGAATTTGTTTGTTATGGATTGGTAATCATAATGCAATTGCCATTTTGTGGCGGTCCTCAGTTGTTCCATCTCAATATCAAATTTTTGTTTCACTCTGAAGTTATCTTTTGTCAGAGGACTTAGTAAATACAAGGAGTCTATGCTTCTGACATGGGACAATACTGAGTATACAAGTCCATGTATCCGAATTCCATCAGGCTGAAATGCAACATTATCAAGTGTTAGGCCTTGTGATCTGTGGACTGTACGTGCACATGCAAGTTTAATTGGAAACTGTTTGCGAATCTTCAGTCGACCTGTCTTTGCTGATGTCGATATTGGATTTGATATTCGCAAAATAGGAGTCCAATCGCTTGCAGTGTTTGAATTATATAGATAAGACAACTTGCTTGCTTATCGCTTGCCTATATGCGGTTCATGGAACTTAATCCAAAGGAAATCTACTTTTTCTGTCTTCGTATAGCCTTTCAGTATTCCATTTGCACCATTCACCGAGCCATCCTGTGAATCATAGTTACAGGCATATATTTCAACTAGCATTTCTAATTTTAGTGCAAGGTGCAAAGGTAAAGTGACTGAATGTTCATGACGTGGGACATTTCCATGGTTGTCTTCTTCCAAGTCAATCAAATTGATGATGATATCATCGCCAGGTATGAGCGACATCATGTGGCTATTATGCTTTGCAACATCTTTATTTTTGTAGAATAGGTAAGGGAACGTTGGATCTATTGGTGCAGGCCGTAAGTACCTCAAATTGGTATAGGTCAAGTCATCATATGTTTGGCTGTTTGTGCGCATTCTATTCAGAATTGCAATGAATGTTTCATCTGCCTAGCGCATTGTAGTATGCAACTCAAAGCATTTAATATTGTCTCTCCAGAAGTCATGGGTCACTGTTTCCATGTTAATGATAGGTTGTTCAAATATCAAAGAATCTTGGATGGGCTGTGCCTGGTAAAGATCGCCACAGAAGATCATGTCAATGTTTCCAAAGTATTTGGTCTGCACATGTTTTATGCTTCTTAGCCGACTGTCAATGGAATACAAGAACCGACTGCCAATCAAAGATGCTTCATCTATAAATACAAGTTGGAGTTCCTCGTAAAGATTAGATAATGTATCCAACATTTCCTTGCTAAGTGGAAGAAACCATGACTTGTTAAAAGGCATTAAAAATGTAGAGTGGACTGTTGTTCCACCAGCATTGTATGCAACTTTTCCTGTGTATGAAACTATTAGGCCCTTTGGTTTCATAGGATCAAAGCAATTATTTGAATCATAGATTCGTATAAGCATTTGGAACAATGCTTTCGCTGTGAATGTCTTGCCTGTTCCTACTCCACCTGTAAGGAACACGTGCACATGACTGTTCATGTTCAACCATTTTTTAAGAGCAATGTCCTTTACAATTGTTTGTTTGTTTGCGATTCAATAGACATCTTATTCTGTGGTATTCATTATTTTCAATCAGGAAATGATGTTTTTTAACTTGAAAACCAAGGTTGATACGTTTTTCACTTTCAGCCACTGGAGGACAAGGAAAATCCGCTTGTAAGTCATAGGACTCAGAAGGAGTTCTGGTTGTTTTTGGGTTTCTGAATGTCTCATCATGATCGTCAAGGTTTTCTAGGTCATTAAGTGCAACTTCTAGATCGCCCCATGTTGGATTAACATTGTAGGTAAATCTAGCTTCATTGATATGCACTATAGTCTCAAAGGCAACATATGCAACCTCCCATGTAGAGAAGTTATGTATTAATGTCTCCTCGTTTTCATGGAACAGAACATACAACAACAGTTTTTTTCTAAAATAGTTTTCATAGTCACAATGTTTATTGTATTTGACAAACCGTATAACATAGGGTTTTTTTCTTTTTGATATGGGTGTCCCATTTTTTTTGTAATGCGATACAAATTCTGCTAAGAAGATATACCTAATAGGAGATGGACACTAGATGTAATAATCAATAATAGAGCGACATATGACGTCCTTTGAATTGTTAGGTTCTTGTTGCAGCAAAACCTATGGTTTAAGCATAAATGTGTGTTTTTCAAGTGGATATGTGTTTATGAAGACACATTTTCTTGAACTAAAAGTGAGGGGCAAAGAAAGGGCAATGTGAACTGCTCGTTGAGCAGACATTTGTTGAATATTAAGCAATGTATTTCCAAGGGTGTGTATCATTTGTATGACATCAATATGACTTCTTTCGTGTTCTTTGCGTATTTTTCTGAATACAGATGTCATAGATTTGTCAATCTTCGTCATATACGAGGTGCAGTAGGATGCTGCAGCATATGCATTCAACACGTAATGTGCATATGTATTTGCTTTCCACATAACTGACATGTCCTTGGAGAAACTGTTGTTCCAAATTTGGGAGAGTTTTCTTTTAAGGAAAAGTGTTGGTTGCCTAAGCGTTATTTGTATGGCTTGGATGTACTCATCTTTTGATAGATTTACCTGTGTCAAGAAGGCATCAAATCTCATCATTTCATCAAATCCTCCTTGTTCTAGAAATGCGAACAAGGATTTAGATTTCTCAACAACAACACTATCCTCTAAACTAACTGGCTCTATGATTCTTGTAGCTCTCATTGGCGGAGCGAGAAAGTTGTATCTGCAATGTGAGATTTTTCGTTTTCTACAAGTTCTTGTATGGTAATGTCTATGGAATTTCACAAGGTCTGGTTCCAAATGATTTGTATTGCATGTTATGTATTTATCCACAAATTGTTCGATCTCTAAATTCTTATCAGCTCCATAGACTGGTGCACCCTCTATCCACAACAGTGCGTGGTCATGCTCATTTCCCCTATTCTAGAATTCAGTCACAAAAAAGTAGTCCGATATTTTTCTGAAAAATGTTTCATCATGGCATATCAATTGTCTCAAAGCATTTATTCTATGTCTATAGTATCGAGTACATGTCACTGGGTCTTTTCTTATGAGGTAGTCAATGTCGTTATTTTCCAGTGTATCGGTTTTTTTTTACGTTTCCTGTTACTATGAAGGTAAAAAATGGCAGCCACCAATGGATCCCAGCAATGCTCTACACTTGTAAATGTGATGAAAAATGTTGGCGGTCCCAATTGCCGGATCATTGCAATTTTTGTTTTGTTGCATATATTCAGGAGAGGCGTGGATGTTCTTGAAATCTATGTATCCAATATCAGATTTTAGAATTTTTTCTAGGTTTACTTTGTACTTCACATCCTTGGCCAACAAATTTCTTCCTTGTAACTGGCCTTTTCTTATTCGGACCCACATGCAGGACATAACTTGCTCTATTATCATGCGCATTGTTTTGAAAAACAAATTTGTTATGTGATAGGAGAAGTAACCGCTTGAATGTAGTAGCTCCCATCAGACTATTTTATGATAACTGAATCGTTCTGTAATATCAATGCCACATGGATCTCTGTAGAACAGTGTTGGAAAGTTCATTTCCTCAACGAATTTGTCCTTGAATATTCCAAGTGGACGCTGCCCCTCACCAGGTGCGATTTCGACAATTTTGTCTTGCAAGTCATGAATGCACTGTGAATCAGTGAATCCATGGACCAATGTTTCAGCAGGTGTTTCAGTCTTCGATTCATCACTTGTATCAGAATCACTAGAATTTTCGAGAGTCTCTACAGAGTTTCCATGTTCTTCTGTGAGAACACTGTTCCAGTTGGCATTTATACAAATGTTCTCTGCTTTGTACAAGGCCTTGGAACATAATTCCTTTAATGATTTCATAACAACATGCACATGCACTTTGCCTGTCAGATACACATTTTTGTATTGCAAGCGTCTTTTCAGATCCACAACGATTGTAATTGTATTGTTAATGAACTGTGGCAATGCTTTTTGCACAACATCTAGCTGAACAAGCACATTAATAATTGATCCTGTTAAGCTCATTTGGGGTTGCTTATAGCCCCAAGGTCTGATTTGAGCAAATGCAATTTGTAGAGAGACAAGTCTCTCCTCAAGTTCCGTAAGTGCACTTACATCTGCTAGTGGTGTATTACATCTTATTCGGTAAGGGGTTGCAAACTGTGGTAGTTTTCCATTTTCAAGCGATCGTTTGCATGGAAGACAAAATTTCTCACTGGAAAATGGTTTATCGTGGGCTGTCAGCCGGAGGTATTCTGCTTGCAAATCAAGCATGAAAGACTTACTGTTTTTTGAAAAATTTAATTGTTCACAAATTGCACATGCAATGGAAGGAATGTCTTTCATTTGTTTCATGTAGGTCTGTCTTGCATTTTTTTTTCGCAGGGAAGTATGGGTAGAAACTGTTTCCTATTTTTCATGTACACCACAAATTGCCATAGTTGCATGTCCATTCTGGGATATGGAAGCACACATGTTTATGTTTTTTTCTGCATGGACAAATTTCTTTACATTGTCATATGTGAGTTTCTCTCAAAAAGGAAGTGTAGCAATGTATTTTTTTCTCTCGCGCATGACCTTTTTCAAGTTGTGGTAACTTACTCTATGTTTCTTTCCCACGGGTGGGATGACCTGGTGGAAATTGGGATGAATTTCACTCTCACCCAGTTTCTCAGAAACTATTTTACATTTTTTGTTCAAGGCCTCTATTTGCTTATCAGAAGTCGGACAAATTTGACGAATAGTTTTTTTCAAATTGTGATAACTTACTCTACGTTTTTTGTTTAAGCCTTCTATGGCCTCATCACAACTGAAATGAATTCTACGCATGTTTTTTTTGTTCAAGCCCTGTCTTCCCATATCACAACCGGGAGGACTCTCGTTTTGACTAAAAAGCATTCCACGCGTATGCATATTTGATGCCATTTGGGTGGCATGCACACTCAACCCTGAACTACCGATATCTCCAAGCAATGGTTCATAATGGATATGTGTTGTATCTATTTTCAATGACAGGATGTGAATTGTTCGATCGTAATTTGAATCGGTAACCTAGGAATGGAAAGTGCCAGCTGGCGAGGCCGACCAAACCTATATCTTCACCCTGAATACCAGAGACAACCATTGCAAATAGAATCTGCAACATTGAACTCGACTACTACCAAACAACAAATTGCATTAAACAAACTATCTCCACAACTAGACACAACATTTGTTGCCAGCTGTAAACCATAACAATCTATGCCATCCAAAATCTGTTTCCATTGCGATTGAAGGTCTTTTCAAATAACAGACAAGTAGATACGAGGACCTTCTATATTTCATATGGACATTTTTCTGTACAACAGTGATTCATAATGGCCACTGAGGGCATCGACATCATGTAACAAGATGCAGTATGGATTGTCAGATGCAGTTTTGTTTAATAGTAGATATCTTGTTTTTCTTGTCAATGACCATATGCCAACTGATATATTCAACCAGTTAGAAAACCACTGAATACAAAATGTATCTCCCCAAAGTCCCCTCTGATGTGCAGGCAGAACTAGAGATGCAGACAACCACATCTTTGAAAAATATGTAGCCACATCATGTATTCCATGAAACTGTCGAAGAAAATCAGATTCCAGTTCGTATTCATAGGACTGCAAAGCCTCAACATTGTCATTTTTAAAATAGGCCAAGAAATAATCTATCAATCCATTGCGCAGCTCGGTCGATGAATACCAAAAATGCAATAGAACCCGGAATGTATCGAAAAGGCAATCTCCAATAGTATACGAGAAAGCATCCAATCTAAAAAGGCCATTCCTATGCAAAACCACGTCAATGCTGTCATGTACAATGGATTGTGTATATTTTTAATATGACCCAACATCTATTACCTCTTTCATCTTTTTCAGCTGTCATTTTGAAGCTGTTTGCTAGATACTTTCAGTTTCTATCAAAACAGAGAAAAGCACAGGCAAAAAATAAAAACTAGCAAAATAAAAAAGAAAAGCAAAATAGTGCACCAATCCCCGTATGTATCTTTAAACCTTCTTCTTCTCAACTTGAATTCCCCCTAGTTCCCATAGCAAATGAGAAGAAAGCAGGCCAACACTGGAAACTGAACCAAATAGAAGAAAGATCGCAAAAAGATAAAACCATAACTTAACTCAGCAGAAAGAAAATAGGTAGACGCAGTTTTTCGGCCCACAGAGTAGAGGCATACACTGTGTCTACACCTCGCCTGATGGTTCCATCTTCTGATAGCTCCCAACTACTTTTCGTAAATCCCTCTGCATTGCAATTTTCAGAAAAACTATGGATGTGATATCCTCCATATGAAGACGCATTGTTTCCATGAACAGAAACTAAGAGCACAGACAAAAATGGTCTGGAACAGAATATTGAAAATCACCAAGAACAAGGAAACTTACCCGTCAACAAAGGATGAGAAGACCTCAGCACCCAAAAAAATGCAACTTGCAACAACAGGTCCAACAACTTGCAAAGTTGAAGAACAACAAACCAGCGAACAACCATGAAGAGCTCGAACTGCAAGTGTAGGACCTCAACTTTGCAAAGTTGAATCAAACAAGAACCATAATCATGGAATGAAACAACGAAAAAGGATGGAGCACAAGAGCAGGGATGCCGACCACAAACAAAACTGTATTGCAAGGCATCTGTACAATAAAAATTTAAGACTGGCAGAGCTCTTAGGTAAACAATTAAGATAGTAAGGACCATCAAAGGGCGTAGGCCTGTGCAAGCATTTAAGAAAAGATGCAACGTGGTAGGACTGTTCTCTCGAAGCACACAACAACAAAGCATAAATCCAACATAACAATATCGTGGAGAATGTATTCAACCCAACAAAAAATGATAAGGGAAAACATTCGAACTAATGCTAGCATTAATCCATGTTCCACGAATGCATAACAAAATTTATGATTCAAAAAGACCATATACTACCAAATACTTTGGAAATGCAAATATATTTTACATTGGGAATAGAGAAGGCAACAATAAGACCTCCAATCTGTTGTCCAATCAGATCTTGACAAACATGATACTTTTTATTATATAAAAATCGATATTTTCACTTCCCTTGTTCCAACAATAGACAATAGTGAAATATTTCTGGTCAACGCACAAGCTAATGCCAGGTCAACGATTTATCGGTCGCTAGAGTCCCTCTATGCCTACGACATGGACTAATAAGGTCAAAATAACTCAAAGGTTTTCATTAGGATTCCCATCTCGCTCAAATGTTTTATCTTTGTTTAATTGTAGAAGTACAATCGTTATTTTTTTATTAGTCCCAATTTCCTTTGCAGTTCTTCTATATATATAAAGAACCGCAAGGCAAATTGGGACTAATAAAAAAAATTCATATCAAAGTTCATAATTTTTTCATATATATAATTTTTTCCAAATTTCATATCTCTCTACATATCGACTATTTACATAATTTTTTTCGAAGTTCCTAGCTGGAGAATGTATGAAAACTTTATATTTGCTCATAAAACATAAAACTTTTGAGAGTTTTATTTAGCCTCTTCTTGGTGCATTAGAGAACAAGCAATCAAAGGAACTGTCCGGAGCATCTGGTGAAGGTGACAATTGCTCACACGAGCTATGATGATGTTTCTCCCCATTTTCATGTGATTCAATACATCACTGTGTAATAGATAGAGACATATTATACCACTAGCATTATATCTAAAATAAAGGAAAAATAATAGGAAAATGCTTTAATGACAAGCTGCTACAAATATTAAAATTCATACTAGATAAAAAAAAAAACAATGAAAATATATTCATTCTAAACACATGCTCTAGCTGCTCTGGTTGCAAATCCTCAATGTCTCTGACTGGATGTTCTTCAATTGCATTGTTTACCAAAATAACAATCTGGCAACATGTCTTCATAGTTCTAGTCTTCCATCGATTGTTTACCAAAATAAAAATCTAGCAACATGTCTTCATAGTTCTCGTCTTCCATCGATTGACCATGGCAACATGCCTTCATAGTTCTAGTCTTCCATCGATTGATCACAACCATTTGTGTATATGTCTACAAAATATATGCAATTTGATTGATTTCTATGCCAACTGCCACAACTTATATGTTATTTCTCCACATATGGCCATAATGACAACTGTTGGTATGCTCTAGCACCTCATTGCAACCACATTACAATCTTGACAATATCAACGAGGCTATCCCTTTCAAAATGTTTGCAAAAATTTCCACCATATTTGTTAGAAGACAAAAAAAGAGATACTACTTTTCACAATTCTCAGATTGCAACTTTTACATTCAAAGTCTCGATCTTCTAATAAAACTTCACATACAAGATTGATCCTAATGCCTAATAAATCCTTCTAGGAATCAATTTAGTAAACATCCACAATTGAATGGACATACATCAATATCACTACACATTATAAAGCATTAAAATGAAATTCCCGGATTATAGACCTTTCAAAACAACAAATTAGATTTAAAGCATGTTAGCAGAATGCTCATGTAATGATCTTCCAAACTTGGAGATATAAGAAATCCAGCCATAGGTTTGAAAGCTTCTTCAAAACTTGAAATCGACCTTAAAGCTCAAAGAAGAAAAGAAAACGACTCATGAAGGATGGAGATGCACTATGATGGAGTATAAAGCCTTCGTTTTAAGGATAAGACACACTTACAAATAGCATAAAATATTCAAATTCTTGTAAATTTTCATCATTCTATGGACGTGCATTAAAAGAGAGTACAAATCCTTTAAAATCTTATATTTTCAGGGATCAAACTGCATTAAAAGTGGTTATAAATATTTTAGACTCTCATAATTTTAATGATGCATTGGATCATTTTAAAAGATCTTCAAACCTTGTCAGAGGCATTGAAACAAATCAATGAGGGTGCCTCTATCCCATTTTGTTGATGCTTTTGACAAACAATCTTGTTCTTAGCCATGAAAACTATTCATGCTTTTGACAAAAAGTTTGTTCCTGAACCATGAAAACTGAAGAACTTGGCAAGGAGATCTTAAGCAAAGGAGAATGATGAGAAAGAAACTAGTGAAAAAATGATTATTAATAGAAGCAAGTCACATATATGTTTACATACTTATGATCTTTCATAATGTTTGACCAATGTTTTATGTTTCTCTTTTTTAAAATTACCCAATTTTAAAAGATCTAATAAAAAACCTATACACAGGATCACAACCCAATGAACAATATTCTTTCATAAACAAATCCTCACTAAAAACATCTCTACTAATATCGAGGTTCCATAGTTTTTAAGACTTACATTATGCTATCTACAATTGCTAGTATTATAGATGTTCCCATCCAAACAAGTGAGCTATTGAATGCTTGTCATTTCTTATATAACACAAGCAATTGCACATAAGCTATTGAATGTGTTATGCAAGCAAGTTCTAAATGATTGCATTGAATCCTAACTATCATTTCAGTATGCCTACAATGGACTTTCAATGTCACCTTCCCAAATACTAATTGTACTTAATTCTATGTCACCTCCCCCAAATACTAATTGTACTTAATTCTAGATGCTTCAAGAATGGTTTTTGTTCCTTGGTGCTCTCTATGTCTTCCTTGCCATTTTTAGACCTGCCAAGTTGAAGGTAGGGACTTGCTACCTTGCACCTCATCTTGTTTTTAATATACTTTTCCAAGTGAATTTAACGTTCTCTAGAACTCATTAATGATTTATTTGGGCACAACGTGGATTGTCTCTTTGGGTTCTTCATTAATTTAATCTGAAAAAGAATAATTTTGATACTTATTAAAGAAAATTTCTTTGTTTTCCCATATATTAGAAGTAAATATTTATTGATCCTAACACCTCTAATCTCTTCTCAATTTTTTTCTCTAAGTAGAATTTTTTTATCACATTTTATTTCCAAAAAAGAAACAATTTGTGATACATTGATAAAACCCTATCATTTGGCCATCACTTGCCATGAGAAAATAACTACAAACTTAAAAAAATATCATATAATCATCCTAGACTTTCGGGCATTTACGCATATGGAAAAAATATAGGTCCTATTAAGGAAATAAACCAACACAAGAAAGCACCAAAGTTCTCAACCATACCATCTCACAACCACTAAAAAAGGATTTACCATTAAAGCTCTCCCAACTTGGGTTCGATCATAAGATAGAAAACAACTAATAAACAATCTGTTTCTGGAGGGAGAGATGAGAGTTTATTCCCCATAAAATTCATCATCTTATGTAGGCCAAACTTGCAAATATGTTGCTTCCTTAGCTTGCTTATTTTCTTTTGAATTCCTTTCCCTATAAATATATACAAAATACACATGTGCAAATTACTCCTTTAACTCCAAGGCCCTTCTTAGATTGTCCCACAACATCAAATTTAGGTTTCTTGTATTACCATTCATCCAACCGATAACTAGTTTAGAATAACCAAAGACTTGAATTCTTTATATACCTCTCTTGATTGTTATATCCATTAGAGTATGCACTGCTCTAACCTCTACCCAATTGTTTCAACCTTATCCTATCCCTCAAAAAAAATGTCATGTGCTCACCCTCTAGATATAAGCAACCTCCAATCCCACACAGTTGAACGTTCCCTTAGAACTGTCATCAAAGGATCCCTAGGGGAAATATTGGTCATAAGATATATCCTTTACCATCCATTCCCTCCTAATTTTTACCCTAGGAGTATTCATAAAGGAAGTTCATCTTCTAGATAGATTGAGGCACTAGCACTTCATCCCTAAAGAGAACATTGTTCCTTGAAATCCAAATATGCCACATCACCACTGGATGCACTGTTATTTTCTCCACTATCTCCTTATAATTTCACTATTTATCATTTTTTTTTTCCATAGTCTCTTCAGACCATTTGCCTTTATCTCTAGACAATAATAAAATCTTTCCACACATAGAATATTTACAATCCAAAAAAAGATGTTGGACACTCTCATTATAATCTCTACATAACAAGAAAAAACCTGGCATTTTCTAGAAACTCCTATGTAAGTTATCCCATGTTAAAAAATCATTAGATAGTACTAGCCACATGAATGCTCTAATCTTAGGTGGTACCTCCAATCTCCAAATGTCTCCACCCCAACACTTCCTATCTACTTCCGTCCAAAATAGAACCAATACACATTTTTAACCTCCAAAATAGATTTGACTAGGGTTATCCTCCCTCCAAGAGACAACCATATATCACACCATAGTTTTATTCTTTTCTCCATCTTTTCAATAAGACAAGATCAATCCTCTTTTCTATAAGCATTGGGTTTTAACATAAAGCCAGGATATTTGAGACATGCTTCAATTCTAAGATGTGAAACAATAACATCACTCTAACAGAGTTTTCATGCTAAGGAGTAGGGTTATTGAAGTATAATGTGTCAAAATTATGTATATTAATCTTCATCACAATAGTATCACAAAACAAATTTAGGGATTTTGAAAACACCTTGGCATCCTGTTGGGTTATGAAAAAGGTACAAATATCCTCCTTATTCATACAGTTTGTGATACAATCTTGAGTGAATTTTTTGTGAATTAGGGATAAATAGAATGGAAAATGATTAACATGTCTTCTAGTGATATTACTGAAGTCATGATGAATGAATTCTAAAATACGGTTGGAATTGTTTGATTTTGTTACAGGATTGGTTAAATATTGTCAAAACCGAAATATCAAAGGATATCTTGAAGATGTGCGAGCCATTGGAGGTTGAGGACTTTTGGCGCAAAAGCAGTTTTAAAGATGCTTCGGTTTTCTATATTGTAACTTTATAATAAGTAAAGCAATCTCGAGGATCTTCCTATCCTCAGGATGGCTTGATTTACTCATATTATTGTATATATAGAGGATAATAGATCCGAAAAGACAATCTAAGAATTACGTTCAAGTATTCAGACTCAGAGTTATTGTACACAAGCCGTTTTTGTGAATGATGTACCAACTATGAAGTTAATAAAAGATTTGATCGTTTTCACCATTTATATATACTGAGTTTCTTGTAGCAGTGCTTCTAAGGACCAAGGGCCCAGTCTAAAGGAGCTACTATTTCATTTGTAATTGTATCAGTTTGATTTTTGTTTTACGATTCAATTCCCTTTCACAATATTTAAAACGAATGCATAAGTGTGTCAATGATTCCATACGATTTTCATACAGAAGATAGATATCTCTCGAGTGTTAATGATTGCTGATTCCAATTTCCATTACTGTAGTTTTCTTCTTGATAGTTCCTCACGTTTTCATATGCGCTATTCCTTTTACTTAAGATTTGCATTAGTTGTTCCTTTCGAATATGTTACAATTGCCGTTCCATTCAATTAAAGTTACAATTGCTATTCCTTTCCATTTAGTTATGATTATTGTTCCTTACGATTAGATTACAATTGCAATTTCTTTCTATTAGAATAGTTCGCTATTTCCTTTCCAGCAATTCAATTCCTAGTTAATAGTCAATTCTGAGGGTCTTTACTCAAATTCAGTCATTGCTTTCCAGTTAAATGAATTTAGCAGGTTAGCTAGTTCCTTTTCATTCACAACATGTTAGCAATTAGATTTCAATTTTGTTAAATAAGATCTTAATCTTAGAATATTTAAATGAACATTCGAGGAACTTGATTGTGGATAAACTCAGGTTTGCTTTAGCTACGCGATTTCAGCCTCTACAAGCTATCTGCATAGACTTTGTTGATGTTCTTGAGATAATAGACGAATCCTCGGGTTGATAAATTAATGTTAAAACTAAGGCTGTTTTAGGACATCTTTAGACCCCAACATTTTGGCGCCGTTGCCGAGGATAATGTCAAAGGTAGCATAGATTGTGCCTCTGGAGGACGAGGTATTGAAGACGGAAGGTAAGAACCTACGCAGGAAATAAGTAAGATGCTTATGCCAATGCCTACCTCCAGCTGACGCATTAAGAGGTTGCATAGGTGTTTTTCTTTCTTGAATTTATTTTAGCATGAAGTGTATATGACTAAGAAAAAAGATCTTGAAAAATCAAAACCCCCACCAAAAATTACCAAATCCCAGAGCCCGGTGCTCCCTAGGAGAAGCACTTTCATAGACGACATCATCTGAAAAGATGATTCTCAAGATTCTGTTGGACCTAGGAAAGGATCTACCTGAATCCCTCAGGAATAAGTCTCACCAACTACAACGCACGCTAATATTCACATCAAAATTGAAGGGAGTGAGCAAAGCTTCCAGAGCACAAATCTTCCACCTCTCACCCCTTTAGAAGAGGGAAATTCTCGTAACCTGGAGGAAGGCGAAGGAGAAACCAGCGGGGTTGTCAAGACAGATCCATCACCACTCCCTGATCCTGAATCTCCTGAGAAAGGAGAAGGCATACATGAAATCCCAGATAGATGGAGTGCAATCAAATCCCCTAGAGGGTTAGATAATAAAACACCTCGAATAAAATACCCGAATCAAGAAATCCCTGAAGATTTCTGGCACATTTTTGATCAAATGGCACAACCAAATCAACAATGTCCCCAGAATTCCACATTGGAATATCTGATAGTTGATCCTATTGCCAATGCCCCCATGAAGGCAACCCCCCTACAAAACTTGCCAACCTTTCATGGATTAATCTCAGAAGAACCGAACACATTCTTATTTGAATTTGATGTTTTATGTAGAGGGTATGATTACACCTCTGAACCTCAAAAATTTAAATTGTTCCCCTCTACTCTGAAGGGAGCAACTCTATGCTGGTTTATGGGATTAGGGGGCAGAACTATGAACTCATGGGATGAGATGAAACATGCCTTCTTGACAAAATATCAGGATTATTGTAGAACCAGGGAATTAAAAAGATGAAATCTTTCAAATGATTGCAAAAGAAAATGAATAATTAGAAGAATATGTTGAGAGATTTCAGTATAATTTATAAAGATCACCCTATGGTGCATTACCAAGTGAAGTACGTAAGGCAACTCTGATTAAGGGTATGAAAGATGAATGGGTAGAAACATTGAATCTAATGGGAAACGTTGACATTTATCAAGAAGCTTAAGATAACATCATTCAATTGTGTATTAGGTGCTCATGAGGAAGCACACAGACCAGATCAAGAATGCAAACTTCCCTCATGAGAAGTAACAATACTACAAGCAGGGGTGTCACGCAAGCTGAAGTTGGTAATCTCTTAGAAGATTTCAAAACATATATTCTGAGCACTTTGACTACACAATTGGATGTATTGCAGGCCAAACAGAAAAAAATAGAAGCATAACAGACTTTGGCCATATTTTTCCACAGATACAGAAGAAAACATGGTCCAAGGGATTTCCCTTTGGATGCGGTTCGGGTTTGCGCTATCTGCTCCAAGGATCACAACACAAAGCAATGCCCATCACTCCCTGGACTAAAAGTTTTCTTTAGAGAAGCAGAAGAAGAAACATAACCGTTATATCTGATGGCCCAACATCGTCAATGGCAGAACCAAGCTTCAAATATACTACAAGACCCTTCCTCTCTCTTTCCTGGACAGTATAATCAACAACAAAATTCTGGTAACGCATGGCAGGGCTAGCAGTTTACTAATCAGAACTGACAACCCCATCAATACCCACCTGCAAATCCCACTTGGCCAAACCAGCCTGCTGCAAATCTTGTCTGGAAGAATCAACCAACTGCAAACTCTACCTGGCCTAACTAACAATATCCCACCTCACCCTGACAAAATTCAAAACCCTCTACCCTTCACAATGGCCCAATACGACTACCCAAAACCTAAATTGGAACCAAAATTGGCAGTTCCCCATGGGAGTAAACAATCAACCCATGGGAATGGCCCCTCAAACCCAACCCACATTGCAAGCTCCACTCCAACTGCCCCAAAACCCTCAATCGCAATTGTGCCCCCAATTACCAGCGCAACCTCACCCAAATCCTAATAATAGACCGTCTCAACTCGTCCAAATTATGGAGAACAACGAAGGAGAAACCAACTCGGTAGGGTGCAACAAACTCCGGTTGAGATCGGGGAGTATAATCTCTTCTGAAGAAAATAATGTTTCTCAAGAGCAGGAGAATGAAAAACAACCAGAAATAACACCCCCGACTGTGGTAATAACAGAAGAAATCGAGCAGGGGGGAAACACAGTCGAATCACATGATCCTGATAAGGATGCAACTCCTTCCCCTCCATTCCCCGAAAGATTGATGATAGAAAAACCTGTCGAATATCCCAACTTTGACATTGTAGGGGAACTCAAGAATTTATATGTCAAGATCCCACTCCTGCAGGCACTACAAGATATTCCAATTTACGCGAAAACAATCAAGGAACTATGCGGAAGGAAGCCTGCTAAGAAGATAAGGAATTCATCATCGACAGTTTGCATAGTAGGAGCCTTGTCTGATCTAATTCTTGGTAGACAAGAAGCAATCAAATATGCAGATCCAAGGAATCCCATAGTAACAGTTCAGATCCAGGGCTGTTCTTTTCCAAATACATAATTGATTTGGGAGCATCCATCAACATCCCGACTATGGAAACTTGCAATACCCTGGGTTTTGACTCCTTCGAACCCACCACAATTATGTTACAGTTTGCAGATCGATCGATGGTTCGACCAGTTGGCACATTACATGATATAGCCATCTCCATCGACTCTTGGGAATATTCGACAGGCTTCCTCATCATCAACCCAAGAAGTGGACTTGAAGGGCATCCATTGATATTGGGTAGACCATGGCTTGAAACAACATATGCGTACATATGATGCCGAATGGGTAATATGACAATCGCTAGAGGGGGTATCACAAAGAATCTAATCTTATATCCTCCTGCCAAGCCAAGCCCAACTTTTGTATATCCACAATTGCCACCACCACGATACCCATAAAAGGATTTACGAGCCCCTCTTACGCTGGAAGAATCCCTTAGACTTAAAAACCAGCTAGAGGATGATGTAATCATTGGGTTTATTAATAACCCAGCCACCGTGAGCAACCCAACCTGCCATATTCATCCAAGATGTTCTAGACCGTGGAGCACAGGGAGACCTGCTGGAAGATTTAATGGAACAACAAATTCCAACTACAACTGTTCATAACAACAAATCCATTGAGATTGCACCAGGGAGGTCTCTGAACATCAATGCCAATTTAGATGAACAACAACAACAAAATCTAATTCAAGTCCTCTCCAAATACCAACAAGCTTTTGCATGGGAGTATTATGATATGAAAGGTATTGATCCACAACTCTGCACACACCACATTTATATTGAAAAATACGCTCGACCTATTCGACAGCCGCAGAGAAGACTGAATCCCCATCTCAGGGATATTGTTAAGGAAGAATTACAAAAGCTGTTGGATGTAGATTTTATATACCCTATCTCAGATAGTCGGTGGGTTTCCCCATTAGTGATCGTCCCAAAGAAAAATGGGAAATGGCGGATCTGTGTTGACTACAGGGAACTTAACAAAGCCACTCAAAAGGATCATTTCCCCTTACCTTTCATCGATCAGGTCCTGGATACTCTGACAGGAAAGAAATTCTTTTCTTTTCTAGATGGGTTTAGTGGCTACAATCAGATCCAGATCGCCCTAGAAGATCAAGATAAAACTACATTCACCTTCCCCTAGGGTACCTTTGCATACAAATGATCACTCCTTATGGTGACGATTTTGATCAAGCACTGAATAATCCAGAGAAGATACTGGAACAATGCATTGCTACCAGGCTATGTCTAAGCCACACAAAAATTTCACATGATGATGCCAGAAGGTGTGGTACCAGGGCATTATATTTCTGAAGATGGAATTAGAGTAGATCCAACCAAAATAGAGGTAATTCTTAATCTACCTACACCACATACACAAACAGAGGTACGTAGTTTCCTTGGCGCTTCTGGATACTATCATAGATTTATGGAAAATTTTTCAAGAACCGCTGCACCTTTACATTCTTTGACTGGTAATGTGGAGTTTCAGTGGTCCGACAAGTGTGATGTGGCATTTGCAGGACTTAAAAAGATGATATCAACAACACCGGTGTTGAGGGAACCAAATTGGAAAATACCATTTCAAATCTACACTGATGCATCAGATATTTCCATAGGCGTTGTCCTTGGACATGAAGAATACAAGAAACCTTACGCTATTTATTTCATTAGCAAGAATCTTACTCTAGCTGAACTTAATTACACAGAAACAGAAAAATAATTTTTAGCTGTTATACACGCCATCAATAAATTTCGCCATTATATAACATGCTATCCCATTATTATATATACTGATCATTCTGCTATTAGATATCTAGCTAATAAACCAATTACTAATGGACGGGTCACTCGGTGATTATTACTATTGCAAAAATTTGACATCACCATCAAAGATCGACCCGAGAGAGAAAATCTTGTTGTAGACTTCCTATTCCACATACCCAAAACAAACGACTCCTTAAAATTGAAGATCAATTTCAAGATGAGCATTTGTTTGTCGTTACTACAAAGCCACCTTGGTATGCTGATGTGGAAAATTATCTGGCAATGAGAAGATTACCGACACATCTATCATAGAGGGAAAGAAAACTGATCGTCCAACGTAGTGCACGATTCACTTGGATTAGCGGATATCTCTTCCACACAGGAGCTGATCTCCAGATCCGCAGATGCATACGAGATGACGAAATCTACGACATACTAAAGGCATGACATGAAGAACCCTGTGGTGGGCATTTTGTAGACCGCAGGATTGGACACAAAATTTTACAGATGGGTTACTATTGGCCCTCAATATTTAGGGATGCAAAGAAATACATCCAGACCTACGACAACTGTCAACGGATGGGAAAACCAGGTCAGGCGGATGAAATGCCCTTGAAAGCACAAATAGTCGTAGAACCATTTGAAACATGGGCACTAGACTTCATCGACCCCTTCAATCCAAAGTCGAATCAGAAGGCCTATATTATAGTAGCTACGGACTACATAACTAAATGGGTAGAGGCAGAAGCCCTACCAAATGCAACATAAGAGGTAGTCATCAAATTTCTGTTCAAACTATTTGTACGCTATGGACTACCCAGGGAAGTAATCACTGATGGGGGATCACAATTTACAGCTCATAGAATCACTACCACCCTCGAAAATTATCATATTAAGCACATAGTTACTTCTCCATATCACCCACAGGAAAACGGGCAAGTAGAAGGCACAAATAAGGTCCTGGAGGCAATCTTGACAAAGACTGTCTCAACAAATCGACAGAATTGGGCTTCTGAGCTTCCAAATGCCTTATGGGATTATCGAACAACATGGCATGACACCACTAGCTACTCTCCCTATCACCTAGTTTATGGAAAAGAACCCATCTTCCTAATCGAGTTTGAGATTAAAACCCTAAGGATGGCTCAGGAAATTGGACTGGATCTAACAACGACACATAAAAAATGCCTTCAACAACTTAACGAATTGGATGAATCACGCCTATCTACTGTGGAGCGCACAACTGTTATTTAGCAACAGAGAGCGGCCTGGCATGACAAGCATATCAAGAAGAAATCATTCAAGAAGGGTGATTGGACACTTCTCTTCGACTCCAGATTTCACGATTTTCAGGGAAAGTTACAAACACGGTGGCTGGGACCATATGAAATTGAGGAAGTCCATGATAATGGCACGGTCACTTTAAGCACCATAGATGGCTCTGAATCTCCATTTCTGGTTAATGGGCATCGACTACGAATCTACCATCATCCGCCTTCAAAAGAATCTTTCTACCAGGAAGTAAGTAAAGATCCTACCGTTCAAATTTTGGCTGGCTGGGAAGGTAACCCAACCACCCCAACTCCATAAATGATCAATTTTGTTGACACTGTACATACTGTATATAGTTTTCATTCAGTATTAGTTTTTTTTTTTCCTTTCATTTTTTTGAGATAGGGAGGATAACTGTAATCAACACAATCAACACTCTTTTCTGTTTCACACTCTTTCTTTATCCTATCACGTGGACCCAGTATTTCACAGAAAAATGAATATATCATACTCCGCAGTAGTAATAGGGTAACCATAATGAACTCATGACATCAAAAGACCATCCCGTACTCGATTCTGAAATAAACTGACCCATAATAATTGAATGAATTTAGTTGATGACTAATCAACCTTATATTCAAATAAGAGAACAAATGTTTCCATGGGGAAGTTTCCAAAATCATCTATTGAGATGGTTACAAATTAACGATTGCTGTTCATTTAAAAGGAACAACTGCTGTTCCTTCGCGCGATTACTGCTTAATTGAAAGGAACAACTGCTGTTCCTTCACGCGATTACTGCTTAATTGAAAGGAACAACTGCTGTTCCTTCTCGTGACTGCTGTTCCTTCTCGTGACTGCTATTCCTTCGCGCGATTGCTGTTCATTTAAAAGGAACAACTGTTGTTCCTTCGCGTGTTTGCTGTTCATTTAAAAGGAACAACTGCTGTTCCTTCACACGATTACTGCTCAATTGAAAGGAACAACTGTTGTCCCTTCTCGTGACTGTTTTTCTTTCTCGCGACTGTTTTTCCTTCTCATAACTTGCTGTTCCTTTAAAAAAAACAACTACTGCTCCTCCCACATTCTTCCTTATTGCCGTTCCTTTCTGTCATTGCTGTTCAAACACTAGCCATTCCTTTGGGGTATTCCTTTCATCAAATAATTTTCACCAGCACTATTTCTAACTGTCATCACAACGATCTGTCATTATTTTGTGGATTATCTCCCATACCTTGTCAAATTGTTTTTTTGGATTAATCTCTTCGAAATATGTTAAACCTTGTTCATAATTGGTCGCCACCATAATTTGTTTCTTTTTCCTATGTACATACAAATATACTTGAATGATATTTTGCCTTCGTATTATAAAGAGTCTTAAGCACACTTTTACTTGGCATATTTACAATTCCTTACACCATCCCTTACTCTCAAGGAGTAGATGAGCCTCCCTTAATACACCTCTACCAAAAAAAAAAACAAGCTATAATTTTTTTTCCCACAAAGAATAGGGGGTCTCATCACGAGCCAACCTACCACGATCATAGGATACTAACCTAAGTGACATTCCCACTATGGCTACCACACCAGGGCAATGGACTTTGACATTTTCTTTTTCCAAAGGACAAGAGGTCTCATCATGAGCTGTCTTGTTCACTTAAGTTACAATCTAGTGAGTGGCATTATCATCATCTGGCTACCAAACCAGGATAATGGTCTTTTTTTGGGAAAAGACGATTAAAAAAAAAACAAAAAAAAACCAAGCTATAATTTTTTTTCCCCACAAAGAATAGGGGGTCTCATCACGATCCAACCTACCACGATCATAGGATACTAACCTAAGTGACATTCCCACTATGGCTACCACACCAGGGAAATGGCCTTTGACATTTTCTTTTGCCAAAGGACAAGAGGTATCATCACGAGCTGTCTTGTTCACTTAAGTTAGAATCTAGTGAGTGGCATTATCATCATCTGGATACCAAACCAG
>ML787388.1:169108-203915 GCA_009831015.1 Picea engelmannii | reverse complement strand
AAAGCATTAAAAAAGAAAATATACTAACTTGTTTGCTCCTTGTGTTTTTGTTGACTGAAGCTGGATGGGATGCTGGTGGAAGTCCTCAGATTCCTCTTGTATTTACTTTGCTAGTATCTCAGGTTCTTTTATTGATTGGAATTAATATCTTCTCAGGTCCCTTGCTGATTGAAATGACTGTCCTCATCAGGTCCCTTTGCTGAATGGAATTGCTGTCTTCTCAGGTCCCTCTGCTGAACTTGGAATGAATGTCTTCATCAGGTCCCTCTGCTGTACTTGGAATAAATATCTTCACCAGGTCTTCACATTAGCCGTTCCTTTCGAATAGGTTACAATTGCCGTTCCTTTCAGTTAAAGTTACAATTTCTGTTCCTTTCCATTCAGTTATGATTATTGTTCCTTACGATTAAATTACAATTGCAGTTTCTTTCTATTAGAATAGTTTTCTATTTCCTTTCCAACAATTCAATTCCTAGTTAATAGTCAATTCTGCAAGTCTTTACTCAAATTCAGTCATTTCTTTTTAGTTAATTGAATTTAGCAGGTTAGCTAGTTTCTTTTCATTCACAACATGTTAGCAATTAGATTTCAATTTTGTTAAAAAAGATCTTAATCTTAGAATCTTTAAATGAACATTTGAGGAACTTGATTGTGGATAAACTCAGGTTTGCTTTAGCTACGCGATTTCAGCCTCTACAAACTATTTGCATAGACTTTGCTGATGTTCTTGAGATAAAAGACGAATCCTCGGGTTGATAAATTATTGTTAAAACTAAGGCTGTTTTAGGACATCTTTAGACCCCAACACATCCCTCACCATCCCATCACCAAATAAAATCTCATCATCCATGAACCTAAGGTGGATTACCCATAGATTCTCATAATTTTTGATCCCTTTCAAGAGTTTGAATGACTTAAGGTGAAGAATATTCCCACCCAAACCTTTAACAACCATTTGAAACAAAAAAAAACACATAGGGGACATTCTTTCTTAAACCCTAGAATAACTACAAAATGAAGACGAAGAACCATTAATTACGACAATAAAGAAAAAAATTAATTAGAGGAAGAGGGAAACCTACATGAATCAAAATTAAATTGAGGTAGAATTCATTAAGCCTATCATAAGATTTGGAAAGGCTAGTTTGGTAATGAAAAATAGTATTTTCCTACCTTTAAATGAGTGAAGCACCTCCCGAGCTATCCCAACTGCATCATGTATTTTTCTTCCACTCAAAAATCCAAATTTCCCCTTAGAGATAGACTCATAAAAGATTGGATTGATCCTCATAGAAAATAATTTTGCAATGATATTATATATTGCATTACATAATGAAATTGGCCTAAATTCCTCAAAGGACTCTGGACGATCCTTCTTTGGAATGTCAAATAATAATGTGTCTTTATAAGCTCCCGATATTCTCCTTTGTGGTCTGTACTCTTATATAATATTTATCATGTCCTCTTCCAACATCACATATAAAATCCTAAAGAAACCAACTAGCAACCTATCAGGACCTGGGATATTCTCTTTCTGAAAAATTAAAATACATTCTTCATGTCCTAATTAGATATATCTCACATCAAGGTCACTCTATTATTGACTAACAAATCTCGGAGAGAGCTGAGAAATAGTAATCATAACACCTATGTTGGGTCCTTGAAGTCTCTTTATAGAGATTCTAAAAATACCTAGTACCTTATATTGAATGTTCATCAAAAGAGGTAGTCATCTCCCCATTAGATTTATTCAATTCCCTTAGTTTTCTAATATCTTATATTAACATAATTATAAAATTAACAATAATTTCTATCTCCCTCTTGATGCCAAATGGCCCTTATTTTTATTACCCATCTAACTTCTTCTATTTTATCACCTTCTTATTTTCTTCTTTCAATATATTATTATCCATTTGAATTTATTCTAAAAATGACTCTCAACATATTTCTTATAAGCCTCTTCAATGATATCTTCTAACATTTCAATATCTAAATTACTTGCTTCATTATTTTATTTGGCCCACATCTTAGAAGTTTTTTCTAACCATAACATAATTACCTTGCATTTGTTCATTGTAGAGTCCTCCTTAGCCCTATCAAAAGCTACCTATATCTTCTTATTCATCTCCTTGTATTCTTCATCATTAGTCTAAGAAGGATTGTATTTGAAGGGGGAAGGAGGATTGACATCCCCCTGATCCATGCAACAAAACTGGTATGTGATTTGAAAGACCCCTAATTCTAGTCCATGCCCTTATTATCCATGTTTTGTCCATCATATTTTCTGAGATTAGGATTCAAGAATCTATCCAATATATTTTTCATCCATTCATCACCTTTCCTTTTGTTTGGCCATGTAGGGATACATTTTACTTGTTCTAGATAATGCAAACTCTTTGCCTCAAAATTCTCTTTCATAAAATTTGCAGCTGATCTAAACCACCATCCCCCCCCAGATTTCACTATCCCTTAGGAAAAAATTCATGTCTCCACCAAAAATAAGATTTCTTTTATGAAAAATAGGCTTATGATACAAATATTCCCAAAATCCCTTCCTTTGAGTATATGGACCATCGATGTTTACCGATTGAAAATATTGATTCAATTACTTAGAAAAGAACTTATAACTACCAAATAATTAAAAAAAAAACCGGAACTAAGGAGATTTATATTATAAAGGCTGTAGCAAAGCTAAATAACAAGAGTACATACCAATGCTGGCCTGAGTTTCCAAACACAATAGGCATCTCTTATATGCCAAAAATAAAGCTTGCAAACGTCAACCATTAATACATCCCAAAATTTCTTAAAAGTATAAAGTCTTAAGAAAATACCCAGTATTCTAATTTCTCTAATAAACATAAAATTTAATGAAAAACATGATGATTGCTGGCTTCTTCCAGCCCAATGTTCGAAGGAAGAGAGTCTTGATTTCCAGGATCCATGTCTTCTTTCATCTGGTGAATTGTGTCTTCCTCCTTTAATTCCACTTGAAGTGAATTTTTCGACATCCCATGATCAAAATCAATAGATTGAGATCTTTTTCTTAGATTAAGGATCATATTCCTCAACATATTGCATTATACCTCCAAGGCATCTATTTTTTGTTTTTGCTTGACCAAAGTGTTCATAACTATGGCATTTTGAGAGGTGTATTGATGTTCATTTTGATGTACTTTTTTAGTTATAAAGAAGAGAGAAGTTCTATTACATTGAATAGATTATTCATGTCTTTGAAGGACACTTTGAACTTATTTGGATTTCCTGTAGTCCATGGATATGTCACACATAAATAAACAAAACAACTATATCCTGACAAGAGGCTTAAGGGGCCCAAAGTTCCTCTTAGGATGACCCTAAATCCAAGATATAGGAAAACCCCTACTACACCACATCCCACACAATGCTACTAGAGTGCCAAGGATCCATATATTTTTGAATCCAAACAAACCTGAATGACCAGATCCAAACCAAACTGAAAACCATACCCCTAGAAGAAAGTGTCCAAAACACAAAAATATAACAACTCGTTGATAGTATAACCCAGAAGGCATGGAGGATAGATGCCAAATGCTGACCAAGGATGCAATAAAAATGAAAAAACATACACACAAAGAATATCTAAGAGCTATAATGGAGGAATATCCATGCACAGAGCATGCCTTGAGACCATAACCATCAAACATTAATTCCATAATACCATCCAAAGGCTAATGAAAATTCTTACTGGGAAATTTTTCAACAGATTGGCCTTCATCTAGATAGAAGTGCTCACTTATCCCTTGCAAATTTCCATTATCCCATTTTTCCTTGATAAACCTCACCATGTGGTTCAAGAGAAAGACTAGTATTTAGCTCAAGCATGAGGGAAGCAAGTAGGTCCTTTTTTATCTAAGCATCTTGGTTGAAATTGAGTGGCAATGGTATAGTTACATATGGTGACTTCTTATGATGTTACATGCCTTCATAAGCATGGACTATGAGGTTTAAGGTATGGCTTGATAGTGCCAACCCTCATTTTTCCTTAACACCCCTATTTTGAGAGTGGTGGCCTCATTGGCAAGAGAACCAACTTGATAGTTGTTCTCTCTTAAAATATGAAAAAATGAGTCTTTTTACAGTTTGTAGACCTCCTTTTGGGTACGATCTATGATAGATGCAAGCTTGCTATTATATGGAGTTGATTTCAAGAGAATCAATTTGATTATTGTGCTAGAGTTTCGTATGACAATCAAAGTCTTTGTTCTAAATTTGTTTGCTAGAAGAATACCCTAAAAAAGAACACACACCTAAACTTTTTTATTTGTAGACTTTCCTAAACCCTAGGCATAATTTGTTTGAATTTTTCCTTTGAGATCAAGGATGATCCCCCACACACTTTCCATACTTAGACCACAAAATTTAATATAATTACCTACCTTTTTTACTGTCTTCCTCCATCATATCATAATACCTAAAAATCTACCTACAACTCCTAACACTTCAAGTATCCATCTCGGGAATATTGGGTTTTAAACTCTCCTAAAATCATATACTCCTATCATAGTTTCTCAAAACAAAAACACATCATCCCTACATTTATTTATATTTCTCCTAATGAATCCCTTATTTTTGGGAAATTCAAACCTCCTAATATTCATTGAGAGAAAAATCAAATTTTCAACTTATGCGAGGCCTTACTTATTCTAGGGGCACCAACAATAGTAATCTTCTTACCTTCCAAAATTTCCTTTCTTTCATTCTACTATGATAATGATAAGAAAGACTTTGTCCATAAAACCTTCATGAGGAACCCCCAAAGGGAAAAATTTTGTCAATATTTCGAACCTCTAGAACGATTCATCATTAGAACATAAGATTCAAATAAGTGAAGATCATGCCATTATTTATTAATACAATTTATGTAGTAGTGGAGATCACATTGGTCATATTAATATTGTAATTATTTTTTTAGTTATTATTATTATTAGTGATTCCATAATGTCTCATTCTATGCTAGAGCAATGTAATCCAATTGAACTGGTCCCTTATACAACCATATTTTCAATAAGCCTTGTTATTTTTCAACTTGCTTGGCCTAAGATCTTAGATGAAATTTCTTGGTTGGAACATAGTCTACATTAGGTTTTTGGGAAGATTTGGTGGAATTATTGATCCAAGTGGATATCGGTGGCCACCCACCTTCTCCGACTGGCTCAAAACAATTTTCTGGCAATTTTGGCAATTTACTATTTTTAGCAGTTTTTAACTTCTGGGGCCATTTTGAGGGCCCAAATGAAGGTGTTTCGAGATAGAGGTTCTCAATTATATCCAAAGGCATGATTGAGCCCCCAAAATGAATCTCCTCGATGATACCTTTCCAACGAGCTATCATACGCCTAAAACATAGATCGTATGCAAAAGTTATGACCCCGGGAAGTTGATGTACTAACTTACCCAAACGGGGTCCACATGACTTTTGGCGCTTCATCTCCTAGGGTTAGGTTTTTGGATGTATAGGGTTTTTGGAATTCATGTTTATTGTAAAAAGGCCTTAAGAGCCTCATTGTAATCATCTTCTTTCAAATGCGAGTAGCCGTCACATCTCTTCTTAGAGATAAGCTGCCACCATTCTATCGAGTCATTCACTCTGTATTTTACAGTCTCTGTACATTTATTTCATTAATAGTAATCATGTATTATTGTATATCTGTGTTTACGGTTGCATCTCTGATATATTTCTGTTATATTATTGAATATCTGCGATATCTCTGTGCATTTCTTTATTATATCTCCGATCTCATTTCGTGTCGAAAATAATCTGTATTAGTGGTATCAGAGCAGGCTGTTCTTGATTGTTTTTTTCAGTGCATGTCCTCGACGAGGTCTGAGTATAGCAAGTTGGATCTCGAGCTTGTCTCTCTTGAGGATAATCGCTCCCGCACACCCAAGAAACCCTCAATGGCGGAAGAAAAGAAAAACGACGGAGCAGACGATCCTATCAATCTGTTACTTGAGCAAGCTCTCACGCGACAGAGGGACGAAATGATGGAGAATTTTTCCTACATCCTTCAACACCTCCTGATAGCATCATGCACATCTTCATCAAGCGACCACTTTGGAGGCACCTCGCCTTTTAAGGTACATGTCAATTTTGATATTCCTATATTTGAAGGTTAGATAGATGCAAATGCCTTAGATTAATGGTTAAATCTATTAGAAGGTTA
Source organism: Picea engelmannii (assembly GCA_009831015.1). Taxonomy (NCBI): domain Eukaryota; kingdom Viridiplantae; phylum Streptophyta; class Pinopsida; order Pinales; family Pinaceae; genus Picea; species Picea engelmannii. The sequence goes on along the minus strand of ML787388.1, from coordinate 197,709 downwards.
TTTCTCTGTTCACAATTTTTCTGACAGAGAAAAGATCATCTTCTCCCTCCTTAAGGCTCTCCCCCATGTCAAACATTGGTGGGAAACTTACTGGGAGCAGAGTTCCACAGAGGAGTCCGGAATGTATGGGGCCGAGCCCACTTGGGATTTTTTTGTGGATGTGGTAAAGGAACAATATTACCCTGTTGGAAACTATGAGGACCAGTACATGAGATGGAACACACTGCGACAAGATAGGCGCCAAGCAGTTCCATAGTTCACCAATACCTTCCATACCTTGCGTACCAAGATTGGTATCAAAGACTCCGAACGACATTTGGTTCTGAAATACCGTGGGGCTCTACACAGATACATCCAAACTGAAATGGAATTTCTGGACATCTCATCACTCTGTGCTGCCTATCAATATGCTTTTAAAATCGAGCATAAATTTAAGCATCGGAACAAACAGGAGTTCGGGTATGCAAATATGAAACAACCAAAGTATCACAAAGACAACCCTAACAAACAATCTCCCGAAAACCAGTCCAATCCACAGGAAAAGAAGGGCCACGGGAAGACAAAGAAGGACACTGGAAAATGGTGTGATTTCCACAAAATCCCCTGGCACAACACTGATGAATGTCGCTCAAAACAATCATTGGTGGCTGAGATCAAAGACAAGGAGCCGAACCCTGATTAAGAATCTGATTCTAAAAATATTGGTAAAGGACATATCATTGACGCAGACCCCACTGCTATTGTCGCGACTGCAAAAATTCAACCAAAAGAACCAACAAATCCTGAAGAGGGAGAACACCTTTTCCATTCATAGATGTGGGTGAAGGGGACCCTACTGTATTTTATTGTTGATGGCGGAAGCCAGAAGAACCTCATCTCAACAGAGGTCGTCAAACAGTTGGGATTGTCGACAACACCACACCCGCAACCATACACCATCAGGTGGCTTCGGCAAGGACGAGATCTCCATGTCAGCCAACAGTGCCGATTGTCATACAACATCCAACCCTTCAAGCATGAGGTATTATGTGATGTTTCCCCACTGGATGTCTGTGATGTTCTCTTGGGCCAACCATATATGTAGAGACACCATGTTGTTTATGAGTCTCGACCCCGTAGTGTCATTTTTACTTTGGGGGGTCATCTCTACAGAATACCATAGGTAGTTCCAACTATTGTTCCACCTAAAAAGTGTCGCAAGGTAGTATCTCATACTACAAAATTCAACTTCTTCACATTCTGTTCAAAAGGGGAACAAAAGGACACTGCAACTACTACAGCCTCGCCCCCTGCACCTTCTATCCAACAAAAGCAGGTCGACAAGGTTGCAACAAAGTGCAAAGATTCCTTCTACACACCGTCCTCTCATGTAGCTTGACTTGTTGAACAACCTCAACTTCAACAAGTTCATGACAGACTTCCACAAACTAAGCAGCGCAACGTCTCCAACAATACAAGAAGCTCACCAAGATGTAGATTCAACAAACGCTTTTCCCTCTTCCCCAAGAACTCAACAAAATTGAGACCATTGCTTCCTAAGGAGGGAGGATTGATCTATATGGATATCGGTGGAAACCCACCTTCTCCGTCTGGCTCAGTTTCCTGGCAATTTACTATTTTTAGCAGTTTTTAACTTCCGGGGCCATTTTGAGGGCCCAAATGAAGGTTTTTCGAGATCAAAGTTCTCAATGATAGCCAAAGGCATGATTGAGCCCCCAAAATGAATCTCCTCGATGATACCTTTCCAATGAGCTATCATACGCCTAAAACAAAGATCGTATGCAAAAGTTACGATCCCGAGAAGTTGATGTACTAACTTACCCAAACAGGGCCCACATGACTTTTGGTGTTTCATCTCCTAGGGTTAGGTTTTTGTATGTCTAGGGTTTTTTGCATTCTTGTTTATTGTAAAAATTCCTTAAGAGCATCATTGTAATAATCTTCTTGTGAATGCGAGTAGCCGTCACATCTCTTCTTAGAGATAAGCTACCACCATTTTGTCGAGTCTTTCACTCTGTATTTTACAGTCTCTGTACATTTATTTCATTAATAGAAATCGTGTATTACTATATATCTGTGTTTATGGTTGCATCTCTGATATATTTATGTTATATTATTGAATATCTGTGATATCTCTGTGCATTTATTTATTATATCTCCGATCTCATTTCATGCCGAAAATAATCCAGATCAATTATAGACCACAATCTTACCCTTACCAAAAATTGTGGATTAACAATCTCTTATCTAGTTCAATAGAATCTTCATCTCCAGACTCTAATATTCTAGTATCTTTTCTACATGACTCCATAATACCAAGGCTTGAAGAAATTGTAGGAAAATAAGCCTCCTCATTTCTCTCCTTTCCTGTTGGCTCCTTCTCTTTTATATCCTTCTCCTTCTCTTTACCATTATAAATAATCTTTTCAACAAAGGTACCTTCTCTTAGCACCTCCTCTCTCTGATAGGGTTCCTCTTTGTGACCAAACATCATTTTAATCCCCTGATGCAAGACACGCCCCTCAAGGTTTGGAAATAAGTTCCTTTTCTCCCTATCTTTAGCTAATTCCTTTAACATATCCTTCACCACATATTGTGGAGAAGAATGTTATGGGTGTATTTATTATTCCTTGACTTCCTCGAGAGACTCCTTCCTTGGAAAATTCTCCAAAGGCCTCTTCTTATTGCTCCTATTTTTCTCCCTTTCTTATTTCTTTGAGTCTTCAGGTGCTCCACAGGCTTTGGAAATTGTACATTTTAAAGGAATCTACACTTAATCAATTTGTTTTATGTCTGACAATCTTTGAGCTTCTATATCCATCACATCAAACAAACCACCACCTAAATTGAGTTCTACATAGATATTGGAAACATACGTAACTTCTTTACTTAAATTATTTTCATTAATGTTCAAAAATATCCCAAGCCTTTTTCTGATATCCTCCAGGGTATGTTCCTACCAATAATCCAAAGGATGATAGGGTAGTTTGACCCAAATAGATACCAGTTCAAGGGTTTCTTTTAAAATATCAAAATAGGGGTGCCATTGTTTTGATGCTAATATTGTAGTGTCCAAATACCATCTCCCCTCTATATATCCATATCTCAACCATTCCTAAATGCAAAGGTAATACAAACCTTAGCTAGGACATGGAATATATGAACACAATCTAGATGAGGATTTCATATATTGTTGATGCATGTGGATAAAGATTTATCAGAGATAAATCTACTATGGAATTTCCCAATTGGCCTTCATCTAGATATAAGTTCTCACTTATCCCTTGAAAATTTCCATTATCCCATTTTTCCTTGATAAACCTCACCATGTGGTTCAAGAGAAAGACTAGTATTTAGTTCAAGCACAAGGGAAGCAAGTAGGTCCTTTTTTATCTAAGCATCTTAGTTGAAATTGAGTGGCAATGGTATAGTGACATATGGTGACTTCTTATGATGTTACATGCCTTCATATGCATGGACTATGAGGTTTAAGGTATGGCTTGATAGTGCCAACCCCAATTTTTCCTTAACACCCCTATTTTGAGAGTGGTGGCCTCATTGGCAAGAGAACCAACATGATAGTTGTTCTCTCTTAAAATATGAAAAAAAATGAGTCTTTTTACAGTTTGCAGACCTCCTTTTGGGTACGATCTATGATAGATGCAAGATTTCTATTAGATGGAGTTGATTTCAAGAGCATCAATTTTATTATTGTGCTTGAGTTTCGTATGACAATCAAAGTCTTTGTTCTAAATTTGTTTGCTATAAGAATACCCTAAAAAGGAGCACATTCCTCAACTTTTTTTATTTGTAGACTTTCCTAAACCCTAGGCATAATTTGTTTCAAGTTTTCCTTTGAGATCAAGGATGATCCACCGCACACTTTCCATACTTACCACAAAATTTAAGATAATTACCTACCTTTTTTACTGTCTTCCTCCATCATATCATAATACCTAAAAATCTACCTACAACTCCTAACACTTCAAGTATCCATCTTGGGAATATTGAGTTTTAAACTCTCCTAAAATCATTCCTATCATAGTTTCTCAAAACAAAAACACATCATCCCTACATTTATTTATATTGCTCCTAATGAATCCCTTATTTTTGGGAAATTCAAACCTCCTAATATTCATTGAGAGAAAAAACATTTTTTCAACTTATGTGAGGCCTTACTTACTCTAGGGGCACCAACAATAGTACTCTTCTTACCTTCCAAAATTTCCTTTCTTGCATTCTACTATGATAATGATAAGAAGGACTTTGTCCATAAAACCTTCACGAGGAACCCCCAAAGAGAAAATTTTTGTCAATATTTCGAACCTCTAGAATGATTCATCATTAGAACATAAGATTCAAATAAGTGAAGATCATGTCATTATTTATTAATACAATTTATGTAGTAGTGGAGATCACATTGGTCATATTAATATTGTAATTAGTGTTTTAGTTATTATTATTATTATTAGTGATTCCATAATGTCTCATTCTATGCTAGAGCAATGTAATCCAATTGAACTGGTCCCTTATACAACCATATTTTCAATAAGCCTTGTTATTTTTCAACTTGCTTGGCCTGAGATCTTAGATGAAATTTCTTGGTTGGAACATAGTCTACATTAGGGTTTAGGGAAGATTTGGTGGAATTATAGACCACAATCTTACCCTTACCAAAAAATTATGGATTAACAATCTCTTTTCTAGTTCAATAGAATCTTCATCCCCAGACTCTAATATTCTAGTATCTTTTCTACATGACTCCATAATACCAAGGCTTGGAGAAATTGTAGGAAAATAAGCCTCCTCATTTCTCTCCTTTTCTATTGGCTCCTTCCCTTTTATATCCTTCTCCTTCTCTTTACCATTATAAATAATTTTGTCAACAAAGGTACCTTCTCTTAGCACCTCCTCTCTCTGATAGGGTTCCTCTTTGTGACCAAATGTCATTTTAATCCCCTGATGAAAGACATGCCACTCAAGGTTTGGAAATAAGTTCCTTTTCTCCCTATCTTTAGCTGATTCCTTTAACATATCATTCACCACATATTGTGAAGAATAATGTCATGGGTGTACTTGTTATTCCTTGACTTCCTTGAGAGACTCCTTCCTTGGAAAACTCTCCAAAGGCCTCTTCTTATTGCTCCTATGTTTCTCCCTTTCTTATTTCTTTGAGTCTTTAGGTGCTCCACAGGGTTTGGAAATTGTACATTTGAAAGGAATCTACACACAATCAATTTGTTTTATGTCTGACCATCTTTGAGATTCTATATCCATCACATCAAACAAGCTATCACCTAAATTGAGTTCTAAATAGATATTGGAAACATACATAACTTCTTTGCTTAAAGTATTTTAATTAATGTTCAAAAATATCCCAAGCCTTGTTTCTTATATCCTCCAGGGTATGTTCCTACCAATAATCCAAAGGATGATAGGGTAGTTTGACCCAAATAGATACCAGTTCAAGGGTTTCTTTTAAAATATCAAAATAGGGGTGCCATTGTTTTGATGCTAATATTGTAGTGTCCAAATACCATCTCCCCTCTATATATCCATATCTCAACCATTCCTAAATGCAAAGGTAATACAAACCTTAGCTAGGACATGGAATATATGAACACAACCTAGATGAGGATTTCACATATTGTTGATCCATGTGGATAAAGATTTATCCGAGATTTCATAAGATGTCCATAACAAGAATTAACTTAGAATTAGTATGATGAGCTTATTAGATCTCTCAGTTTCTCATGCGAGAGTAATGTTGGAGATTGTAAGCTCTTGCATTAATTGTGTAATTTTCTTTTCATTTTAACAAAATTTGTGTGTTTGAGGAAACTTCAACACTCTTCAATTGGTATCATAGCGAAGGGGCACCAAGTTAGGCCCGTAGTAAGTCACAGGGAGCACAATATATAAAAACCATTGCTCGGATACGAAATTTAATTGTGTTTAACTGTGATCTGGAGAGTAATGTTGGAGATTGTAAGTTCTTGCATTAATTGTATAAATTCTTTTCCTTCTTTAAAAAAATGTGTATCTAAGGACACTTCTGCTATCTTCAATTGGTATCAGAGCATGGTTATGTGCCCCACTAAACTTAGTAAATTTGATCATGCCAAGTGGTTTCGTGAAAATATCTGAGATATGATCTTTTGAAGGACAATATACCGGTTTGATGATGCCCTTTGCAATGAGTGTCCTGGTGTAATGATACTTTGTGTCGACATGCTTTGACTTGGAATGGAAAACTAGATTTTTAGCAAGTTTAATGGTTGATTGACTATCAATTAACAATGAAGTATCTTCTGTTTGAGAAATTCTCAAATCCTGTAAAACTCTGCGTAACCAAACTATCTCACATGTTTCTTCCCATGCTGATATATTCTGCTTATGTGGAAGAATTTGCTACAGTAGTATGCTTCTTGCAACTCCAAGAAATTTTCGTTGATCCCATATTCATCAAGTAACCTAATGTTGATGCCCTATCATCAACACTTCCAACATAATCTGCATCGAATATCCAACAAGTACAATTTTTTTATTTTCTTGTATAGAAGACCATAATCTTTCGTACCTTGAATATATCTAAGAACCCATTTTGCTTCATTCCAATGGCTTTCCCTTGGTTTTTGCATAAATCTTGAGAGAATAATCACTGCATATGATAAGTATGGATGAGTGTTTGTCAAATAAATCAAGCTAACAATCAACTACCTATAACTAGTGTTGTTTACCAATCCCCCCCTTCAAGTTTTGAAAGTTTTAATTTTTTCTCCATTGGGATGAGAACGAATTTGCAATCTACCATGCCAAATATTTTCAATAGCTCAGATGCATACTTGCATTGACTAATGAAAATGTTGTTTGAATGTTGGAATACTTCAACTCCAAGATAATAGTGAAGTAATATCAAATCTGCCATCTTGAATCCATCTTGTAATTCCTTCTTTACCTGTACAATATGATCATCATTGTTCCCAATAACGATCAAGTCATAAAAATATGATCATCCATCTTGTAATTCCTTCTTTACCTGTACAATATGATCATCATTGTTCCCAATAACGATCAAGTCATAAAAATACATTAGTAAAATTACCATATTTTTACCCTGTAGGTGCACATATAAGGTATCATCAGATTCACTTCACTGAAAGCCAACTTTGTGAAGGTAATCATCCATTTTGGCATGCCAAGCTCTAGGATCTTGTTTTAATCCATATAAAACCTTGATCAACTTGCAAAATTTTTGTTCCTGTCCTTCGAGCTCAGAATTGGGACCTCAAGTCATATATACTTCTTCTTGCAAATCTCCATTGAGGAAGACACTTTTGAAATTCATTTGATGTACTTTACATCCTTTTTGAGTTGATAATGCAAGTACCATTCATATTTTGTTCCATTTTTCTGTTGGCGCGAAAGTTTCTTCATAATCAATCCCTTCCTATTGGGAAAAACCCTTGGCTACAAGTCTCACATTATGCTTGTCCATTGTTCCTTTTGGCTTATACTTGATTCGGTAAACCCATTTGCATCCGATGGGTTTAACATCTGGAGGACAATCAACAATTTTCCAAATCTCATTTTCCATCACTACTTTATACTCATCAACCATTTCTTGTTGCCATTCTTCATGTTTTACTGTCAGTTTGAAAGTTGAGGGCTCAGTAAAATCATTTGATATTAAGGAAAAATTTTCTTCGTCCTTGTTTGAACTTCTTGTACCTTTTTTGTTTCGTTCATCAGGTCTCACATCTTTCAAAGGTTGAATATCCCACTTATGGAGTTGTTGTTGACTTGTTTGGGGATTTGAATTATCACCATTATTAAAGACAAGATAGATAAAGACATAAGCTCTTCTTTCCTTTGAAGTATCCGAAGGTGGAGTGTCATTATCTAATGAACTACTGAATGAAGATTCAAATGAAATTTGTAATAAAAAATAAGGTAAACTTGATGAATAATTGTCATGTTCTAAAGAAGTCTAATCAATTTCAAACCAACATTGTTGACTTGGTTGATTGTGCATCTTGATTTTCTCTTTATCAACTTGTTTGTCCAATAGTTCGAGAAGGATTTTTATTTATGCAAAACTCTTGCTTTCTACTTTGTCAAATATAACATATCGACTTACAATGAATTTTCCATTAGATAAAAGGCGATATCCCTTCTTCTAATTAGAATATCCAAGCAAGATACATTTCATAGTTCATGAATCTATCTTAGTCCGCTTTTCTTTAGAAACTAATGCATAACATACTGAACCAAAAACTTGAAGAAGTTTTATTCAAGGCTTGAATCCATACCATGCTTCATATGGTGCGATCCCATCCAAAGAAGTACTCGGAGATCGGTTCCTTAAGTAAACGACAATATGAATTGCTTCAGCCTAGTATGGACTTAATTTTTTGAAGGTTAACATGGATCTATCCATTCCAAACAAAGGGCGATTCATCCTTTTCTGTTATTCCATTATGATGAGGAGTATATAAATTTGTCAATTTCTTTCCAATTTCCTTTTCACTGCAGAAAGTTTAGAATTCATTAGAAGTGGATTCCCCTCCACTATTAGTCTATAGTGTGCCAATCTTCTCCTTAGCTTCATTTTCATCCAGACATTGAAAAACCTTGAACTGTTCAAAGGTTTTGGACTTTGCTTTAAAAAAATAAACACAAGTCATTCTACTATAATCATCAATGAAGAATAGAAAATATTTACAACCACCTAGAGAAGTCTCTAGGGGTACACAATGATCACTATGAACAAGTTGCAAACATCTACTTTCATGCCATGAACATGTTGGAAATGTATCTCTCTTTTGTTTTCCATAAATGCAAGCTTCACATCTTGCATTTCCCTTCTTAAAAGTTGGAAGTCCTCGTACCATTCCCTGTTTTTGAAGTTGTGTGAGACTTTCAAAATTCAAATGTCCGTATCAGACATGCCATAACCTTATTGGTGAAATCGTTGAATCCACATCTCCTACAAAATCTTGCTTCCGAGGAATGAATTTTCCTTTCATCCTAAGAAGCTTTCCATCTTCATATCCTGTCATTACTGTCTTCAAATTTTGTTTGGTGGAGTTGATTTTTACCCACCCATCTTCCATGATGAATTGATGTCCTGGTTGTTGAAACGTCACCAAGGAATTATTCTTGAATGTTGGTATATACTAAGCATTCAATATCATTTTCTCTCCAACTCCAAGACGAGAAAATTTTACTAAACCCTTTCCATAATGTGTGTGTTGACTGTCATCAACCAAAAAGAAGTCACATTGGAAAGTTATATGTTTAGTAGCTCCTGTATCTAAGATCAAAGCATCTTCATAGTCACTTTTAAGAGAATAAGTGGAGACTTCTAAGGCTGTTGATTATGAATTCCGAGGTGCAATAAATACATATTTTGAAGCATCATCTTCTTGATCATTAGCATATTGCGCCGAAGTTGATTATTGCTTAAAATTTGATATTTTCTTGATTGGAGTGCGACAATCCTATGCATAATGACCAATTTTGTTGCAACATTTGCACACAACCTGACTGAAGTCTTTGCCTCTGCCATACTGATTATTATGGTTTTGAGGTCTTTCTGATTGACTTCTCCTGAAGTTGTTTGATCATTCCTGAAAATTTGTGTTTCCTCTTCCTTGACTGCTTCCTCTTCCTTGATCATTGTTTCTTCCTCTTCCTTGACTTAATCCTCGACCTTGTCCTCTATACGCTAACCAATCTTGATTACCACGTCCTCTATTACTGAATTGAGCTCCTCTTCCTCTTGATATTTGGGTTGAAGGCTTACTAATATTGGCTTCTGTAAGGAAGACATCTTCATCGACTTGTTTCTTCTTTCCAAAAGTTTATCATGTTGAGCTAACAATTCATTAACTGATCAAAAGATATTTTATCTAACTTTCTCGTCAAATTTGAAGTTTCCAAGAAGTGTTTATAAGAAGACAACAATCCAACTATCAAAATTATTGTCATCAAACTGTCATCTACAACAGTAAAACCTGCCTTAGAGATATCTTGTTTGATGTTCTTTAGTATGGAAATGTACTCAAGTACATCTCCACCTTCGGTCAATTTTTGTTGAAGCAATTTCAATTGAAGGTCAACCCCTTTTGTTTTAGGTTGAGTATCAAATAGATCTTTGAATGTTTTCCATGCAGACCATGTATCAAATGCATTCTCAATGTGAACACACATTTCTTCATTTACAAATAATTTAATCAATGCTAATGCTTTTTAATCTTTTATCTCCCATTTACATAGTGGTCCTGCGTTAGTGGGTTTATTTGGTTTTACATCACCATTACATATGTCTTTCCATAGCTCATTATAAATCAAAGTACTTCCCATATGTCGTTTCCATGCTTTGTAATTTTTGGAGCCTTCGAGTTTATCAAACTCGGAAAACAAGTTTATCAATTTGAACATTGTGAATGCTTTCTGAAAGAAAAAAAATTATGCGCTAAAGAAGATCGTGCATCACACAAAAGATCAAAAAACACTACACATTGCTCTGCAAAAAGACGAACTATCAAGGTTTGACCTTGACCCTCGTATAGTTGCTTGGAAAAAGAGTGATTGAGCTTTGTACTTGGCTCTAATCCACTCTTAAAAAATTTGTTACAATTTCACTTAAAATTTGACGTCTCAACTCTCTTTATTTCTTGTAAATAAGGAAAAAAATAAATTTTACAATTTTGCTTTATTTAAAGCTTTCAAAACTTGATATCAATCTAAGCTCCTGCTCCGTTGAAGTAATTACATCAAAATTAAATTTGGCTCTTGCGCCCTTTGAAGTAAAAACTCTATTTATTTTTCAAGTCAAATTTTTCTCAAGTTACAAATATCGTCAATTTAAAAAATTACAATAGTCTGTTTCTAGCTCCAAGAAACAATTTTCTTTTGTCAATTACATATTCCACTTTTCTGCTGCGCTTTCTTTCTTTAGTTTAATAGGCCAAACAAAAATATTAATTTATTATTATTGGCATTCAAAAAATAAATAGCTCACAATCTTGGCCAAGATTTCCTTCAGAGCATTTGAGGATTTTACAGACGGATTGTTGGACAATTCTTTACAAGCGATTTTCTGTTGGAATCTTTGCAAGCGATTTCAAGCTTAGGTGTCAATTGATGCAAGGCTGCGCCGAGCAGGAACTGTATCATCCAATTCACTCGTCATTTGAACTTCTGCGACGAGATCTTCAGGTCAGCACTGCCCAATGGAATTATTGTTCCTCGGAATGGGCGTGGCAATAAACAACTTGAACAAGCCAGAAATTTCAGGTTCGAGGCTCAATTTGCAAGGTCCTTAGATGACTTTCCAAGAATTAGAGGCACGCATGTTTACAACCTCTTAATGTTGAAAAATGTTGATGCCCAATTGGCTAAAGATGATTCAAATACACATTTAACTAGGAAAGCTACTACATTTTTCCTTAACTATCCTTACACAAAATAATTAATAATACATGTATAAGAATAACATGAAAAATCACGTAAAATATATTCATTATAATTTCTGTATACATCCACAAACATTAAGCTTCAAAATAAATCAACATTAGCATAAGTCAGGGTAGATCCCCTCGACACCGTTATGTATTCCTTTCTAACAATGCACCCACTTGTCTATCGTTTCCTTTATGACATAATAATATAGACTTATGATAAGCTCAAAATAAAATATATATATATATATATATATATATATATATATATATATATATATATATATATTTTATTTTATTTTCAACTTGTTATAACCCATTTAAGAGGAATCTTTCAATATACCATAAACCATTTAAGATGAATTGCTTATCAATTGGAGAGAATTGTAGCATATAATTCTATGGGCAAGTGTAGATAAAAGGCAATATGGGCAAGTGTAGATAAAAGGCAATATACATGGGTATGATAATTCTAAGAATAATGTTGATATTAAACTTTTCTTAAAAAAAAAATTTATTTATATAATGTTGATATTAAATATATATTAAAAAATAAGTATAGATAGTAATATCATGAATTCTCACACATAAGGTATCATGGATTGCCAAATATAAAGATGTTGACAACATCCATTTATAAGAAATATCAAATCATTTTCTATTAAAAACATCGCGAATAGTTACATATATTAATGTTGAGTATTCAATGCACAAGGGATAAGATAATGTATTCAATTACCAATGTAGAGTGTTACATAGTCCTGAAACATATTGGTAATAAAATAGAGATATGTTTAAGCGCTCTCTTACACACACAAACACAAATACATTTTTAGATAAATATAGTCCCCCACTTGTCGTCTATCAAGCATTTCAAGTGAGGACACTTGTACATTACTGCCACAAATTGTCCCATTCTTCCCTAATTTTTGGGATGGAGGATGGTAGTAACCACTAGCCAAAATACTGGCTGCTAACTTTGAGGGACTTAATGGGATTGAGTCTTGAGACCTCTTTGGAATTTCACAAAAGAGCATCTACTAGTTGAGCTAACTCTTGGGGTACACACACACACACACACACACACACACACACACATATCCAAGGAAAACCTTGTGATATCCTTGCCTTTTCCCTAAAATATCCAGATGGAGGGAGAATAAATGACAACCATAATAATTGCTATTAACCTTGAGGGATTTGATTGGATTTGAACCTATGACCTATGGCCTACCCGTCAATAACATTATCCAAGAAAACAATTCAAATGATTGAGCTAATCCTCGGGGATTTTAAAATCTAAGAGTTATTTTCAGCCTTGGATAATGGGTCTAGAAGAGGCTGCACCATATACTTGAACACAATAGTAGTTTTATATCACATCTCTACATGTGAGGAAATAAAATGTAACTCCCAAGGTTAGTTCAAACATGAATGAGTCCTTGGGCAATTCATGTTGGATCCTTTTTAGATGTCCACAAGAACTAGTGTGCCATGCCCATCCCATTCCTTTCATAGGTAACATCAAAAGAATCAATAAGATTTGATCCTAATGCCTCCATTAACTTTCTGTTGATGGGTCCAAATGGCATGCCAAGCAGGTAAATGAGAACACCTGATGGCAGGTCCCAATTAGACCTACTCTCGTTTGGTGTAGTGTTTCTGACTAGTATGTGGGCCTAGTTGCCACTCATAATGAAAATAAGAAAAAAGGGAAAGACAACTAATAGTCCCCCAAAGAATTCCAATTAATCCTAAGTCTAATCTAACTAAATGAAAACTAATCTAATCTAACTATTGCTAACTTGTCATGAGAGAAAAACTAAAAAAATGAGTACAATGAAAGATAATACCATCATAATCATAAATAATTCATGTATGCTAATGATAAGTGATAACAACAATGCTATAGATACATAAACAATTAGTTGTACAATGCATTCATACCATTATTTTTGTACTCATAAGGAAACATATGACAACATGCACATATAGAGTAGAGTGAATAAATAGTTCATACAAAAGAATTCTATGCTACTCAAGCAGAAGACAAATGCACAAAGAATAGTCTCATGTACATCTACCAAAATCACAAATTTCTAGAATGCCTCTTGCTCTTTATCCATTCATAAGTAATAGTACCATATTTATTTTACAAAGGGAAAAAGTCCCTTCTTCCATTCAATGAGCTCTCTTTTATAAAACAAGAGGGATTTTTAAGCTCTCGTGGTTGTTCATTTATTTTTCCCTTTTGTTTTGTTATTTTACATTTCAAAATTCTTTTACATTTTTAAAAATGAATATGCGGGAGTTACAAACAAAAGATGAAGAGACTCTTGGGTGGTTATTTTTTCCCTCATGTGTTTTACAAATGATATTCATATGCAAATATTGTTAACTTCGCCCATTTTCATCTTCTTCTATTCCTTGAGATGTTTCTAGGCATTTTTGGTGTTTGTCTGCTGATTAAAATTGTCTTGCTTCTTTATCCTCTATCTCATCCTTCTATTGTGCTCTTGCTGGTTCAATTTCGAATCCTTTAGCTTGAGTTGCAACTGCTAGAACATTTCCCAACCCATTCTTCATTTAAATCCGAACATCTTCTATGTTCTGCATTTTCAGAGCATTTATGCCCTCAATTTTCCAATATTTTCTATGCCATCTTGTTCTTCTCTCTTCCATCTTTCCGAAAAGCTATCTCGAGCTTGATTTTGTTTCCCATAGCCCTGAATATGTCTGTTTGAAGTCCACAACCATTTTGGCCCCCAAATCCGCAATATGTTGTTTTCTGCGTTTTTTGACATCTTCTGTCAGTTTTCTGGCTTGAATACCTCTGCCACTGCATTCTTAGTTCTACACCTTTCCAACGAGGTTTCATGGGATTAATTTTGACACATACAACCCAAGTTATGCCCACTTAAAAAATGGTGCTCAACAACCTTCTCATCATGCATGTGGGTGAATCTTAGCCGTTGATCCTTAACCTACAAATACAAATCCCACATGTATAAGAAAATTCAAAACTAAGTGGTTTAAATGATTTTATCTCCTTTAGCTAATTTGAATAAGAACCTAGGCAGGCATAGGACCCATGGCTTGTAATATCATTTTGGCTAATTTTCCTCCTAAAATTAGGAAAACAAATAAAAATAAAAAACAAAATAGAAAAAAAATAAAATTAATTACATTCACCTATGTTAATTACAATTAGTAAACAAAAATAATAAAATTTACCCTAAATCTATGTGAAAATTAATGAGAATTAAAATTAAAAATAATCTAAATTTCCCCTACTAATGTGAAAATAAAAATAAAAATAATAAAGAATTCCCCAACCAAGTGAAAGTAGAATTAATAAAATATAAAAAATAATAAAAATAAATGAACTCAACAAAAATAATAAAATAATAATTACCCCCTCCCCACTGAAATGGGACATGGTCCCAGGTCTTCGCCGTGGGAATAAATTTCCCAAAGTTTTCACAATATGATATCCCCGAATCCCCCCAACCAAGGTCTTCGTCATCAACACAGATGGTAAGTGAATGTAAAAGGTGAACCCCGGTAACTTCTCCAATGACGATGTAAGTCCAGCTCACCCTCCAACTCTCACTCTTGACGACACTCCAATGGCTTGAGAAATATAAAATAATATATTTTGCAATGACTCACGTCTTCCAGTGATGATATTAAACTAATCCCATATAATATTAAAATAATGAATGTTCTTAAGGGATGGTCGTTGGGTCTCAGGGTAAAGGATGGCAGTAAGCTTTAGTAACTTTTCTGACGATGACGCAGGCTTCCCACTCTAGCTCACACCTTCAACGATGGTTATCTCACGGTGGGTTCTTTCGACGACATAGCAAGCTTAAACCCAATGGGTATAATGAATAATATTAAAATTAGCATAGCCACATAATTGTGGCTGATCAACGCCGAAAGGTTGATAAAATAAATTTTTTTTTAAGAGAATATATTAAATTTTATTAGTGATTAACAAATAAACGGTTGAGGTTTATTTATCTGGTGTTAATATTTTAATTTTTGTTAATCACTTAGGTGGCAATCAGTTAGCTATCAAAGTAATTTTTAAATATGATTAAGTAAATGTAAAAAAGTAAACACATAAACAAATGTCTTTATAATAGCTAGGAAGTTAATGATTGAAATCACAGGCATTTATTTTGTGTGACTACTAAGAATATTCCAGCCATATTTAATCTTGTCCATAGAAAACTTATTAAGCACTAAACCCCTATTAAATCTGCCCATTGTCAATAGGTATATGCCTTTCGGCGTAATAATATATTTCCCCATGGGTGCAACATCTCCCAAATATGATTAAAATAATTCTTTAAAAAAATATTAAATAATGTAAAATTCAAACCCTCCCAAAAATATTATTATAATGCATGATGATCATCGAGGTCTCATGGTAAAGGAGGTAGTCAGTCCTGGTAACTTCTCCGACGATGACGAAGACTTCCCATTCCAGCTCACACTCTCGATGACATGGAATTTAAAGGAGATTAAAATGGTATTAAAATTTTGGCACTTCACATTTTCCCATAAATATATTATGAGATAATCTTTGAATAAAATATTAAAAATGACATGTTGGAATGGATGGTCATCAGGGTTTTATGGTGAGGGAGGTGATAGGTCTTGTAAATATCTTCCATGACGAAAACTCCCGATGACCCACTCTCATGAGCTCTCCCAATGACGAAGAATCTTAAATAGTAATATAATATTAAAATAATACACCCCCTCCCTTAGGCTCGTCAAAATGCTCAGGTCAAGACATGCAAAGGGTTTGACTCCGATGGGATGTTCCGATGAGCCTTTTTTAAGATCAATTAAATAGTATTATAACAAGGCTAAGTTTGATTCTCATATGGCTTAGTCTTGGGGCATATAATAAAATATTCATAAAGTTTTAAATGTGTTCGGGAGGAGGGGAGGATGGATTCCATGAAAATATGAAGGATTCCCGAAAAATAAGGAGGTGTGTGTTAGTTGTTAATTTCCCATGGGAATTATCATGAAGGAAATGTGAGGACCAATGGGGATGGACCTAGTGAAGGTCTCGTGGGACATACGTTAAATTTTGGTGGGTGAGGGGAAAATAGAACATTAATTTAAAAAATAAACTAAATAAAATAATATAAAAACTAAATTTATGAGAAAGTACAAATGAATATGTACATCCTAGAAAGGGGGTAAAAGGGAAAACAGAATAAAAATGAAAATAAAAATAAAAATAGGGAATGGTTATATATAAAAAAATGAAAAGTCAAATTGCTTTTTAGTTTTAAGGATATATGAGAAAAATTAGTATGTACCTATTGCACCTTAGGTCTTGGGAAAAACAAATCATTTAACTAATAGTTGTTCATGTAACACAAACGGTTTATCCATGTAAAAACATATTTACCCCATGTAAGAATAAATATCTAATGTACATCAGTTTTCCCTTATGTAAACCTTAGGTCTTGGGAAAAACAAATCATTTAACTAATAGTTGTTCAAGTAACACAAACGGTTTATCCATGTAAAAACATATTTACCCCATGTAACAATAAATATCTAATGTAAATTAGTTTTCCCCTATGTAAAAATAAAAATCTAAAGTAAATTTTAGGGGAAAACCATGGGAAAATAAACCATATGGTTTTGCCAAAACCAAGGGTAAAATAGAAAACAAATAATTACCCCATGTAACAATACATATCTAAAGTGAATTAGTTTTCCCCTATGTAAAAATAAAAATCTAAAGTAAATTTTAGAGGAAAACCATGGGCAAATAAACGATATGGTTTTTCCAAAACCAAGGGTAAAATAAAAATGGTTGTTATCCTCTCCACCCAGGTTCAATTCATTGTAAGTGACATGTGATGCCCTTAATGGGTCTATAAGATACTCTTGTTGTTGAGTATATTACTCCTGTTGTTGAACAATCAATATCCCGCCAATCCTGGCATCCCCATGTTCTCTCGCATATTTCAGGGGGGTTTTCCATGGACGTAGAAACTACTGGTCTTCGGTGCCGTGAACTAAATGAATACACACACACACACACACACAAAAATAAATAATAATAATAATAATAATAATAATAATAATAATAATAATAAAATAAAATACAAGTTAGGAAATTAGGTCAAATCACACAAAAGTCAAGGTTCCATGCCCCCCTTGGTTCCATCGATCAGGGTTCTGCCAGTCAGGGTTCTACACTTAGGGCCCAAAATTAGGAATAGGGCATATCAAGTAGGTTTTGAGAAACCAAAAGGAGAAAAAATAAGTGATATGATGATCAAGAACATTGCCATTAGCTGCGACAAATGGAAAGAGACGAAGGGAAGAAGAGGACACTTCATGTGATGAATCAATGTCACAAATAGTGACAAATGGTAAAAGAAGATCGACAACAACCAAACACACAACACATGCCATTTTAGTCAAAATGAACATCTATGGGGGTGAACATGATAAGATCACGAGGAGCGAAAATACAACTAGATCAAGGAAAAGGTCCTTACGCCATATCACTATGCATGATACAAATGTGACAAATAGAAAACATGCATTAGGTGACGACATGAAAAAGACTTACATCTGTGAAGCTCAATGGGGATTAGGCTTGGGTTTTAGAGAGAGGGGAGACCAAAAATGGGACCAATAGAGATCAATTTGAGGAGGCTTGGGGACATGACTGTGGGATAAGTGCATATGATAGCCTTGGGAGCTTCAGATCTCAGGGAAACTGTAAACCAAAGTAATTCTCTTCTTGATAAGGGAAATCCTAGTAAGAATCAAGTTTAAGGTTCTGGATAAGAATCAAGGGATTCTCTTGCTAACATATCAAGGCTGGAGAAGTCACACAAATGAAGTGACCCTGTGTACCTGCTCCTACAAAACATAAAATGAGATCAATCATGCGATCAAAAGAAGACTTGCCAATATGCCATAAATATCATATTCCTTGTCTTCAAACAAAATTATAAATGAGTGTTAGGTTCCTTTAATAATAATCATGGGTGGCTGTAGATAAGTGTCTTGATACTGCATGTGCCAATTCTCAACTCATAAGAATGATTAGTTATTTTATGATTCAGACTTAGAGTTCAAAACAAAAGAGTAGGATCCACATGCGAAAGCATACAGACGAATACATGAAACACCACATGCAAGAAGGAAGATGGATAATTTGAATTAGCCATTTAGAAAAATTATTAACAACAAACTCATCCAAGACAACCATCAATTAAGATCAGAACCCCAACTCCCTCAAGGTAGACAAAACTAAATATTAGGCTCAAGCATTAGATGATTAGGCACTAGGATTGAAAATTTCAGTAGGGGGCCCCTTTCCTTTTGCTTGTAAAATAAAAAGTAAAGGGGGGTTGTTGTGGCCTCAACACTTTCACACAAGAGAATCTACTAATTGACCTAACCCTTGGGGAAAAATATGTAAGAGTCATTTTCATTCTTGAACAATGGGTCTAGAAGAGGCCGTGTGATATACCCGAAGGCTATAGTAGTTTTATAGCCTATCTCCCCTACGATGAAAGAATGGATAAATCCAGTTGCTAAAGGGGACATGGACAAGATATGGGGGATGAATTAATCCACAAGAGCGGGAAGCGTCTAGGATAATGACCAAGAGTGGGGTCAAAGCGGGAAATTCCCATGTATATTAATCTAACCCATTTTTCCTAAACTTGCGTATCGTATACGAACCTTCCCTTTTCTCATTGAGTGTTCCCAAAGCCAATCATTGAATACATGTAAGAGGGTGGGTGTGAGTGGTCACATCCCAAAGTTATTGGGCACATGGGGGTTGAGTACAATCAGCTTGGGAAAGAGTGTGAGTCAAGAAAGGCAAGCCACAAAAGAGGCAATTCGTATGGGTTGGGACAATAGTTTTTATAGATATCAAATTTTGTGCATGGGACAAAACACGAGATCTCTAACTTCAAAGACCGTCTCTTGATCAAGTCTCTGTATTTCTTCTCTGTGATAAATTTGTTTGAAAAAGGAAAGGGTATGGATTATCTATAGCCCTGAGAACTTTCTATTTGGACAATTATGATTATTCCATCCATCATTGTGTTAAACCCTAGCATGATCATGATTCCATTTAAGTTTTAAAGGCACTTGTGTGTGATTGGTCCATTAGACACGATCTTGCTCCTATCAAGATTTAAGGAGACACCTCTGGTGATATGCTTCTGTTCTCCTCGCGCATTATATGGCTCTGTCTTTTATTGAGCATTTCTTTTAAAAGGAAGTCTGTACATGTTTAATGTACATAGATCTCAGGTTAAGGTTACATGTTCTTTGATGAAATGTTGCTTTCAAATCAGGATTGGTGTCGATTATATTGTTAAAGACCCGTGTGTTATTAAATCAGGCCCGATTATTGTTTCGATGACAGTGATTTATTGGAAAGTCGACTGTTGATGGTTAGTACTGGGTCTATTGTTATTTGATTGTAAAGGATGAATGTTGGACATGGATAATTGGAATCACTATGCATATTGTGTTTGTTTTAAAAGGAAAAGGTTAGCACTGGAGCATGCAGGACTGTGGCTCGAATGGTTATGATGTTACTGTGGAATTGGCAATGGTATTTGCATAGTTATTGTATAAGATGCAAAGATTGATATAATTGAAGAATTATGGGCAAATGAATTGTTTTTTTTTTTATTGAGGTCAACAAGCATTCTGTCTGTAAATAAGGAACAATTAAATGATTTTGGTTTTAGAATGGATGATTACTGGATTATGGTCTGAACAGAGTTATGGCCGTTGTTTGATTTAAATGATTTTTTATGAACATTATCCGTATTATTCCCTCTCATACTCTCACTTTTTCGTTCATTATACCCCCCTCATGATCCCAATCTCATTTTTTTTCACGCCCTATTCTATTAAATAAATTTAAAACTCTGTATTAACGTGACAAAGGTATGACATAGAAATAAGTGGCAACTGATATATTTTGGTATTGATTGCACAATCAATTATTTAATGAATTGTTGAGCAGTGCTAGTGTTCTTACTCCCTGTCATGATATCATTTTTTCGCTCATTACAATCCCCCCAGATATCACATGAACCCTAATTCACTCCCTGCTCATTTGACAATTATTAAATAATTATTATGGATTGAATTGCATGGGTATTATGTCAATTTATGAGCCAAACTTTGTTTCATATAAAGAGAATGTCATGTATGGTCTCTTAAGGGCTAGTTGCTAATAAATTGTTGCATACATGATGAGTTTCTTCAGCAGAGGCAATGATGGAAAAAATAATAAGGGAAGAGGTAACTGGAACAGAGGGCCTAGAAGGCCCAGATTCTCAATTCATTTTGATGTCGATTCTCAAGAGTTGAAACAAAATTTTCAAGATGGGTTATTCAATTGCATTGTGCAAGGGATAATTCAGCCTAGACTAGAGAGGCCTCCTTTCCAACCCCAAAATGTTCCTGGTATCCTTGTGCCTCCCCATGTATCTATGCAACCATAAGTTCCCGAAAATGATGGATGGCATAAGATTGTTCATTCGACAGTCTCCCACCATCGTGGCTGGCCCAACTTGTCATTGCCTCCTCCTCCTCCACCTGTAAACCCAAATGCTTAAATTTCCCCTGCACACTCACCTGTTCAGTCCTCCCATGCAAGCAAACGAATTAAAACTGAAGTTCCCCATGTGCAAGACAAAGGTAAAGTTGCTACTTCCCCCTCATCTCCTTCAAGTGACTCAGCAAAATCAATGTCCTCCCGTATGCATCCGAGGGATGATTTCTCCCATGTTTTTAGTGAGATTAAGCCTCAAGGTTCCACCCAACCTAAGGCTAATTCTGGGAAGTCCAAATAGGACAACAATGACAGAAGAAGGATTGCCTCTCAAAGTGGCAAATATGGATTTTGATTTATATGTTTATGGTTGATTTGTTGAAGACAATAGCCTGTAGAAAGTTTTGGACAACAAACTGTTTTTTGGATAATGTGGATACTCACATGTTTTGGATATAATTTGAAATATTTCTGATATTTAAATTTCAAATTTTGGAAATAATTTATGGGAGTTACAAGGAGACATGTGTTTAATTGGTTGTCTAATTGTGTTTATTTTTGTTAAGAAATAAAAGGGAGTCACAAGGGGTCCCACCTACTTAGTTATTATTTAATAAAGACTCTTAATTATTATTATTATTATTACTTCCCATAAAATAAAATTAGTTAAGTTTAATTAACTTAACTAAATGAGGTAGTTGAACTACTTCAACTTATTTGGAATGCATAAAAGCCAAATGAGAAGGAAGAACAAGGGGAGAGTATAAGGAGAAAAAAATACTAAGGTTTTCTCTTGAGTTTTATTGAGATAGTTTAGTTTTCATTCATTCTTCACTTCATTAAAGGCCTAATTCTCTTTTTGACAACAAGGTCCTATTGTAGACAACAAGGTTCAAAGTTGAATCATATCATTTAGATGCTTGTTTCAAAGGTGTTGATCTATCTTTGATAGTCTATGCATATTTGTTTGTTTATGGATTGATTTTCATAACTAATTAAGGATATTGTGCATAGTCAAGTTGGCAACAGTTTGTGGGAAGCTGCAGATTTTAAAGTTCAGTTTTTACTTCTTGTCAGAGTCCTTTTGTATGGTTTTCATCAGGGATATCTAAGTTTGACCTTGGTCCATGCCCTCACAGGGATTTTTGTAAAGAGAAAGATACTTTTGATTTCTTGGAATGAAATAAAGCGATTGATATTCTGTCTCATTTATATTAATTTGTGACTTGGTTACTTTTGCTTTTGATCTCCACTTTATTTTCTCCAATCTGTATATGTTCAGAAAATTATATAAAAAAATAATATTTTGCAACAATCTTTTCATTTAAAAAATCATCCTAAGCCCTTGTAATTAATACTTGTGGATTGGGAAATACTTTTTGAGGCTATAAAACACAGGGTGATATTCCCGACTATCTTGCCTTAGCCAAGTAGGATTCAAAAATGTTTGAGTAAGATAAATTCATATCTTTTCCTCAACATTTATTTGGCGACCATACTGGGAGATCTTCCATATCTCTCTCGTTAATTGTATGCTTGATTATCATTGGATATACCTATATTTCTACTTTTGATTCTTTGACTGTTTCTTTTCTTCATGACTGTACCTTTTATAAGGCAACCCAATATTCATCCCGGTCTTAAAGATCAAACCAACATTGCTTTAACCTTATTTAATTACATCTTAGAGAGCGCTAATACCCAGGTTGAGATTGAACGCTCATGGGCAGTGATTGAATAAGACATAAGTGTCCGAGAACGTTGGGAAGCTAGGCAAAGACAACCTAGGAATCAACCATATCTTTCTTTTTCCTTAAGTTTTGATCTTCTTTTCTTGTCCTTAAACCCTCGCATGTCTAGGAGAAGAAGAGGTTTATCATTTGAGATCAACCCTATTGCTGAAATAGGAAGACGAAACGTTGTTTTGTCAACCCAACATAGTACTCTAAGGAGGACTTTGTCTGATTCAACCAATTCATCTTTCTCTCCCTTACATATCATTCACAAGATGGCATCCAGCGGTGACTCTAGTGGCATTGGAGGTGCTTCTTCATCTCAACCTTCAACCTCGTCAGTGATTGGTAGCTTGTATAGTCATCAAGTCCCTGTCAAATCTACTACCAATCCTACTAAGGTCATAAAGAAGTATGGTCTCTTTCAATTTGAAGAAGATGCTACTATTACTCCGTGACATGTTTCCTCTCCTCTAAACCTAGCACCCACTACTCGTCCACTTCCAGAATTCAAAGAGCATCTCCCTAGGTTTTCAAGAAATAACACGGTCACTACGAATGAACACTTGGTGGCATTTTCTAATGCCTGTCACAACATAGGAGCCAATGACAATGCCACTTTTATGTTAATTCGCTTGAGTGGAAAGCATGAGTCGATTTATTTAATCTTCCTCCCAAGATTCTTTCCACTTGGGAGGAGCTAGTTTATTGGTTCAAGTCTACTTATGGGCAGTCTAAGATCCCAACTGAGCAATTATGCGAGTATAATAACATTGCTTATAAAGATGGTGATATTATCAAGTCTTTCAACTTACGTTTCACCAAGTTATATAACCAAATTCCCAAACTTATTCTCCCTCAGAACCAAGTTGCTTTTATGCATTATTATAATGCTCTACCTTCCCCCTACCATCATAGGCTTGAAGAAAAGGTTATTGACAACATTGGTTCCGCTCTGCATACTTGTTTAGAGTATGCAGAACAACTTGAAAGAACAAGTCTTCCTAAGGGAGACTCAGTTAAACAGACGAACATGTTTTCCCTCTTACAACTTCTACAAGACATTTATAATCAAATGATAGCGTATGAGAGGAAGGGAAATGTTCCTTCACTTACCCATGGGGACTCTTCTTCTTCTTCACCACCCTTTAAGAATCCTAATGAATTTTTTTTCCAACCTAAGGCCATCATGCCTCGTAGTCGGTGTAACTTTTGCGAGGAACACCATGAGGAAAGTACTTGTGAGGTAAAGAAGAGTGCCATAGATAAAATATTTGGTAAAAGGACTAAAACTACTATTGTTGTTCTAGATTTTGCAGAACCAGAGGATGTCATGATCATAAATACTAGGAATAAATCCTATGCTTCTAAAGGTAAATATAATCCTCCTCACACTTCTTCTAGCCCAAGCTTATCTTCACTAGATGCTACTGTACAAGTTACTAAAACTCCTAACAGTCAAGGAACTCCCTCTTATAAATACAACATTCTCAATCAATTGGATAATATTAAAGATAATTCTATTCTCTTGGACATGGTTGCCATCCCAGAGCAACAAAAGCATCTGGAAAATTTCATGGAAGGAAAAGCTTCCATCGTAGACAATATCTCCGAAGAGGTAGATGAAGAGGATTCAACTATAAATAAAGTAGGTGTACATAATTTTAGGTGCCCTGTAAAAAATGCCCCTTTTTTCATTTCTGTAAAGATTATGGACAAAATAGACCATTGTTGTCTCATTGACGATGGTTCGGGCCCAAGTGTAATGTCGAAAATTATTATGGAAGAGCTAGGCTTGTCTTGTACAAATGAAAATGCCAGAAGCATGCTCTCTTATAATAGTTTACAATAATCAACCATACGTGAAATCAAGGACGTGACCTTGGTTTTGTGCGTGCATCCTGAAATAAGGACAACCCTTAATATTCAGGTAATTGACATGCTAGTGAGTAATTATTCGATCATTCTAGGAAGAGATTGACAAGCTTTGACGGGTGGATACCTCTCACTCGACGTGACACACTTATCCATTCCTCAGAATGGTAAAAACATTATAGTCCTAAGGGATGGAAGAATTTCACCTTATATAGAAAGCATCCCACAACCTTATGTAAATTATATCGAGGAGGACCTAGGAGTGTATTCCATATTTGTAGATGAGGACAACACTACCATGGAACAAATCAACATAGAGGATGGGATGTGGCATATGCACTTTGATGGTTCATGCTCCATTGAAGGAAATAGAGATAGAATTATCTTGTACTCTCCTGTGGGTAAAATTTATAACTTTTCCTATAGGTTAGAGTTTGCTTGCACAAACAATGTCACTGAATTTGAAGCATTACTGCTAGGCATTGAAAATGCTTATAATTTAGGTTGTGGTCACCTTACAATTTTTAGGGACTCTAAACTTGTTGTAAACCTTGTACGTAAGATATATTCTCCTAGAAACAAGTTAATGAAACGTTACACCCAAACTGTTTGGGCGCTTATCTCAAACTTGCTATCTTTAAACATTACTCATGTTAAAAGGGAATTGAACTCAATGGTTGACAGGTTAGCTGTTTTTGCAGCCTCTCCTACTCGACAACTTATGCCACAAAGACCTGATTGCACCTTTCAATCTTTGTATCCTCCACATATCCCTGACAATGTAGAGTCATGGCAGGTCTTCCCTAGTGATGAGAGCATCTGTGATTTGATACAAAATGAACCTTATAAGCCTAAGAAGATTATATCAATGGAAGATAACAAAATTCCGAAGGGCTTGACTCCTCTAGAAAGTTCATTTTCATTGAGTGATATAGGAAACAAAGAAAAAAATAAAGAAGAGGAGTCAAGGAAAGTGGGTGAAACCATTTCCTTGAACATTGAGACACCGATTGTTCAAAGAATCTTAAAATAGGTGCCCAATGTTCTGATGAAGAAAAATTGAAGTTCACTGAGTTACTTCATGAATTTCAAGATGTTTTTGCTTGGTCTTATGAGGATCTTCGTGGGTTTGATCCTGCTCATATACAACATGCCATTCCTATCAAGGAGGACATAAAACCGGTTAGGTAAAAACAAAGACCCATTAACCCGACACTGGAAGCAACTATTCATAAGGAGTTGGAAAATATCTAGAAAGCTAAGATAATTGTACCTGTTAAGTATTCTGAGTGGGTTTCTAATTTGGTTCCTGATTAGAAAGAGACTGGTCAGATTAGATTATGCATTGATTTTCACACATTGAATAGGGATAGTATAAAAGACCATTTTCCTCTCCCTAATATGGAAATTATTTTGCAGCAAGTTGTAGGGTCACAGATGATGTCCTTACTTGACAGTTTTTCTGGTTACAATCAGATCAAGGTAAAAATGACAGATAAATATAAAACCACTTTTATTACATGTTGGGGCAATTTCACTTATGAGCGTATGCCTTTTGGCTTATCTAATGCAGATGCCACTTTCGAAAGAGCTATGCAAATAGATTTTGACGATTTGATCGACAAAATTATTCAGATTTATCTTGATGACTTAACTGTGTATTAAAAAAACCGATCAGATCATTTTGGTCATCTTAAAAAGGTTCTCATGCAATGCAGGAAATTTGACATTTCTTTAAATCCTTCTAAGTCAATTTTCAGCGTTACCAAGGACAAGCTCCTTGGACACATTGTCTCTGATTCAGGAATAAGCATTGATCTCGAAAGGATTGCCGCTATCCTAAATATTCAAGCCTTTATGGGTATTATCAACTTTGTTTGTAGGTTTGTTCTTGTTTTTTCTTTAATGGTCAAACCAATTCACAATATTCTTAAGGAAGATCGTTCCTTTTCTTATACTGGTGATGTCGAAAATGCTTTTGTAAGGATCAAGAAGGAAATCAGTTCCACACCTATTTTGGCGAAGCCAGATTTTGAGAAAGAATTATATATATATACTAATGCCACATAGGAAGCAGTTTCTGCTATCCTCATGCAATGTGATGACCAAGTTAATGAGAAACCAATAGCTTACATGAGTCAAAGCTTGTCAGATGATGAATTTAAATATTCTTATATTGAAAAACATGCTTTCTCTCTTGTTAAGGCTATTGAAAAATTTCGCCACTTTATCTTAGGTAAGCACAAGCTGGTAAAAGTCCCTTTACCTACTGTCAAGTTTTTTCTCTCACAGAATTGTCTTTCAGGGAAGATTTAACATTGGCTTGCCAAGATCCAGGAGCATGATTTAACTATCATGACTTCTAATACCATCAAGGGACACGACTTATCCCTTCACTTAGCTCAGCATGCTGAAGTAAGTGAAGAAATTGATGAACACGATAGTTCTCTATCAACACTATTTTATATTCACAGTCGAATCCTTCTTGTAGCTGAACATCCCTGGTACAAGGATCTAGTGTATTACTTGCAAAATAAAAGATGTCCAGATAACTTAGATACCCATCAAAGGAGAAGGCTTCATCTTGAATCTTCCAGATATGTCATTTTAGGAGACTTCTTGTTTAGGAGATCTGCTGATGGTATGTTACTTCACTGTGTGAATAATGAGGAAGCACATAAATTGTTACAAGAGAGTCATGGATATTCATATTCTGTTATTCATGTAGGAGGTCACTTTTCTGCTAAAACTACTGCTTTTAAAATTATCAGAAAAGGGTACTATTGGCCTTCAATCTTTCGTGATTCTTATAATTTTTCAAGTTCTTGCGACAAGTGCCAGAAGTTTGCTGGGAAAGAACATCTTTCTGTCATGCCTTTACAAACTGTTCTCCTTGACTTTCCTTTTTCAAATTGGGGTCTGGAATTTATTGGTCCTATTAATCCTCATCTTCAACATGGCAAGTTTTTATCTTGACAACCACATACTATTTTACGAAATGGACTGAAGTTGTCCCACTTAAGAATTCACAGGATGAGCAGGTGATTTATTTCCTTGAAACTAATATTATTTCCATATTTGGTCTTCCTTTGGAAATTATTACAAACAACAGTCCCACTTTTATTTCTGCTAAGCTGACTCAGTTTTTAGTTAAATTGGGGTTAAATTTTTTACCTCATCAACTTATTATCCTAAAGGAGATGGGCAAGATGAGTCTACTAACAAGAATCTGATTAGAATTATCAAGAGGCTCATTGAAGATAAGCCTCGTCAATGGCACACTCTCCTCACTTACGCCCTTTGGGCAGATCACACTACTACTAAGGTGAGTATTGGTTGCACTCCTTTCCAACTTGTTTATGGTCAAGAAGCCATTCTTCCTACCAAGCTGGACTGTTCTTCTCTAAGGCTGATGCTACAAGTTGAAGAATTAAATTCTTCTGATATCTCTCAAAGAATGAATGCACTCTTGGATTTAGAGGAACAAAGGACATTTTCCTTGGATAACATAAAGAGAAGATAACAAATTGTTAAAATATATTTCAATAAAAGTGCCAAAGCTGTCCAATTTAAGGTTAATGAGAAGGTATTGTTGTGGGATTCATCTCATGCTGATAGAGGAAGGCATTTAAAGTTCCAAAAGTTATGGATGGGTCCTTTTAAGATCAATTTTGTCCTGGGCGCAAATTCCTATATCCTAAAGGACTTGCAAGAGCGATTGTTTTCCTATATCACTAATGGTTTCCACCTAAAACACTATGTGGAACCAACTTGAAAGTTTAAATGCTATTGTTGAGTCCATTTTTGTGCTTTCACAAACCATACTTTTTGCCTCTTTATTTGCCATTTTCCTTCAGTTTACTCCACATTTCTCATAAAATAGCCTATCCAAGGTAAATTTGTCATCCTCTAACTTCAGAATTGAATTTTCTA
>ML787388.1:119780-138068 GCA_009831015.1 Picea engelmannii | reverse complement strand
AAGGAAAGGGAGGCTCGAACCTTATTGAAAAAGGAAAGGGAGGCTTGGACCTTATTGAAAGGATTGATTTGGATTATATGATCCAAACAAGTTAATGCAATAACACTCATTTGAATTGTGGTTCACTTAGTTCAATTTTAACAAAAGTAATGAAAGGGTCCTCAAAAGTCAAATTATACAAAATACATTCTTCTTTCATGTGTGGGGTTTTGACTAGTTCAAGTGTTAGTGGAAGAAACTTTCTAATCATAAAAAAAAAAAAAAAATCATTTCGATTTCTACCCAAGGGATGCCGACATATACATGCCAAAGGCTTAACACATTTTGAAAGTTTCTCTTAGAAAAGCTTGAAACCTCATTCCAATTCCAATTTTTATTTTTGGACTAAGAAGGAAAGACAACTAGATTTCTTAGTGGGAATAAGCTGTTATTTAAACCACCTCCTTTATAAGGGTCTATGTTATGCAAAGGATGTACACCATGAGGAAAAAAATAAAGTAGTTGAGAAAGAGTTAGTGTGGGTGAGCTAGTTATTATAGAATAATCTCTTCATTGAGGAGTTGCAGGTTAAGACAACCAAACTCAAAAAATATTTAAAAGTAGATGAAATTCAAAACATTAAAGTGGCTATAGGATTTTTTTTTTATTTTTAAATTTCAAAATGAGAGATGGGTTGGTGAAGGATTTCTTTAATGTCCTCACTTCCAAAGAAGCTTTAGATATCATTTTCCCTTATAACATTAGGTGGAAGGAGTACAAAGAAGAAATTGAAAAAATAAATTGTTTTTCATTATAAAACAATATTTCAATCCTAAAATTTTTGTAGTGTAACATCCCGCTCTTGCGCGTACATGATTTAACTTATTCTTTGAGAACACTTATGTGCAAGTGATCCGGTTTTGTATATGGTTGTCTGTTTCCCTTATGGATTTAGATGATGATGTTGTTGGATTATGATGTTATGTTATATGATATCTATGTATAGACATACACTAATGACATGTTTCCCCTGAGTGTGCAAGACACTCGACAGATTGAGGATGTCGATGGCATCAATAGACCTCCTTGGACTCGGGATCGAGTCAGGGAGTGGATTGTATATGGTTTGGGTATTTATATTTATGAATATGTAACATATGATCAAGTATATTATGATGTTGTTTATGGATCGTTGACAATGTTTTGTTGATGGATGCAGGCTGACGGTTTCTTGCTAATCAGACTCACATAAGGAGTAAAGGGGCCATGCACAACAATCTGATATTGAAGGAGAGGTGTGGCAACAACCCTGCCACATCCTACTAGCACTCCCGACGTGGCTCAAATTGTAGGTTAACGATTACCTAGTTCGAGAGATCCATGATGCCGTGAAGGAAAACTGAGATAGTCACTCACGGAGATTCTAAGGGGCGCACAATAAGGTAGGGTCCTTATTCCTTAGAGGCCCTTACTCTCTCACAAGGTCTCCTGATGGAGTATTGACTCCAAGGGTTGGACAACTACCAAAATCAATCAAAGGCGAGTGGCACCCTTGGAGCACGTAGTGCATCTTGAAGTGCACATCGCATAAATACAACTTGAATAAAGACGAGTGACACCATTTGAGCACATAGTGCATCTTGAAGGGCACGTCAAGATTTTAATAAAGGTGAGTCAATGAACCTAGGTGCCTAGATAACCATAATTTGTTTTGACATTGTTGGACTTAAAATAATTATTAATGGGTAATTTCTATTAATTATAAAATCTCCTTAAAAATTCTAAGCCTAGTTTAAAAATTTGAGCCTAAGTCTAAAGTGGGTAAGAAGACCAAAAAAATTAAATTATAAATTTAATAAATGGTGGGGGATGAAGAAAGATCAAGTTAGTAATTGAAAGAATAAAAAAATTTATATCTAAAGATTTAACTATGTAAATGTGTGCAAAGAATACCAAATTGGAAACTAAGATAAGAAATGAAATAAATGTAAAAGGAATGTGGAAGCATTGAAATGAATCTAGTCTAGTCTAACTAAATAACTTCCTAAATTAAACATAACTAAGTTTAGAAAGGTGTCATCCATTAAAAAGGAAATAGAGGGAATAAAGGGACAACTAGGAGTGATTTTAGGAGCGCTTTTAGGATGGGTGAGAGAAATTGACATTTAATTAAATTAAAGGGAGAATTTATTGGTGCAACTAAGGGAACGGGTAACAAGTGTATGGGGGGAGTAATTCCTAATTAATTTTTAATAAAACGAATTAATCGTGCAATGGCAAGTGGTCTCTAAAAAAAATCTATAAAAGAAATGGCGAAGGAGAGGAATGGATCATGACTGGTATGCATAAAGTTATGCTGTCGGAATTTCTTTGACTGATTTTACTTGTGAGAGTTGGGATACATAGCTCGAGATAGAGTGATATCTCAACCTTGCGAGGTGAGCTGGGAGCTAGAGTTTTCTGGTTGTGTTTGTGCGTGGCCCTTTTGCAGCTTAGGGGGATAAGGGGGAAGAAGAGCACCCCTAGTGTTGGCTGGGAGGTACTGGTGAGGTCTTCACGGTTAACAAGCGGGAGACAGGAGGGAGCGCAAGTGCGGAATAACAACTTCATATTCTTTGCCTTTGGTTACGATAATCCTAAACTAAGATTGAACTCATTAAGTTTCAAATTAAAATGTAGTTTAATTCTATTGCATACGCATTGTGGGGAAATTTTATTCAAGGTTTTAAATATTTATTGAGAATTAAGTTAATCATGTAGTTGCGGTGATCTCGTCTTTTGTATTCGTTTCTCCATGATAAAATCTCCCAGCCTTATGCCTTCATCATTGCTGTATTGAATCGTTTTACTCCCTGGAAAAACCCTTGGTTTGAAATTTAATGGGGGATCATTGCTGAAATGATTTCGTTTTTTCCCTGGTGAAACCCAAGCTCTGAATTTTAAATGGAATTCATCTGTGCTTGGCTTGGACTGTCACCCAACATTTCCTAGTTACACTTCTCTGCATTTTTTTCCAGAAAAATCAATGATTTTGTTACCTTGCTCAGTGAATCCTTACCCCTTACCCAACGATTTTCTACATGTTTTAACCCTGCCATGGCCCATCATACGATTGCGTTGTATCCCATTCCTTAGTTATCCAATTCTGGAACCCTGTGCTTAGCCTTCCTTGAGAAATTTGATTGCTTGTGATTGCCCCACCACTTGTTTCTCTGCGATTTTAATTTTTTTTTTTCCGCCCAACGATGTGATTTTATATCTCTGCGTTTTTCTTATTGATGGGAAAACTTTCCTTAGTTGGGATTTAGCCCAACGTTTTCTCTCCAATAAAACCTGCATTCCTTGACCGAGGAAGGCGATTTTCCTCACGTTTTGCCTCTACGAGGTTACCCGGATACCTGCGATTTTTACTTGGTTTCACCCAACAAATTTTACATTCATACTCAAGATAATTTTTGTGTTCTTACACAACGAATTTACGCTCCTTTCTCAACTACTTTTTTACTTTAATCCTATGTGGTTATCACTTAACATTGTGCCCAACGATTATCTCCTTTCCCTCTGCGTTTTTTTTACTATTATCACCCTAGCAATTTCCTCAAGAATTCTTTGTGGGCATGCTTTCCCTCTACGTTGTGGAGGGAACCCACACGTTTTCAACCCACTTTTTCTTTGTGTTGGCTTAAGTTTTGTGCCCATTTCCAAGATCCTTCCTGGCATCTTTATTTCTGGGATCTCTTTGCGTCTAGCACCAAAAATTCGCAGATCCGTTTCCCTCTTGGAAATTCCTTTCCTTGAGTTATCTCTGCGATGGGCAACTGATTTGCCAAGATTTTTGAGCTTACCTGGCATTTTTCTCATTCCTAGATTCATGTCTGCATCCCCATTTAAGAGCTCTGCGTTTCCTCTCTCTCGTTCAACATTTTTGATGCTTGACATTCCCTGCGATTGCCTTAGCACCCAATGTTGATTAGTTGTCCTTATCTGCATTTTTACATGCGTACATCAGTGTTCTGAGAGATTTTTACCCAACAATATTACATAAGTATCCCTAGAATTTCCAATTTTTCCCTCAACGATTGGCATTTAAAGCAAGTTGAGTGGGTATGGGAACCTCCTTTTATTTAGCTGGCCAACTCAGTGTTTTGAGCCTTCATTTTAGCTTTGTATCGGGGTAAGTGATAACTGATATTTTAGTCTTATTATCAGTTTTTGTTTTATGTATTTAAAGGTTCAATTAAATGTTTATTAAATGATCAACTTAATGTTCCTTTAATGATCAACTCGAATGCTTATTAAGGGTGCAATTAAGTGTTTATTAATGTTCAACCTAATGTTTATTTAATGTTTAACTTAAAGGGTTATTAAAATGTTCAACTTAAATGTTTTTGTTAGTTGTTCA
Source organism: Picea engelmannii (assembly GCA_009831015.1). Lineage (NCBI taxonomy): Eukaryota > Viridiplantae > Streptophyta > Pinopsida > Pinales > Pinaceae > Picea > Picea engelmannii. Next base: position 133,687 of record ML787388.1, on the reverse strand, counting down.
AATTAAATGTTGATGTCTGATATCTGATATGTTTTATTATGCCTCACCGGTCGTTTTAAAAAGGGGCTTAGGCCCACCTGAATAAATCCCAGGAACAAACCACAAATTCTCCTGGCGCTTTAATAATGTTGAACTGTAATAAATTAAATGATTAAATTTGCTTGCGCGCCTTGCATAAAGTAGACATGTGATTGCTTGTAGTTATTCCTTTGCAACCTGAAATTTATAGATTAAACTCTTTGCACACACTGAAATTATACTATAATGTATGTTGGTTAGATATGAGACTTCTTGGGCACAACAAAATCTTGATGTAAGAATGATTGTTTAGACATTGGACTGCTTGCGCTATGAAAAATTTGTTGTTGTGTAATGACTAAGTATTGGGTTCTCTGGCGCCATTGAATTAATGTTGATACTAGATGGACTGATTGATTGTTTCATTTGCACTTAATCTAATAGATAATTACCTTGCGCCATTGATTATGCTGTAAGTTAATAATTGGATTTCTTGTGCATTGGAATAATGATGGATGTACAATGTTTTATCTTTGATTACTCACGCACATTTCATTAATGGTGATGCATGATTATCTTAGTAATAAAATTTACTTGCGCGCCTTAATTTAAGTGGGTGTGCAATTGCTTCGTAATATTTCTCTTGCACCTTGAATTTTAACATTGATCACTCTTGCGTCGTGAGTAGTTGCTAATTAATCTTGTGCCATTAATTAAGTTGACATGTGAATGTTCTAGAATTGTTTACTCTCGCATACAACGAACATTTAAATGTTGATGTATGATTGATAACGATGATGGCTACTCTTGCACCATGGTTAATCGATGTTTAGGATTGATGGATTGATGAAATGGATGATCGTTGATGTTGTTGATTTAGCTAGTTGCTTGGATTGATTGTGTTAGTGGGATGTATACACCTCCTTGTTCCTCAGAAGAGTCGCCAGCCCTGAGACCTTAAATGGTTAAATTCAATTGGAACCTGGGCTTGAGCATTGCTTATGTGTCCTAGAGGTCCCAACCTTGCAGGGTAGGTTGGGTGGGTAGTCATTTCATATTCATTATCTGATTGAATGTTGTTGTAAATTGTTTCAAGATGATTATGATGTGCTAATCTTCTATGCTATTTATGTTTATGTGTCGTTATCCTTCGTTGACGCATTGAATTCATCGTAAGTGATTTCCATGATGAGTAGCTGGTATTGCTTTTACTTATTGTGTAGTTTATTAAACACGGTTGTGATCATGTGTTGATGTTAATTTCCTAATGCAATTTGTTTTTTTACCTTTTATGCTTCTCTTTCCTAGACATAACGAAGGGATATTACGTATGGTATCATAGTGGGTTCAACCCTGCGACTTGGGATCATTACGCCTTCCAATGTTTAAATACTTGATTAATAATTTATCACTAATTAAATTGAATTGTGTCCCTGCAGGTAATCATGGTTATAGGATGACGCGGAGGTAGACGACATGGTGCTAAGGGAGGAGGTGTGACGCCTCCAGTAACATCCACACCAGAGGGGTCTAATCCCCAAGGAGAAGAACACGTAATTGGACAGGAACATATTGTTGTGGGGGATTTGGTTGGATTGACGAGGTCATTTCAGAGGATGTTAGAGGCCTTGATTAGCCATTTGGATAGAGATGAGGCCAGGGTGTCCGTACATCTTGAGGGTCCACAACGCGCCCTAGTTGGTACAGGTAGCGCTCACCAAGAACTCGAGAAGGTCAAGTTTCCTGAGTTCTTGGGTGCCACAGATGATGTGGCTACTAAGGCATGGTTGGAGAACATGGCGATGTGCTTTGCACTTCACGACTACAACTCCAACATGAAATTCTGCATGACGGTCTTTCAGCTGAATGGGAGCAATGTTCTATGGTGGAAGATGCTCCTGCCACAACTGAACATGGCCGTTGAAGACGTGTCATGGGAACTGTTCGAGGAGTGGTTTTGGGAGAGGTATTTGCATGAGGAATTCATTGAGCGTCATCTCAATGAGTTCAATAACTTACGACAGGGTAGTCGCACAGTGCCCAAGTATGAGGCCCATTTCATAGAGATGCTTAGGTATGCTCCGCATCTGAACACCGAGAAGCTCAAGGTCAACAACTTTGTGTTCGAACTTAACGTCAACATTCATGTGAAAGTGAGGATAATAATGCATCAGACGTTACACGATGATGTCCATAAGACCCTCATAGTTGAAGAAGAGATGATCAATGGGGGTCAGAGCAAGACTCCTGCGAGACCGACGGGACATACGACATCTGGTGTGCAACAACATCAGACACCAACTAGACATCCATCAGGGTATTGAGGTACTTCGAGAGGATCCACATTCACAACACCATGATGAGTAGTGCCTCAGTAGTAGACTCCCTAAAGAGGACCACAACACCAGGAGTAGCGTCGTCCACAACAACAACAACAATATAGGCCTATTTAGTAGAACATACCAGGGTTTCAGGCGGGTGGGCCATCATCTTTTTCTTCAGGGACCAAGAGTACTGGACAAAAGACTGGATGCTGGACATGTGGGGAGCCACATTACCAACGTGATTGTCTGGTTGAGAGGGCTAGAGCAGCTGGGTCAGCGAGACACACTACAATAGGATATTTGGGCAAGGCCCATTGGATTCATGCAGCGGTGAATAACCACCAGACTGAGCACCAGTCTACTGTGCTCGAGACATTAGGTACCATCGGTGACCATACCTTTAGTGTTTTGATAGATCCAAGTGCTACAGAGAGATTTATTTCTGGTGCAACACTAAAAATAATTAAGGTAAAGGCGGTCGAACAAGACGAGTTTAGCTACATGGAAATGGATTCGAGAGCCAAGAATAAGGTTGGAGGAAAGGTTACAGACTGTAGCCTTAACCTGGGATATTTTGTCACGAATGAAAACCTATACGTCATGATATTAGGATCTTACGACGTCGTGAATGGTATGGAATATTTGGAATCACATGAGGCGATAGTCAACTGTAAGATGAAACGATTGAGTTTGGTCGATGATGAGGGACATAGACAAGTGATTGTAGGAAGAAACCAAGGAGTGTCCCTAAGGTTCATCTCTTCCCTACAACTATAGAAGAGTATGTGCAAGGGATGCAATATATATGCAATATTAGTGTTGAACGACAAGGGTGTGGCAGAAGGAATAGAAAACCTTTCGGTAGTACGAGAGTTTGTATACGTATTCCCAGAAGAGTTACCAGGTTTTCCGCCCTAAAGTGAATTGGAATTTACCATCGCATTAAAAACATGACCTAAACTGATAGCAAGAATGCCTTATTGGATGTCAACCCCTGTGTTACAGGAGTTGAGAATGCAATTGAAGGAGTTTCCAGACCTAGGACTTATATGTCCAAGTGTGTCACCTTGGGGTCGGAAGAAAGATGGGGCGTGGCGACTATGCATTGGATACCATCAATTGAACAAGGCAATGATCAAGAACCAATATCCGTTTCCAAGAATAGACGATTTGTTTAAACAAATGAAAGGCGCTACGATGTTTTCAAAGATTTACTTGAGATAGGGATATCACCAGTTACGAATCAAAGAGGAAGACATTCCTAAGACTGCATTCAAGACGAATTTTGAACATTACGAGTTTACCGTTTTACCATTTGGACTGAAAAACGCCCTTGGGGTATTCATGAGCTTGATGAATGGGGTGTTCTGTGAATACTTGGACAAGTTTGTTCAAGTATTCATTGACAACATTTTGATATATTCTCGGACGATGGAAAAACATGACGATAATTTGCGCTTGGTACTACAATGCTTATGAGAGAACAAATTATATGGGAAATTGTCGAAATGCTCTTTTTATCAATCGAGGATTCATTATTTAGGACATGTTATCTCCAATGAAGGTATCACTGTGGATCCAATGAAGGTAGAGACTATTATGGAATGTCCTACGCTGACCAATGTACCCGAAGTTCGTAGTTTCATGGGTTTAGCAGGATATTATCGATGATTCGTTGTGTTGATTAATTGGGTTGGTTTTCATTAATGTCAACCCTTGAAGAAAGTTTGGTAGAAAATTTCGGTAGCACAAATGTTTGGGCACTGGACCCAAGTTTGTTTGATGGATAATGGTATGAGTTTTAATATGTTTCAAGGTAAGACTATTCTGGATGGATAATACATGTCATGCCATTTCCGGTGGTATGTGGAACATCACATAACTCGTCACGGTTAGAGAGTTATGGCCATGTGAAGTTGGAGAACCCTCATGAGTCATCTGGAAGCCCCAAAAGGTCAAAGTAGTCAAAGTGGTTGCAAAGAAGAAATTATTTAAATAATAAAGTGAAGTGATGAGTGCACTATAAGTCAAAGTGGATACAAAATAAATTATTTAAATAATAAAGTTAATGGAGAAATTACTAAGTGGACAAGTGGTTAGAAGTGGGTTAGACCTAAAATAAGGAAAGTGGGTTAAGATGGTTATAAGGTAATTTAAATAATAAAGTGAAGTGATGAGTGTACTACAAGTCAAAGTGGATACAAAAGAAATTATCTAAATAATAAAGTTAATGGAGAAATTACTAAGTGGACAAGTTGTTAGAAGTGGGTTAGCCCTAAAATAAGAAAAGTTGGTTAAGATGGTTAGAAGGTAACCCCTTGAGGAAGCTACATGAAAGTATAAATAAGAGGGAAGGGCCTCTAATTTTTAATGACACTTGAGCATATTGAATATCTACAAGTGACTGAGGTAACCAAATGATATCTAATCTGAATTTTAGAGGGAAGGTGAAGTAAAGAAGACCGAAATTCAAGGGAGGATAAATTATTTTGATGATGATCTCTAAGTAATCCAACAATTGGTATCAGAGCAGGTTCCTTTAGGAAACAATTTAACCACTCGAAGGAGATCATGGATTATTATAAGAATGGAGTACCAATGTTTAATGGTCATAATGGTTTAAAGTATGAGATGTGGAGCAAAAGGACAAAAGTATTTTTACAGGCACATGGGCATTATATTTGGCTATCAATTGTTACATGATATGATAGTTCAAAAAGGGCAAAGACTACAGCCAAGAAGGAATTGAAGAAGAATAACAAAATAGCAATGTATTTCATCTGGGAAGGATTACCTAATTCGGTAAGAGAAAATGTTGGTAAATGTTCATCAGCCAAAGAACTTTGGTATAAGTTACATGACATATATTCTTCACCCATCGCAGATTCATAGAATGCCAAAGAAGATGCAGAAACAAATCAGATCAAGAAGAATTATGTTCACCATGTCAAATAGATTCAGAAGATGAGGAGTACATAATCACCAGAGGTATGTTGTTTTGCTTTAATTGTGAAAAACACAGACATCTTGAAATAGAATGCCATGAAGGAAATGAGACATAAAAACTAATTGAAAAGGAAGACAATTATGAAGCAGAATTGATTAATGCTTTAGATGAGCTAAGAGAAGAAAACAAATCACTCAAGAAATAATTGATGAAACAAAAGGAAAGTGTTCACATCTTTGAAGAATCCCAACAGGTCATCGAGAACTTAAGAATTGAGCTAGAAGAAGCCAAAAAGATCAAAAAAAATCTTGAATATCAAAAGTGGTATTTGGAAGCCAACATAGCAGCACAGAAGGAAGAAGCATAAATGAGAGAGAAGATATTGATAGATCATCTTAAGGAAAGAACTAACGATCTAAACTAGCTTGAGGCAGAGTTTGGTCAAGAAGAGAAAGGGCTTGAAGAAGTGAAAAGAACAAAAGAAGTCATGAAGTCTCAGATAATGAAGAAAGAATAAGAGGTTGAGAAGCTTGAAGAAGAAGTTGTCACATTTAGAAGTAAAATCGACAAACTCAACAAGAACATTGAAGAGACAAAAACATCCACATCGGTTATAGATAATGAAGATAAACACTCTAGGTTGCTAGAAAAGAAGAATGAAGAAAATAGAAAGAGTTATGCATAAGTACTCAAAGGAAGGAATCATGGTCAACCATAATCTAAGAAAACTATTGAGGATACATCTTCAAGAAGACCATCCATGTTCAAGCCACAAAGAAGCTTCAATCATGATCATGATCAATCAAGGAAGAAATTCAGAAGGACTACACCACAAATAAGATCATTCACTCCCATGTATGCAAATTTATTTTATGGTCATTGTTTTTATTGTACTAATTTTGGACATAAGGTTGTTGATTGCAGGGATTATAAAAGAAATGTTCAAGCAATAAATTCCTATCTGGCCCCACGTAACATTGAATGTTATAAATTTCATAACTATGGACACATAGCTCGTGATTGTAGAAGCATGATCTATACTTCCATGAAAGAGAACACTGATATCGGATATAAGAAAGTATGGATAAGAAAACATGAAGAACGTGTGAAAAAATACCAGGTCCCATAGATCGCAAGATTGGAAATAAAACGAGATGAAGAAAATTCTATATAGAAAAAGAAACATGTCAGATACGGAAAATTTTGGAAAATAACTGAAAGAAAAGAAGGACAATTAAATAAGGAAAAGGTTCAAGAGATTGTACTTTCATGCATTGTAGTGAAAGATGAATCCACATACAGAAAGAAATAAGTCAGAGCTCAGAGAGATGATGAATCTACTAATGAAGATAATGGTGAATGCACTTCAGAGCAGGAATTGTAATGAGCCATCTGGCTTAGAGAATCCCAAATAATATGAATAATAGACAGGGGGAGTCTATACGGTAGCTGAGACAAACAAGAGAACCATCCTTCGAGCAACTTGCAGAATTTGAATAGACATATTCAATGCATTCAGTTAGCATAAGTACAATATGATAGATTAATCAATTGTAGTAGTACTTCATGATAGTACAATGACATATGAGTCAAAATTATGGATAGTTGTGTAGCAGAGTCTTGAACAATATGGACAGATATGGACGTGAAATCAACTTTTCTGAACGAGAAACTTGAAGAAGAAGCCTACATTGAACAACTGGTTCCTAGAGCATGGTACTCTAGACTGGAAAAATATCTACAGGAAGAAGGGTTTAGAAAAGGAAGTGAAAACAACAACCTCTACATCAAGTTAACTCAAGATGATATTTTATAAATTGAAGTTTATATTAATGATACTATTTTTGGAAGTACTGATGACAGGTTAAGCCAGAAATTTGCAAAGGATATGTAGAATGAATTTTAAATGTCATTACTTGGAGAACTATCCTTCTTTCTGGGTCTTCAGATACGTCAAAGCAACCAAGGAATTTTTATTTCTCAAACTAAGTATATCAGAGAAATGCTAAAGAGGTTAGGAATGGAAGATTGCAAAATAATTACCACTCCTATGCAAACCAGTTGCAAGTTGAGGAAAGATGACGATTCAAAGTCTACAGACTAGAGGAAATACATGTCAATGATTGGTATATTACTATATGTGACAACATCCAGACCAGATGTAATGCATGTAGTTGGACAGGTGGCACAATTTCAAGTAGCGCCAAAGGAATCACATGTATTAGTAGTGAAGAGGATTTTCAGATATATCAAAGAAGCATAAGAGTTTGGATTATGGTATCCAAAAGGAAGTGATATATCACTTTTTGCCTACACATATGCAGATTGGGAAGGTTGCATTGATGATCGACGAAGCACCAGTGGAGCAACATTCTACTTGGGTGAGTTTTTAGTATCTTGGCTAAGAAAGAAACAATCATCAATATATTTATCTACAACCGAAGCAGAGTATATTGTGGCAACAATATGTTGTACTCAGGTTCTATCGATGAAACAAACTTTGACAGATATACATGTTGAGTATGTGTTATCACATGAAGTTGTCATGGGTCAAATTTCTCCTTAGGTTTTAATTTTTACCCATTAGTCTTTTTCAGTTTGTTTTTTAATTTTCTCTTTATGATTGTCTTAGAATAGTTTAAACAAAAAAAGGGTTGGAACTTGGCTTACACATTTGACCCACACCTATGGTTTATACCCTAGGTTCATTTTATGATTTACATCCTTGACTCATCACTTGATTTGACAACTAGCACTATCAACCCCATGACTCCACAAACCTTACAAGTTACTCCATCCATTCGTATGTTTGAACCTCTCCACTCTGTTCCTTTTCCCGTTAGGAAGTCAAATCAAACCTTTTCAAGTACGCTGCCAACTCATTAGTTTTTTCATAGCGCATCTTTGTACACTCTCCCTCATTACCATCATTCACAATTATGAAACTGATTTCATGCCTTTTCATTGTTTTCAGCACCCTTGTATTCAAAAGGAATATCGTGATTTGGTCATTTATGAAGTTCTATCTGTTTACCAAATTTGAAATTCTACTCCAAGATCGGAGTTGCAAAATCTACTAGTCCAGACAGTACTGTGGATTATGCTACAGAACTAACTGTCCGAGGTGAATTAGAGACTGAGGTTGTTGAAAACAACTCCAGGCTTGCCGAAGATCATCAATAATCAAGTTTTGGTGTCCAGGTACTTCTTGAGCTGTCTGAGCTCCGTTGAAGATCAATTGAAGGTTTTGTTAATCTTTTCGTAGCACCTGGCATTGCCAATTGTAGTTTCTTCCACCTACCAGCCCCTTTACCTTTGCTGCCACAAAATTCTTAGCCATCTGCACACTGACATTTTCCTCCACTGAAATCGAGTCAATTTGCTTCAGAGATTTGAATGCCCATTTATCCTCTTGGCTCATGCTGTCCACACTATGCTACATAAACCACTGTTAAACTGCGCTACAGATCCCTTGTTCGAATGTTTCAATTTTTGTGTCAAACTAGTGCCATCTTCTATGCTCACAACTCCAGCATTAACTTTCCTTATTCACCATGTTATTCTATATTTTCATCTCAAAGTCTATTTGCAGTAAATAATTTAGGAGCCCTTGCCTTTTAAAATGATGATGACACTGTATGGTGGCCCTATGTTAGCTTAAAATTGGACATTGCAGTCTCCTTGCATATCATTTATTAGAGAATCTTTTCCCCCATTTTCATCCATCAAACCAGTCTCTTATTAGTTCAGAAGTGAGTTGGAGGAAAGCCTCAAAAGACCAATTAAGGATCACCTTTAAAAACTTAAAGACTTTTGCCTCTGTTTGGTTTCCTTAACTTTCATAGCATTACAATACTTGACCTCCTACTTCTATCAATGGATACACCCCAACAGAAGAAATCTCAAAATGGTGGTAGTGTGGTCAGGACTAAGCCTTATGAAATGCACCCATTTGATGTTGAGCCTATGATCAGGGAGGTTTTCCAAAGGGTTGGTTTCCTATCTTTCTATCAAAACATGTAGAGGGGACACCCTAAAGTAGCAAGGGAGTTTGCTTTAAACTTTGATGGCACTAAGACCAAGGTAGGAGCCCTTGATTTAGAGGTATCTGAGGTCACTATTGCAACAACCATTGAGATACCCAACACTGGTGAGAGGTGGTTCAAATCTATGATTCTCAATGCAGCCTTTTCTAAGGATTTCCTCAAGACAAATTATTAGAAAGACAATTTGTCTAAGGGAGTGCCTATGAGCCACTTGATTGAGGGTTTTGACAAAATGTTTAAAGTTATCCAGAGGTATTTTACATGTGAGGGAAGATTCAACATGATATACCAATATCACATTAGGCTCTTTCTACACTTCACAGGCAAGGATTTGATGAATATCCCTTTCTATTTGTTTAGAAGTATGGGAAAAATGGATGATAGGGTCCAAGCCAAGTCCAAGGCTGTGGACACTAGTGTTTTCCACTCTGGGTTGATCAGGATGCTTGTAATGGAAGAATTGAATAAAATAAACCTTACTTGGGAACAATCCATTGTCTCTTCTAATCCGCAGCTAGATGTAGCCTCCACCCATCAATCCAGGGTGCAGATCCCTTTTCCTGCTAGTAGTGTTGCTCAAGAAGAAACAAGAAAAAAGAAAAAGAGAAAACCTATTGCCCAAGACAAAGAAGTTCCTAAGGAAATTCAAGAAGAAGAGAGGGAAGCCCATCACTCCCCAGAAAGAGAAATTTCACCTCAACCTGCACCTAAACTAGAGGAATTTCCCTCATCAGCCAAAACCACAACCAAAAAGGGGAGAAAATTGCATTTTCCTTCACCTACTGCAACAACCAAGACCAGAGTTAGGAGGCCTTTCACCAAATCATCATCCCACAAAGAAGCTGCTGAAATAGAAGTCATACCCAAGGATTCAGTCCCAAATAAATTTAAAGGTAAAAGTGACATTGTTGGGAAGCCTATTGAGGTTGTTAGTTCATGTCAGTCACCAATGATCAAATATGCTCTTACAAAATTAGTTGATAGGGTTTTAGGTCAAATTGTTACATTTTCAAATGAATTTTCAAATAAAATTTGATCACTTGGTTGTTGTGTCTAGGTTAGTGATACTCCCTTCACTTACTCATGGTATTCATACATCATGGCCATTGTCATCATTTCATGTTATGAGTCATCAATTGATTTAGTGGGTCATCATTAAAGTCATAATCCCATTTCCTCTGTTTTCCCAAAGTTTACCTTATCCCTTTCCTCCTTATCAGAAAAAGGTTTTATATAATGCAAAATGAAACCATGGACACCTGGAGAAGCTCCTCAGGAGGGAAAATGGAGACAACAAACATCAGACACCAAAAATAAGGAGGTGATTGGCATGATTTTGTAGGGTTTTGAGGTCATTTGCTGTACATAGGGACAATTTTTCTTCAAAATAAGTTTGTGACCAAATGAATATGAATTTGACCAAAGTGAAAGAGGTTTTTATCAATACTAAACCAAGGAACAAAAGCCTCCTTCATTTTGTGCACATGTGTTATGATTCAAGATAAATTCCCAAAATACAGTTGCTACAAGTGAGTGGTTGTACTTTTGGACAACTTGAATTCAAATAAGTTTTTCATGGGTTTGGAGCAGGGGTTTTCAATTCTTGATGACTCCATTGTGTATTAGACATCCTCAGATTTCAAAAATACCACTTTCAACCCAAAAATTCTCTAGGAAGGCCTCCAAACATCCTCTCAAAGACCATGCTACGCTTCTGCAACTTTTAGTGACCAACTTAAAACTTGAATTGTGAACAAATGGGGAAGTATTTTTGCAAATGTTTAAACATAATTCATTATTTTAATGCTCTATTTTTGATGAGTTTAGAATTCAGATGTTTATTTTCTTGTAAGTGAATTCATACCTTATGCTCACTTAATCTATTTCCTTTAATTTCTTCATCATCATATTACAATGATAGTTTTTTGGGATATTTGATTACAACTACCTTGCTCCTTTTAGATCCCTGCAACTGATCCTAAGATTTATTGGCCTAGCTCCTTGAGTCCATGATCCTTGTCTAACAAACTTATAAACTCAAAAACCTCACAGAGCTAAATACCTAGCCTAAAATCATTCTATACTCCAGTCAAATTATTGACTGTGATCATAAAGAGATCCATCTGTGGTTTGGTAGGGCTAGCTACCAAATCAAAAGTATGGTTCGTGGTTACCTCTTTGGTCTCTTTCTCAGCCTTAGGAGAGATGTGGGAGTGATAACAAAGGTCATAACCAAAGATTCAGTTTAGAAGAAAGAAAAAGGTAAGGGTGAAGCTAATGAGAAGCCTATTGAAGTCATAAACATCAACACTCCCCCTGATAATCCCACCTTCAAGAGATTGATCAGACAACTTAGGGATGCAAGGAAGGAAGTTGCTCATTTTAAGGGAGAAAGATTGACTGAGAGAAGGAAGATGAAGGAGCTCATGGATATGTATAATGAAACCCTTGATCTGCTTAGGTTTACAACAAGAACATTCTTGCCTCTCCATAGGAAAATTAAGACTTTGTATAGGCAAAACATAAGCATACAATCACAAAAAATAAAGCTCAAAGAAGAATTGCAGCCCTTCAAGGATGATCTAGCCTAGAGGAATTTAAATGTTCTATCCCAAGATGCAATAGAGAGAAATTCCCCTGTAGTAGAGAGAAGTGCCCCTGCAAAAGAAATAAATGCTGCTATAATAGAGGGAAGCTCTCTTGCAACAAGGAGGAGTGCCATATTGAAAAGATGAATTGGAAAGGATGACAAATCCATTTTTGATGATGATAAATTTTTGCAAGCTTGAAGTGTTGAGGGAAGTATGATGATTTCACCTACTGGAGGCATCTACAGGCTCATAATCCATCTACTAAGACTTTTTTGGGTTTTTGAGGTTTATTGCATGACACGGAAAAAAACACAGAGATTTCATAGCACCTTGCACTATAGAATCATCCACACAGACTGATCTGCAGATTCGATACCGAAAGCACTGCGAAATCACCTAGCTAGACACATAGTGGCAGTTCATTACAAAAATTCGTTGCAGAACTATGTTACAGGAAGGTGCTACTAAATATACTACCGAATGCGCTACATAATTGGTTGTAGAACAGTTTTACAGAGGTAAGCACTACATAATCTGCTACCAGTTGCGCTACAAAAAGATGCTACAAACTCATTGTTACAATCAACAGTTTTGAATTCATGGACTCCTATTAGCTTTGATGATTTGGAGAGAACCAATGATCAATAGGTGGAATATGGAGCTCAACACACAATCTTGAAGGACACATGGCAATGGAGAAGATGCGCCCAAGAGACAACAAATCATGTCATTAATATCTTGTTAGAGTTGTTGCCAACATGCTCCTTGATTCTAGCAGTCCGTTAGATCCACTTGTACAGATGTTAGATCAATATATTTTTGTGGAGAATCCTAGGATAGGAAGGCCAACTCGCATCTCACGCTGATGTCTACTTTTTTTGTTATAAAGACACTAGAAGAATTTTATGTAGGTTTCAAATGGTTGAGCAAAGCTCCCTATTTTGTAATATTTTTACTAAATAGAGTTGTACTCTACTTTATGTATGAGACCTGAGATATTTTGATTAATGGAAGTCAACCACTTTTCATCATCTTGTTTCTTATTACTCTGAATGCTCATTATTATATGATCCTTATGAGATGTTATGATTGTGTTATAATGGATGTTTGATTATAATGCCCCTGTAAATGTTTTTCAGTGTTTTAAATTTAGTTCAGGAAGTTCTTGTGACTGAGTTTTTCTTCACCTAGATGCTAGAAGGCCTGATGCTTATAACAGAACTATCCACCTTATTCACCAAGTCTTCCATAGATCAACTTTATTTCTTAAACCACTGACTGAAGTTAGTCAAAGCCTCATTTTCTTATGCATACTAGCCTAGACTTTCTGTGTTAAAACATTGCTATGCTGAGTTTTGTCCATTTGACCTATCATTAATCTACATTCACAAACCTATTTGATGGGTGTTGGGATTATCCTCTTGCAATATGAGGGTGACTCTCAGTGCTAACAATATGATGATCCCATTACAATATATTGTGATAATACAAGTGGAATCAATATCCCAAAGAACCCGATGATGCACTCCAAGATGAAGCACATTCCAATAAAGTATCACTTTCTATAGGAACATGTTGCAGAGAAGAACACCAAAGTTGAATATGTGGGCATAAAAGAACAAGTGGAAAACATCTTAAAAAAACCGCTTCCAAGGGAATCCTTTGAGTATTTTCACCAGAGACTCAGAGTAATTTCTACTAAAAAATGAATTCTTTTGAATGCTTGTCTTATATATCTTAGATTTACACGACGAAGCACCATAAAGAGGACAATTCACGTTGGGAGATCAGTTTCAGGAAGATTTTAGTTAGGGGGAGTATCCCCAAGAACAGTTTAGTTAGTGTTAAGAACCAAACATCAATATAGCATAGAAAAACTTCAGGAAAGGTACTCAACGCCTTGAAAAAGAGATAATTTCAGATAATAAGCCTCTTCGAGGGGGAAACCTCCTTTTACCCCACTTAAATGTTCAAGTACAAG
>ML787388.1:83488-114297 GCA_009831015.1 Picea engelmannii | reverse complement strand
GGTTTTAATGGCCTAAAGCCGACATAAATAAAATAACATTACTAATCTAAATCACAAATAATGGCCTAAAGCCGACATAAATAAAATAACATTACTAATCTAATATGCCCCAATTAAGTGGTAATGAGCCAATATTAGGGCTTGACAGTTAGGGGGAGAAACCTCAGATGGAAAGATACCTTTGCCATTGATGACAAAGGGGGAGAGATTTATCAGATGCAAAGGTAAATTCTTGGAGAAAGAGCACATAGGCATGGTTCTAGGGGGAGAGATGGTCAAATGGGGATCATGTGTGATATGACTTCAGTATTGCATCAGAGTGTTTCCATCAATGCCAAAGGGGGATATTCTCTATTAATTGGGTTGGTTTTCATTGATGTGAACCCTTGAAGAAATTCTGGTAGCACAAAGATTTGGGTAATGGACCCATGTTTGTTTGATGAATAATTGTATGAGTTTTAATATATTATAAGTTAAGACTATTTTGGATGGATAGTACATATCATGCCATTTCTGGTGGTATGTGGAACGTCACATAACTCCTCGCGGTTAGAGAGTTATGGCCATGTGAAGTTGGAGAACCCTCATGAGTCATCTAGAAGCCCCAACAGGTCAAAGTAGTCAAAGTGGTTGTAAAGAAGAAATTATTTAAATAATAAAGTGAAGTGATGAGTGTAATATAAGTCAAAGTGGATACAAAATAAATTATTTAAATAATAAATTTAATGGAGAAATTACTAAGTGGACAAGTGGTTAGAAATGGGTTAGCCCTAAAATAAGGAAAGTGGGTTAAGATGGTTAGAAGGTAATTTAAATAATAAAGTGAAGTGATAAGTGTACTATAAGTCAAAGTGGATACAAACGAAATTATTTAAATAATAAAGTTAATGGAGAAATTACTAAGTGGACAAGTGGTTAGAAGTGGGTTAGCCCTAAAATAAGGAAAGTGGGTTAAGATGGTTAGAAGGTAATCCCTTGAGGAAGCTACATGAAAGTATAAATAAGAGGGAAGGGTCTCTAATTTTTAATCACATTTGAGCATATTGAATATATACAAGTGACTGAGGTAACCAAAGGATATCTAAGCCGAATTTCAGAGGGAAGGTGAAGTAAAGAAGGCCAGAATTCAAGGGAGGATACATTCTTTTGAAGATGCTTTCTAAGGTATGTTATTTACATGTCATCTCACCATTTTCACAATACATTATTTTCTAGAATGATTTAGACCGTGAAATTGGGAGGCCATTGAGGAAACATATCCAAGTAGTTGTGATACAAATTTAAGCTTGTGGGTCGTTGTATTTTTGGATTTACACTTCTTGGTGTAAAATTTGGTAGCATCGACAATCATTCTCCAATGAGAGGCCATATGGGCCATCCTGAGGCTAGCTAGGGAGATTTGGAGAATCAAACAACCTTGTGAGGTATTGACAAAATCCAGGGGGAATGTACAACTTCTATGAGTCAAACCAAAAGTCATGATGAATGAGATGCTATGTGAGTCTAATGCAAAAGTTAGGGGGAATGTACAAACTTTGTGAGCATAGACAGTCTAGTGCAAAAGTCAGGGGGAACGTACAAAAACTGTGAGCATAGACAGACTAGTGCAAAAGTCATGGGGAACATACAACCTTTGTGAGCCTAGTCAAACCTTGTGAGCCATGAGAAAAAGTCAAGGCATCTAGCAAAAGTTAGGTTGAATATAAAATTCCTATGAGCTAGAAACAAACGATATTCCTAATATTGCAAATGATATAAATGTATTGATCTAGTGCATTGGAACGTGTAACATTATCCACCATGAAGAGAATTTCGAATTTCCTTGTAAAGAGTTGAGTTGTAACTAAAGTCTCAAGTATAGTTCTATTTTTGAACTAAAGAGTAATGTTGAGTTGTAACTGAAGTCTCAAGTCTAGTTCTATTTTTGAACTAAAGTGTAATGTTGAGTTGTAAATGAAGTCTCAAGTCTAGTTCTATTTTTGAACTAAAGTGTAATATTGAGTTGTAACTGAAGTCTCAAGTCTAGTTCTATTTTTGAACTAAAGTGTAATGTTGAGTTGTAACTGAAGTCTCAAGTCTAGTTCTATTTTTAAACTAAAGTGTAGTGTTGAGTTGTAACTAAAGTCTCAAGTCTAGTTCTATTTTCAAACTAAAGTGTAATGCTGAGTTGTAATTGAGGTCTCAAGTCTAGTTCTATTTTAGAACTAAAACATACCAGTCTCAAGTCTAGTTCTATTTTCGTACTAAAGTGTAATGCTGAGTTGTAACTAAGGTTTCAAGTCTAGCTCTATTTCCGAACTAAAGTGTAATGCTGAGTTGTAACTGAGGTTTCAAGTCTAGTTCTATTTTTGAACTAAAGCATACCAGTCTCAAGTATAGTTCTAAGTTCGAACTAAAGTACGAAGTTGAGTTATGATTAACTCATGCAAACAAGTTACTATTTCGAGTCTCTCCTCTTCTCCTCTTCAACCTACATAAGCAGAGGTTGACCCCTCTCTTCAACATAGTTTTGATATGCAGGTTAATGGAGAAGCAATAGAGGAGTATATCAGTGATAAAGAGGCATCATACCGAAGCAACATATCAATGCTTTATATCAACAATAGAGGCAACATATCAGAGATGTATTTCAACAAGGTATTTTAGGTCTTTGTCAGGTCAGAGTCATCTTTGCAAGATATTTAAGAGCAGAACATTCATGGTGGATATTTGTAAGTGATCTTACATTATTGATGCAATAAAGGAATATCATTTGCTGGGGTTTTTCTCCCTGTACAAGGTTTCCCCAGGGTATATGTGTTATTGATGTGCGTGCTTACTCATCTACATATTTATTGCTATTCGATTATGATTTGGTATTGCTGAAGTGTATTAAGATGGAATCAAAGTGTTGAAGAAAATAAAAGAATTAATCCGCATAAGAAATCAAGCTCATAATTTAACATGGTATCAGAGCTTAGGGTGTGTTAAACGTGTTGAAGTGCAGCAGCAGGTACACACAGATCCAAGCTATCTTGATTAAGTTTCTAGTGTGAGGTCCATGGCATCCTCCATTTTAGTCAGGGCCGAGGATATGCTCAAAGGAGCTACTAACTTTAATGTGTGGAAGCTCCGTATAACAAATATCTTGTAGGAGAAAGATCTTGAGTAGTATGTGACCACAATGGTGGAGGAACCCACGAATAATGAAGGAAGAGAGGCCGTCAACAAGAGTCAAGAAAAGGACAAGAGAATCATCTTTGACTCAGTCAAAGACAATATAATAACTGCAATGACTTCGTTAATGACTGCCAAGGAATGTATGGATACCTTGGTGAATCTGTATGAGAAACAAGATCCAAGTCAAAAGAGGAAACTTAAGCACATGCTTAAGTATTTGAATATGGAGAAAGGTGAATCAGTGTCATGTTTCTATTCTAGGATAGCCCAGATTAGAGATCAACTTTTAGTCACAGGGGTGACAATGGACAATGATGATTTAGTGCAGGCCATTTTTGATGGTATTCCTTCTTCATGGACGACCTTCTTATCCAGTGTAAGTGGGAGAGAGATTCAACCCATATTTGAGAGGTTATGGAATGATTTCCTCTAGGAGGAGAGTCACACAACTACCAGGAGCGAGCCAATGAAAGAAGAACACTCAACTTTAGCATCAAGATTCAAAGGAAAGAAGAAAGGCACTTTCCAGAAAGGCTCTCAGAGGAAGCCAAACACCAAAGGTACATTCAAAGGCAAGAATATTGATACATCTAAGATTAAATTCTTTAGTTGTAATAAGTTGGGTCATTTTGCTAAAGATTGTTGGTTTAGAAAGAAATATCCAAGGAAAGGGAAACATCATGCCTCAACTGCTGAGGATGATGAATCCAAAAGAAATAAGAAAAGTCCTTCTAATGAGAAAGAAAATAGAAAAGAATATTACTTGGTTTCTGCCTTATCCAGTTCATTTTTCCTGGGGCTGAAAACTTGGTTAGTAGACAGTGGTGCACCAAACCACATGATAGGGTACAAGGAGATCCTCTCAGATTTCAAGACAAAATATTTTGCAGAGCATGTTGAGCTTGGGGATGACAAATGTTACAAGATAGAAGGAGTAGGTTCTATCTCTTTTAGATTGGAATCTGGGGCTAGACTTCATATTGATGAAGTATTATATGTTCCAGGGCTCAAGAAAAATCTACTATTAGTTGCAACCCTTGAGGACAAGGGATATTGGGTGATCTTCAAGGACAAGAAGGCACTACTATGGGCTAAAGGTAGCCACTTAAGTACAACAGAACCCATTGGAACTCACAATGGAGGATTGTACGTCGTGTCAGGACAGTCGGTTGAGGCATTGGTTCATGATTCGACTAGCTCCAGTGAGTTGTGGCATAGAATACTTGGAAATCTTCATTACAAATCTTTTCCAGATCTACAAAACATGGTATGTGGCATGCCCTCTATTTATCTTAGTAAAAATGAAATTTGTAAGGGATGTATGTGTTTATATTATGGTAGCTGCGAGAGGTATTTACCTCCACATGTAAACATGATGAGAATAGAATATTCTGGGAAGCAAGAAGAAACCCTAATTTTTTGGCTACTAACCCTAGAAGACAAGTCATCTCAAGAAGATAATTTGTATTAGGGTATTAGCCTCCAAGAGAATAAGTCGGCTAAAGGAAATATCGTATACTAAGTAAATAGGCATGCAAAATGAGAATTCGGCCCAATTAGTTTTCCAATTTTAGTATAAATACAGGAGGCCAGGCTTCATTCCAGCAGGCATTCTCAGAACTGCAGAAGCAACACTTGTGCGCACTGCAGTTGGCCAGTTTGTGCGCAAGTTTGGAGGAGAGCTGCCATTGGAGTTGCTGCAACTAGCAGATTTTGGTTTTGGCTTGGACTATATCTTGGTTATGGTTTGGACTCTCTGATAAGCTCTTGTTACTCTTGCTTGGTGCACTATTCTTGGAGAAATATGCACCACCCTTTGTTTGTCTATCTAGCCTAGGGTTTGCTTCCATAATGATTCTCTGTCAAGGTTAAGGTGCTCGGGGGTGGCTTCGGCATATGGTTGGGTGACAATAATAATATTTTCTATGGTTAAACGAGCACATCCATCATATTATAATAGGTTATGGGCCCACACCTCCTTCATTTAGTCTAACCACTGGAAGGGCGTATAGCCATAAGGATACTAAGCTCGTTGAAGAACTGCCTCTAGGGTTTCTAGAAGGAGTAGTCACCAAAGCACTACCGCTAGGGTTACTAGTAGGTGCAGTTGCATAAACCATAAACCTATCATTGAGGCACCTTAAGTGAAGGGATTGACCTAATTTCTAGATATACTAGTCTTCCCTAGCCTAGCGCATCTCTTGGTACTCTCAGCAAGCTAAGACGTCAAGTTTGAGTTTTTGGTCAAATCTAGGGTTGACCAAGAAAAGGCAACCATGACTTACTCTATGAAGTCAGAAAACAAGTTAGATGGAGCTTCTAACTTCAAAGTGTGGAAGACAAGGATTTACCTCATCCTTGCTAAGAATAAAGTGCTAGATATCGTGAAAGGAAAGATTGTGGAACCCAAGTTTGAAGAAGGAAAAGAGAAGGAACCGCATAACGTTGTAGTTATGGAGAAGTTCAAAGATAGTGACATCAATGCCATGATTATCATAATGGATTCTATAAAAGACCACTTGATACCCTACATCTCCCATCTTGATTCATCTAAGAAGATGTACAATTCCCTAACAAACCTCTTCTCAGTCAGAAACATTGGACAATTAATGAGTCTGAAGAATGAGCTCCGTGACATGAAGATGAATGATGATGACAACATAACATCATACTTTGTGAGAATATCTCAGTTGAGAGATCAAATACAAGCCATTGAAGATATAATTTTAGAGAATGAACTATTAAATATAGTACTCAACGGTCTTCCCAAGACATGAGATTCATTTGCCGTAAGAATGAACACAACGAAGGAGTATCCCACATTTGAAGAACTTTGGACTTGTTGCGCACAAGAAGAATCAAGGATTAGTGTACAAAAGAAACCCGAAAAGAAATACGATGATCAAGCCTTTACAACAAGGTTCAAGAATTTCAGGAACAAAAGGAAGTTTGGCTCCAGGAAGAAATCAAATCAAGAGAAAGATATGTCAAGAATACAATGCTTCAATTGTCAAAATTATGGTCACTACAAGAATCATTGTCCCGAGTTAAATAAAATGAAGGAAACACACGAAGAATCAATTTTCGAAGAAAGGAAACCCTCAAAGAAATCTAAGAAGGACAAAACAAACTTCTTCTTCTAAGACAAGTTGCAAGATAAGCCGAAATCAGAATCAATCTTGAAGAAACCTAGAAGAAGTAACAGACAAAAATAATTTAGCAATCAAGAGGAAATTGGAAAAAGACTTGTGACACTTTGCAAAAGGAAATAAGGATGCAGACAAAATCATGGGCTCTCTTAGTTGGAGGGAGCTGATTACAAAATTCCAAAAGATGACAATGCATTCATGCATGAAGCAAGGATTAGGAGGGAGATAATCCTAAATAATATGATCCATTGAAGATGATGGAGTATATATCCATGTTCCCATAAATGGTAGCAACCATGAAAATCAACACGTGTTCAGTTTGAATTTAGAAGAGGTCTTCTTCGAAAAGAAGCCTTGAAGTATCCCTCATTGTCCATCCACATCCATGATCCTATGATGAAAGGAATAAGGAATAATCTTTAGGGCATGGAATCTATAGAAAATTTCATGAACTCAAGAGCTAAAGAGAAGTATGAGGAAGAACATGAAGATTACAAGAGAGAGAAAATTCAGAACAACCAGTCATTGTATCAAGGATCACAAGACTACCCACCTAATATGAACTCACTAAAAGCAATCAAACAGAGGAACTGGAAGTTGTGATGAATAACAGTGTATGGAAGACTTACGAATGAAATAATTGCGAGATCCAGAACTAGAGTTTCTCCAAGATGGAGGGAGAAGACTATGATTGTTTGTTCCAGTAAACCAGACATACCTCTACATGAGCAATTATATCATCCGCAATATCCATGGGTTGGAGTTGACATTAGATGAATGTAAAGACTATTCTGCAAAATAATTGAACAATGATCATATGAAGATCAACCTCAAGGCTTTGAGGTATACCAGGAAGAGACCTTTGTATGTAGATGGAAGAAGACAACTTGGTGGAGAACTTCCAATGCACAACAGAAATGTGGTGAAATTTTTTCTATAACAAAGATATTGTATTAGAATGGTTACTCAGAAGCTCAGGATGATGGATTGCTAATCCATGAAAAACCCTCATGATGGAAAAATAAGTGCCACTTGGATATGTTTTAGTTTGGCCCTTGCCACGATGTTATGAGCCAATAGGAAATGAAAGTTGAATCCAACAATGATATACTATATTGATCATAGCTATATGAAGCCTTCAGAGAATACTCGTGTTCGAGAAAGACTGAAGTACATTGAGATCAAGCATTACACTCTCCTTGATGAAGTCCAGAAAAGAGAAAGTGGTTCTCCAACCCACAGATGAGTAGATAAGAAGACATTTTGGTAAAGCCTCTGTCCAAGATGAAAGTGTTTTCGTACTCAAGCTGGAGGTCATGGAGATGACTTCCTTATTGAAAAAAGAAGAGATAAATCCCAGGTTGGGAGGGAGCACTAATGTGTTATTGACAGTCATTTTTCAATTCAAAAAATGGTCCAGGATGAGCAGTTCCTTTTCAGTTTAAAAAATGGTTTGATATTTCTGATGGAGAGGCATTTTCCACTTCGGAAAATGGTCTAGATTGAACAGTCATTTTCGTAATGAAAATGGTTCGATGGATCGTTGATGTACCATAGACAACGATTTCCCTTGTGGTTAACATAGGGAATGTTCTAGGACAATATCTCTTCTTGACGACCACTCTTAGTAGTGGTCAAGAATAATGGTTCATCTCGCCAGACAATTATTCTTTCGAAGCTCACAGTTGTGAGCAATTTTAAAGAATGGTCCATTTTGGAGGTTGGTGTAGGACAACCATTTCTTTAGGAAATGGTCCGGACAATCATTCCCTAGGGTAGATTCATTCTCTCCAGGTTGCACTTTGTTTAGTGCTGGAGGAATGACCCAGATAGGTGAATGGTCCAGGTTCATCAATCAGGGATAGACATTCCCTAGGTCATATTCATTCTCTCCAGGTTTCACTTTGTTTAGTGATGAAAGAATGGCCCATATAGGTGAATGGTCCAAGATCATAAATCGATACAATTATTCTTCCTTTATTGAGAAGAATAGTCCAGATATCTCATCATTGATGTTTTTACTTTCTGAGGGAAGATGCTCTTCTAGATATCACAGATGTGAGTGGAAGAATGGCCCAAATGATTCAATTTATATCATAACAATGTTTTCTGTGCAGGTTGATAATAGATGATATGATTGTTATGAAGACTGCATGTCTCTAGACAATAGATGTATACTAATGTGGTGGATGTGTTCCATTGATTTTGACTACATGTCCCTGATCAAGTATCTGTGTGCTACTTGGTGTGGTAGTGTACCACTGGATTGTAGTTGTGTACTACTATGGATAGACATAGTTGTGTTCTATTGCATGACATTGTTCCGATTACCTTGAAGACTACCAGTAGTGTTGGAAATGATTATCAGCTAGATGGATGATCAATGGACAAAGATTTCCCAGACGAAAAATGGTTTAGGACATTTATTCTTCTAGGACATATGTCCGGATTAGAAGAATGGCTCTTTTGTCACTTTGTGGAGTGAGTGACTTATCCAACATCATGAATGATTACTCAGATGGAGTATGGTTTCATGAGATGATACAACCGATAACAATGATAGTGATGATGGTGCTCATGATCTAGCCATGAGATAGTCTATACGACTATGTTGATGCTACCGGGTGAATGGTATGTTTGTGCTCAAGAACATTACCTTCAAATACCTCCCTAGCTAGGAGGGAGTGTTGATATTATGATAGCTACGAGAGGTATTTACCTCCACGTGTAAACCTGACGAGAATAGAATATTTCAGGAAGCAAGAAGAAACCCTAATTAGTTGGCTAATAACCCTAGAAGACAAGTCGACTCAAGAAGATAATTTGTATTAGGGTATTAGCCTCAAAGAGAAGAAGTCGGCTAAAGGAAATATCATATACTAAGTAAATAGGCACCCAGAATGAGAAGTCAGCCCAGGAAGTTTGCCAGTTTTAGTATAAATATAGGAGGCCAGTCTTCATTCTGGAAGGCATTCTTAGAACTTCAGAAGCAACACTTGTGCGCACTGCAGTTGGCCAGTTTGTGTGCAAGTTTGGAGGAGAGATGTCGTTGCAGCTGCTGGATCTAGCAGATTTTGGTTTTGGCTTGGACTATCTCTTGGTTATGGTTTAGACACTCTGATAAGCTCTTGTTACTCTTTCTTTGTGCGCTATTCTTGGAGAAATATGCACCACCTTTGTTTGGCTATCTAGCCTAGTGTTTGATTCCGAAATGATTCTCTGTCAAAGTTAAGGTGCTTGGGGGTGGCTTCGGCCTATGTTTGTGTGGAAATAGTAATATTGTCTATGGTTAAGCGAGCACATCCATCATATTCTAACAACATGCTAGGTAAAAATATAAAGAAATAATTTACTAGTAGTGACAACATAGCTCATGACATCTTAGATGTGGTTCATTCTAATGTATGTGGTCCCATGCCATCTCCCTCACTCAATGGTTGTTTGTATTATGTCATTTTTATTGATGATTACTCAAGAAAAAGTTGGATATATTTTCTTAAAGCTAAAAGTGACACATTTGATAAATTCAAAGAGTATAAAGCATTTATTGAAAAGAATACAGGGAAACACATCATAATCCTTAGAACAAACAATGGAGGAGAGTTTGAATCTCTCCAATTTGAGGATTTCTACAAGTCAATAGGAATTAAGAGACATTTGACCATGCCATATAACCCTCAGCAAAATGGAGTGGCTGGGAGAATAAATAGGACAATTTGTGAGGGGGCGAAAGAAATGATGTTTGACCAGGATCTGCCAAATTCTTTATGGGCAGAAGCTACCTCCACTGCCGTGTATATTCAGAACAGGTGTCCACATGCTATATTGAAGGACAAGACTCCTGAAGAGGTCTTCTCAGGGATCAAACTTGAAGTAGGGAATCTAAGGATATTTGGGTGTCATGTGTATATTCATGTCCCTAAGGAAAAAAGGACAAAGATGGAAACCTCAAGCAAGAAAGGGGTTTTTGTGGGGTATAGTGAGAACTCCAAGGCTTACAGGATTTATGTACTAGGTCAGAGGAAAATAGAGGTAAGCATAGATGTGACTTTCCATGAGAAAGCCACATTTAAGAAATCCAGAGAGCTTCAACAAGAATTAGAAGCAGTTCAACTAGTTTCACCCTCTTCTGAAAATGAAGAGTCAGATGATCAGAGGGAGGAACCTCGTGAAGGGCCAAGAAATGAGCCCCTAGAACCCACTAAAGTGTTAGAAATAACTATTGAAGAACCTCTAGCCAAAAGAAAGCCAGGGTGGCTTAAGGAAATAGTGCAGGAAGTAGAAAGGATAGTTGCTCCCAAAGGAACTTTGAGGGAAAGGAAGATGCCTCATAGGTTTGGAGGCTATGTTGCACTGATGAGAAGCATTAGTGATGTCAAACCTTATTCATTTGAAGAAGCAGATAAATTACAATTATGGAAGGATGCTATGCTTGAGGAATACAGGTCTATTATAAAGAACAATGTTTGGGACATTGTGGCGAGGCCAAAAGACAATTCAATGGTTTCTTCCAAATGGATCTATAAGATCAAACATGCAACTAATGGAAGTGTGAAAAATTTAAAAGCAATATTTGTAGCTAGAGGCTTCACTTAGAAAGAAGGAATCAACTATGAAGAGACTTTTTCTCCTGTAGCCAGGTATACCTCCATTTAAACTATTATTTCTTTAGCTCCAGTTCTTGGTTGGAAGCTACTTCATATGGATGTAAAAACAACATTCTTGAATGAAAAGATTGAACATGAGGTCTTTGTGGAACATGTAGATGGTTTTGTAATTCATAACAAAGGCACTCATGTATGCAAGCTAAGGAAGGCCTTGTATGGTCTTAAACAGGCTCCCAGAGTTTGGTATGGCATGATTGATGGCTTTCTTAAAAGTCTGGGATTTCAAAAAAGTGATGCTGATGCAAATCTGTACTTTAAGGTAAGAGGTAACCAACCTGTTATACTAATCCTGTATGTTGATGATCTCTTTCTAACAGGAGATGAAGGGTTAATAGGCTGGTGTAAGAGGGAGCTAACCTTAGCTTTTGAGATGAAATACTTAGGCTTGATGCATTACTTCCTAGGATTGGAAGTGTGGCAAAGACAAGGCGAGATATTTCTGGCACAAGGAAAATACACAATGGATGAACTAAAGAGGTTTGGTATGATGGATTGCAAATCCATGTCTACTCCGATGGTTACCAACTTGAGGAAGTTGCATGATTCTGATACATGTTCATATTTGGTGGATCCCACCATGTATAGGAAGTTGATTGGATCATTGATGTACATGATCCACACTAGGCCAGATATATGCTATGCAGTGATTGCAATGAGTCAGTTCATGATTGAATCGAGACAGAGACACTGGGTGGAAATAAAGAACATCTTGAGATATCTCAGAGGGACCATTACTTATGGTCTGAGATATACATCCAATGCTGGTTTATTTTTGCATGGGTATGTAGATGATGACTAGGCAGGATGTAACATCCCACTCTTGTGCGCACTGAGCGAACTTATTCTTTGAGGACACTTGCTTGCAAGTGATCTAGATTATTATACTATTGGCCATTTGATTATGATTATGAGGCATTATGGATATGATATGTTATTTTGTTGTATTGACATAGACATGTTCTATTGACTGGGTTCTCCTGAGTGTGCAGGACCTTGGACCTCAAGGATGTAGAAGCATCGATGAAACCCCTTAGACTTTGGATCGAGTCAGGGAGTAGACTGTTGGGTTGATTATTGTTGGTGTGACATATGCACATATGATTAGATGTTATGATGATTGATTATTTTCCTGACACAATTCGTTGATGATGCAGGTTAACGATAGCTTGCTGACCAGACTTACATGTGGAGTAGAGGGGTCACACATGATGCCCAGATACTTTGAGGGAGAGGTGTGGACATCAAACCTGCCAAAACCTACTAGCACTCCCGTCATGGCTCGAACTGTAGGTTAACGATTACCTAGTTCGAGAAGACCCACGATGACATGAGGGAAGACTGCGATAGTTTCTCATGATGATTCTAAGTGGCGTGCAATAAGGCAGGGTCCTTATTCCTTAGAGGCCCTTAGTCTCCCACAAGATCACCTAGTGGAGTATTGACTCTAGGGGTTTTTGATGTCTACCAAGTCAGTCAAGAGGCAAATGGCACCATTGGAGCACATGTTGTGTCTTGAAGGGCACGTCGCGCAAGGAAACATAAAGAGGCGAGTGGCACCCTTGGAGCACGTAGTGTGTTCTAAAGAGAACATCGCGCAGGGAAAATAGAAAGAGGTGAGCGACACCCTTGGAGCACCTAGTGTGTCCTGAAGGGAACGTCACATTTTTAACTGGTAAGTGAATAAACCTAGACGTTCTTAAAACGAATGATGTGACAAGTAAGATTTAAAAACAATTTTCCCTAATAAAAATGTTGCCCAACCTAGTGAAATTAAAATCTAGGTCTAAGTAACACATGTGGTAAAAAATAATAATCATAATTAAACATGTAACAAGAAGGGGGTAAGAAATTCAATTAATTTATTAAAATCAAATTATATTAGGGGATTAAAATTTTAAAAGGGAAATGATTGTTTTATCTACATATGCTAATTAAATTTTTAATTAAAAAGAAAAAGGGGTAAAAGGTTGTTTCTCTACACTTAAATTGAGTTTTAGTTAAAAAGGGAAAAGAGGGAAAATTAAAAGAAATAGGAAACAAAAGGAAAAAGGGGAAACATAAAGAAAAAGTTGAATGCCTAACTTAGTAGGGAATATTGCCTTTAAGAACTTTCTAAATGTGAACTCAACTAGGAATTTAGTAAGGCGTAAGTCATTTATGTTTTGTAAAGGAATTTTGGGACACCAAGGAACATTTTTACGAATGCTTTTAGGTGGGTGAGGGAAATAGGAATAATTAAATAGTTAATGAAATTATTTTATGGTGCAACTAGGGGGATGTGTGACATGTGTATGGGGGAGGTTTTTTTGATTAAATTAATGGAAAATAAATTAAAAGGGAATTTGGGAAAGAAATCACTTAAAAAAACTCTATAAAAAGGATGGAGAAGGAGGAGTATGGATATGATCTTCATGCGTAATGTTACACTGCTGAATTTTTTTTTTGATTGGAATTTATCTTGTGGGAGTTGGGATACCCAGCTTGGGTAACAAGTGGTAGATTGACCTTGCAAGGCGAATTGGGTGCTAGTTGTTCTCTTGTATAATTTGCATGGCCCCTTTATGGCTCGGGGGGCTCATGGGGAAGAAGCGTACCCCTAGCATTGGCTGGGAGGTACTGGTGAGGTCACATCGATAAGCAAGCGGAAGCTGGACGGAGTGCGCACAGGAAAAAGCAATCATGTTTGGCTAAGGTACATTGGTTTAATTGTTACTTGCAATGAAATTAATTTACTCATGTTATTTCTCTATGTTCAGTTTAAGATTTCATTTCCATGCGCTATCTTGCACTTGCTTTCCTACGGTGTTGTAATCCCCTTGCTTGCTGTTTTCTGAATGGATTTCCCTTGGCGAACCCAAATTCTAATTTCAATAACTTATCTATGTGTGTTTTAATGATTATTGTGAAGAGATTGTGCCTTATCTTTCATCCTTATCCCCAGGTCATTAGTCCATGCCTGAGCAGTCGGCCAGGAGCCGAATCGACGATCATCACTTCGGTGTTTAAAGACCTATAGATTCTAATGCCCTGCTTTTTTGTGCATGGATGAGCGAAGGATAATTTTTTCCTCACTATCTATCCCTTACTTATCTCTGTGCTTGATTGATTCATGGATGAATGATTGCCCTTGCACCTTCTTGTGATTGAGTATCTTTGCATATTATTATCATTTCTCTCTATGAAAAACTTAATACTCTCTGCGTTTTTAATATCACCTCTTCTCTTTTGGATGCCATTTTATTCTCTGCGATTTTAATGACAGTTCCCAACTCCTTGATTGGTAAAATCTCACCATTATTAATATGTGGATGACAACGTTTTGATTTATATATTGACTGCGTTCTTAATTGTTGATTGCGATTGAATCTCTTGTACACAACAACTTTTATGTATTGGGCGACTGTGTTTGAATCCTTAATACCAGTGATTGTTTGCGTTTTAGCTATATACTCACCGATTTTTAGAGTTATGCATACATCTCATTTTACTCTGCATTTTTGGACCACATATGGATTGCGTTTAAATACAGTCCTTGATCTACGAATTCATGTATATTAAATAAAGGCAATAACAATATTATTTTTCTATGAGATTTCGTTTACACTTGTGCTAGCAATACCGACAATGATTTCTCAAAACGAATTTAATACTAGATCGATTTCATTATCCAGAGCAATGTTTAGTTTCAGAAAAAGGATTTCTTACTCAGACAACCGTTTTCATATTCAAGAAATTTTCAATCTCATAAAACAAATTTTATTATCATTAGGATCTATTGCTCTTGCATTTTTGATTGCAATGAAATAACAGACAACGATCTGTGGATTCTGCGTGTGATCACATTTGAAATAACTTCTTTTGACACCGAAATTGACAACGACATAGCTTGAGGTAGAATTATATTTTAATGATAGCAATGCTTCATCCTGCTTCATGACTACACGTTCCTGACATATGACATGTGTATGGTTTCATTTTTATTTAATTGTAATGACAACCAACGTTTTAATGACAACCAACATTTTTAGTTTTAATGACAACCAACATGTTTAATTTTAATGACTGCCAACGTGTTTAATATATAATGAAAGCCAACATTTTTGTGCTAACTCTATCTGTGAATGGAAGCATTTTAAATGGTGGGTCAACGATTTTATACCTCCTCGGGCAATGATCCACTTGTCTAGAATTTAAATTTCTCTTTTAAAAATGTAATTTCACACAACAATTTGGCTGGGCAGTGACCCACTTTCTTAGTATTAAATTTCGCTTTTAAAAGGTATCTCACACAATGATTTTTGGCTGGGCAACGTTCCACTTTTCTCAACATTTTAAATTCACCTTTAAAACGTATTTTTACACAGCGACATTGCTCGCAGGGATCCGTTTCTCTTGAAGTTCAATTTCACCTTAAACGTAATTCACACAATGATTGCTGGGCAGAGATCCAATTTGATAGTTTCAATTTCGCCTTCATTTTTTCCAGCGAATTTCACCGTTGATATACCTGCGTTTAAATAATGTTGACAAC
Source organism: Picea engelmannii (assembly GCA_009831015.1). Lineage (NCBI taxonomy): Eukaryota > Viridiplantae > Streptophyta > Pinopsida > Pinales > Pinaceae > Picea > Picea engelmannii. Next base: position 98,791 of record ML787388.1, on the reverse strand, counting down.
ATATCATTTTAATACCCATCATAGCTTATCATTTTAATACCCAACATATCATATTATAACACCCAACGATATGTTATAATCATCATGGATAACATTTTTATTATGCTAATTACTGCGTTTGAATATGGGAAAAATCCTTGCGTTTCTAATCTCAACGATTTTAATAGGTAGAGACTGCGATTTAAAATATAGACAACGATACCACTCCTTGGTAGACAACATTACCTTTTGTTAGGCAACATTAACCTATAACTATCGGCCAGTGAAATAATATTGTTTTCTCAATAAGAACAACCTCACTTAAACCTTCTTCTAGTTGAATTTTTAATCCAAATTTTACTTACACTTAAATACCTTAACTAGTTTACCTTTTAAAGTAAATTGAACCTTAAGAAAATAAAAGTAGATTGTTATAGAAATTAATAATTTTTCATTAATGTTAAATGATGTAAAAGTTTAAGATTTATTAGATTTTTATTAAACTTAATAGGAGTATCATTTGTTAGACAAAAGTTATCATGTTGAATCAATAGGGTTGTTAGACATAATGGTTATTGGCGTATTAATTTAATATCTCGTGTGAGATTAATGGCGAAGGGATTAGTATTTTTATTCGCTAAAAAATTAATAGTTTAACAGTAATTGGCTACTCTGCGCCTTGTGTCTTAAGTCGAACTGTAAAGGGTGGTTGGTCACAGTTGTTTCACCACTCGGGTTGCCTTGTAGGAATCAAGAATCCTTCGATCAGTTGTACAATTTAATTTTGAGTGGTGTCATCTTGCGTCCTGTCGACTCGTTGCTTGGGTGCCTGGGTATCATCTTTTTGTCAGTTATTTTGGTCTCCTAGCACATTGGATTTGTCTTGAGTCTGTGGTCCAGATAGGTTCTGTTGTGCCAGGGTTATTGTCACGCCTATCACCTGGCGATGACATGATTTCTGATGAGGGGATAATTGCTTGTCCTAATGGATAGAGGTGAATGATAACTTGGCTGGAGTCTATGCTTCCCATTGTGGGTGTTTCTTCATTGTAGTTGTTGTTGGTGCTTGGGTTGTAACGCCTTCATGTGTTTGGTTTTGCATGCCTTAGAGGTTTCTAGTTATTGGTCGTCGAGGCCGTTGCATCAGGATTGTGTATGTTGTGCTTTAGCTTGTATGCGTTGTCGTGTTTGTGTTGGGCGGGTAGTCGTTTCTATCTGTTTTTTATTTCTGCATGTTTCGCCCAGTTGCTCGATGTGCTAGTGTGTTGAGTCATTATTGTCTGTTGCCTGATCTGGATGTGTGGTGTTCGTCCTCAGGTTGTGTGGTTTAAATATTGTTGTAGTAGCCTTCCTTCTTTAAAAAAAATATATATTTTTTTGCACCTTTTTCTTCGCTTGTAGTCGTAACGATTGGGGTCGTTACATATGGTATCAGAGTGGGTTCGACCCGCAACTTGGGATCACTATGGATTTAGTTGATTTGATTTCTGATTATAAGGTTGCTAATTAATTTGATTTGTATTCATGTAGGTAATCATGGTTAAAGGACGTCGCGAAGGCAGACAACGAGGTGCTAGGGGAGGAGGCGCGACGCTCCTAGTAGCATTCACGCCTAAGGGGTCTAATCCCTAGGGAGATGAACGAGTTGTCAAGCAGTATTATATAGCAGTGGGTGATGTGGTTGGGCTGATGAGGTCCTTTCAATGGATGTTTGAGGCACTGATCAACCGTTTGGATAGAGATGAGGCCAGGGCATCGACACCCCCTGAGGGTCCACCGTGCGCTCCGGTTGATACTGGTGAACTCGAGAAGGTCAAATTTCTTGAGTTCTTTGGTGCCTTGGATGACGCAACTGCCGAGGAATGGTTGGAGAATATGGTGATGTTCGTTTCACTTCGTGACTATACCTCCAACATGAAGGTCCGCATGGCGGTCTTTCAACTGAAGGTGAGAACTCTTCTATGGTGGAAGACGCTCCTGCCACAATTGAACATGGCTGTCGAAGACATGTCATGGGAACTCTTCAAGGAATGGTTTCGAGAGAGGTACCTATTAGAGGAATTCATTGAGCGTCAACTCAATGAGTTCAACGCCTTTCGATAGGCTGGCCGTATGATGCCCATTTTATGGAGTTGCTTTGGTATGCCTCACACCTTAATACTGAGAAACTTAAGGTCAACATGTTCTTGTTTGGCCTTAGTGTTAGCATACGTGCAAAGGTTAGGATTCTAATTCCTCAGACCTTGCATGATGTCGTCCAGAAGGCCCTCATAGTATAGGAGGAGCTTATCAGAGGGGTTAAGAGTCAGACTCCACCGAGACCAGCAAGGCAGGTGTCATCTGGTGCACAGTAGCATCAAACACTAGTAAGGTTCTCACTGAGATATTGTGGCTTCCAAAGAGGATCCAATTTCACTACATCTCAGTGACCAGTGCCTCAACAGAGGACTCCTTACCGAGGACCACAACACCAACAACAACGTTGACCATGTCAACAACAATTTAGGCCTATTTAGCAGAAAATACTAGGATTCCAGGCCCAGTGGGCCATCAGCTTCTACTTCGGGTACCGACAGTATTGGACCGAAGAAGGGATGTTGGACTTGTGGGGAGCCACACTACCAGTGTGATTTCCTTGTGGAGAGGACTAGAGCATACGGATCAATCGGACCCACTATCGTGGGAGATTTGGGCAAGGCCCATCAGATACATGAAGCGGTGAATAACCACCATGCAGAGCACCAATCGACTGTGCTTGAGATGTCAGGTACCGTCACTGAACATACCCTTAGTATTTTGATAGATCCAGGTGCTATAGAGAGTTTCATTTTTGGTGCAGCGCTAAAAAGGATTAAGGTAAAGGCAATCAAACATGATGCGTTTATCTTTTTAGAAATGGCTTCTGGAGCCAAACAAAAGGTTGGAGGGAAGGTTATGGGCTGTAGCCTTAACCTGGAAGATTTTTTCACCAGGGCCAACCTGTACGTCACGATATTAGGATCTTATGATGTCGTGATCGATATGGACTAGTTGGAATCACATGAGACAATACTCAACTATAAGATGAAACGATTGAGCTTGGTCGATGAGGTACAAAGACGCGTGATTGTAGGTCAGAACCAAGGATTTTCCCTGAGGTTCATCTCTTCCTTGCAGCTACAAAAGATCATGCGCAAGGGATGTAAGATTTATGTGATCCTTGCATTAAACGAAAAGGGAGTAGCGGAAGGTCTAAAACACCTTCTGGTGGTGAGAGAGTTTGTGGATGTCTTCCCAGAGGAGTTACCTGGGATGCCATCGAAGAGGGAATTGGAATTTACCATAGACCTAAAACCAGGGACTGAACCGATAGCGAGAACACCTTATTAGATGTCGGCCTCAGAGTTACAGGAGTTGAGAATGCAAATGAAGGAGTTGCTGGACTTGGGACTTATACGTCCAAGTGTGTCACCGTGGGGTGTGCCTGTTATTTTCATATGAAAGAAGGATGGGTCGTGGAGACTCTAGATTGACTACTGTCAATTGAGCAAGGCAATGATCAAGAATCAATATCTGTTGCCATGGATTTATGATTTGTTTGATCAGATGAAGGGTGCAACAATGTTTTCAAAGATCAACCTGAGATCAAGGTATCACCAATTACGAATCAAGGAGGATGATGTCCCTAAGACTACCTTTAAGACAAGGTTTGGACATTACGAGTTTACTGTTTTACCATTTGGACTTACGAACGCCCCAGGGGTATTTATGATTTTGATGAACATGGTGTTCTACAAATACTTGGACAAGTTTGTCCAAGTATTCATTGACGATATTTTGATTTACTCTCGGACAATGGATGAACATGACGAGCACTTGCGCTTGGTACTACAATGTATATGAGAGAACAAATTGTATGGGAAATTGTCTAAATGCTCATTTTATCAATCAAAGATTCACTACTTAGGGCATGTCATCTCCAACGAAGGTATCTCCATGGATCCAACAAAGGTCGAGGCTATAATGGAATGGCCTGCACCGACGAATTTCCCTGAAGTTCGTAGCTTCATGGGCTTAGCAGGATACTATCGATGGTTCGTCGAGGGATTCTCAAAGATAACAAATTCGATTACAGAATTGCAGAAGAATAACAAGAAGTTTGTTTGGACCAAGAATTGCACAGAAGCGTTTTAGAAGCTCAAGGAGCTGTTGATGACAACATCGATACTAAAGGTCCCTGACATGGATGCATAATTCTTGGTATGCACTGATGCATACAAGGAAGGCTTAGGAAAAGTCTTGATGTAAGACGATCGAGTGATCGCTTACATCTCGAGAAAGTTGAGAAGGCATGAGGAGAACTATGCAACACATGATTTGGAGTTGTTAGCCATTGTTTATGCCTTGAGATTTTGGAGACACTACCTTATTGGACGAAAATTCAAACTAAAAACGAACCACTGTGGAATACAACACGTCTTTACACAAAGATAATTGAACACGCGACAATGACATTGGTCGGAATTACTTAGCGAGTACGATTTTGAGATCACGTACATAAAGGGAACAATGAACAGAGTGGCTGATGTGTTGAGTCAGATACCACACATATTTTCGGTGATTCCTCTTCAAATGAATCTACGTGAAAAGATTCTAAATTTACAACGCAACGATGACTGGTACAAAGAGGCCAATGATTTTATCGGACAAAACACAATGATGGTACCAAGATTTGAAGGATTTACGTTTGTTGACGACAGATTATTGAGATTTAAAAATTGAATTTACATACCACCCAACGACGAGTTGAGGTGTTTGATCCTAAACGAGGCTCACAAAGATGTGTACATGGCTCACCCAGGAGTCACGAAGATGAGGGTAGACCTTAAACCCTTATTCTTCTTTAAAAGAAAGAAGGCATACATAGTCAACTACGTGGAAATATGTCTATAATGTGAGCATGTGAAGGCTAAACATAGACATCCAACAGGATTACTACAACCACATGCTATTCCATAATCGAAATGGGAGGTCATTTCGATGGATTGCCACTGACGACAAGGAGACATGACTCGATTTTTGTGGTAGCCAACACTCTGACGAAGAGTGTTCATTTTATTCCCATGTGTACAACGTATCAGGCACCTGACATAGCTATATTTTTCATCAATTATATTGTGAGGTTGCATGGCATGCCTAAGAGGATTATATCCGATCTAGGATCGATGTTTACTGAACGATTTTGGACTAGTTTCCAAGAGGGATTGGGAACCGAACTTAAATTTAGTATTGCATATCACCTAGAGACAGATGGGAAGACTGAATGAAAAAAGAAAATCTTGGAAGAAATGTTGTGCATGTACATGATGGACCATCATAAGCGTTGGGAAGAATTCTTGCCACTAGTAGAATTCACATATAACAATAGTCACCAAAGCACCATTAAGATGGTGCTTTTCGAGTTTCTTTACGGGCGATTTTGTCAGACACCTTTGGGTTGGGATTGGCCCTAGGATAGGGTCCCGGTGGGACCAGAAGTGATCCAAGAAATGGAAGATTAAATGCAAACAATAATACAAAGGATCAAAGAATCGTAAGATTGACAGAAGAGTTATGCCGATGCGCACCATGTCGACCATAGTTACGAAGTTGGTGATTGAGTCTTCTTGCGGGTGAAACCGCATAAAATTTTGATCAAGTTTGGAAAGGGTGATAAAATATATCCTAGGTTCATGGGACCTTTCGATATTGTGGAAAGGAATGGGCCCGTGGCCTATCAACTAGCCTTGCCTGATTCTTTGAGGCATATGCATGATGTTTTTCACGTATCTGTTTTTAGACATTATATTAGTGATCCTACACATGTTATTGACATGAGTTCCTTGCAGGTATCTAAGGAGGGTGCACTCATGATGAAGTCAATCTGCATCCTGGACCATTGCATTCAAAAACTACGATGTCGAACAATAGATCAGGTCAAGGTCTAGTGGGACAACTATAGTCCGCACTCGACGACCTGGGAGGACACATATGATATGCACCAACAATTTCCATTTTTGTTTGATAGATGGACTTATGATACTATGATACACTTTATTTCAACACTTATATACTGTGAAACTTTGGGACAAAGTTTAGACCAAGAGGGGGTGTATGTAACATCCCTCTCTTGCGTGCACTGAGCGAACTTATTCTTTGAGGACACTTTCTTTTAAGTGATCTGGATTATTATACTATTAGCCATTTGATTATGATTATGAGGCATTATGGATATGATGATATGTTATTTTGTTGTATTGACATAGACAGGTGCTATTGACTGGGTTCTCCTGAGTGTGCAGGACCTTGGACCTCAAGGATGCATAGGCATCGATGAAACCCCTTGGACTCTGGATCGAGTCAGGGACTGGACTGTTGGGTTGATTATTGTTGGTGTGACATATGTACATATGATTAGATGTTATGATGATTGATTATTTTGCTGACATGATTCGTTGATGATGCAAGCTGATGATATCTTGCCAACCAGACTCACATGTGGAGTAGAGGGGTCATGCATGACGACCAGAGACTTTGAGGGAGATATGTGGACATTAGCCCTGCCACAACCTACTAGCACTCTTGCCATGGATCGAACTGTAGGTTAACTATTACCTAGTTCGAGAAGACCCACAATGCCGTGAGGGAAGACTGCGACATTCACTCATGATGATTCTAAGGGGCACACAATAAGGCAGGGGCCTTATTCCTTAGAGGCCCTTAGTCTCCCACAAGATCACTTGGCGGAGTATTGACTCTAGGGTTTTTTTATGTCTACCGAGTCAGTCAAGAGGCGAGTGGAACCCTTGGAGCACGTAGTGCATCTTGAAGGGCACGTCGCGCAAGGAAACAAAAAGAGGCAAGTGACACCATTGGAACATGTAGTGCGTCCTAAAGGGAATGTCGCACAAGGAAAACGGAAAGAGGCGAGTGGCACCCTTGGAGCACCTAATGCGTCCTGGAGGGAACATCATGTTTTTAAATGGTAAGTGAATAAACCTAGATGACCTTAAAATGAATGATGTGACAAGTAAGATTTAAAAACAATTTTCCCTAATAAAAATGCCGCCCAACCTAGTGAAGTTAAAATCTAGGTCTAAGTAACACATGTGGTAAAAAATAATAATCATAATTAAACATGTAACAAGAAGGGGGTAAGAAATTCAATTAATTTATTAAAATCAAATTATATTGGGGGATTCAAATTTTAAAAGGGAAATGATTGTTTTATCTACATATGCTAATTAAATTTTTAATTAAAAAGAAAAAGCGGTAAAAAGTTGTTTTTCTACACTTTCTAAATTGAGTTTTAGTTAAAAAGGGAAAAGAGGGAAGCTTAAAAGAAATAGGAAACTAAAGGAAAAAGGGGAAACATAAAGAAAAGGGGAAACATACAGAAAAAGTTGAATGTCTAACTTAGTAAGGAATCTTGCCTTTAAGAACTTTCTAAATGTGAACTCAACTAGGAATTTAGTAAGGTGTAAGTCATTTAAGTTTTTTAAGGGAATTTTGGGACACCAACGAGCATTTTTAGGAATGCTTTTAGGTGGGTGAGGGAAATAGGAATAATTAAAAAATTAATGAAATTAATTTCTGGTGCAACTAGGGGGATGGGTGACATGTGATCTGGATTATTATACTATTAGCAGTTTGATTATGATTATGAGGCATTATGGATATGATGATATGTTATTTTGTTGTATTGACATAGATAAGTGTTATTGACTGGGTTCTCCTGAGTGTGCAGGACCTTGGACCTCGAGGATGAAAAGGCATTGATGAAACCCCTTGGACTTTGGATCGAGTCAGGGAGTGGACTGTTGGGTTGATTATTGTTGGTGTGACATATGTACATATGATTAGATGTTATGATGATTGATTGTTTTGCTGACATGATTCGTTGATGATGCAGGCCGATGATATCTTTCCGACCAGACTCACATGTGGAGTAGAGGAGTCACGCATGACGACCAACGACTTTGAGGGAGAGATGTGGACATCAACCCTGCCACAACCTACTAGCACTCCCGTTGTGGCTCGAACTGTAGGTTAACTATTACCTAGCTCGAGAATACCCACAATGCCGTGAGGGAAGACTATGACAGTCACTCACGATGATTCTAAGGGGCGCGCAATAAGTCAGGGGCCTTATTCCTTAGAGACCCTTAGTCTACCACAAGATCACCTGGTAGAGAATTGAATTTAGGGGTTTTTTATGTCTACCGAGTCAGTCAAGAGGCAAGTGGCACCCTTGGAGCACGTAGTGCATCCTAAAGGGCACGTCGCCCAAGAATACATAAAGAGGCGAGTGGCACCCTTGGAGCATGTAGTGCATACTGAAGGGCACGTCACACAAGGAAAACAAAAAGAGTCGAGTGGCACCCTTGGAGCACCTAGTGTGTCCCGAAGGGCACACTGCGTTTTTAAATGGTAAGTGAATAAACCTAGACGACCTTAAAACGAATGATGTCACAAGTAAGATTTAAAAACAATTTTCCCTAATAAAAATGTCGCCCAACCTAGTGAAGTTAAAATCTAGGTCTAAGTAACACACGTGGTAAAAAATAATAATCATAATTAAACATGTAACAAGAAGGGGGTAAGAAATTCAATTAATTTATTAAAATCAAATTATTTTGGGGGATTAAAATTTTAAAAGGGAAGTGATTGTTTTATCTACATATGCTAATTAAATTTTTAATTAAAAAGAAAAAGCGGTAAAAGGTTGTTTTTCTACACTTGCTAAATTGAGTTTTAGTTAAAAAGGGAAAAGAGGGAAACTTAAAAGAAATATAAAACTAAAGGAAAAAGGGGAAACATAAAGAAAAAGATGAATGTCTAACTTAGTAAGGAATCTCGCCTTTAAGAACTTTCTAAATGTGAACTCAACTAGGAATTTAGTAAGGCGTAAGTCATTTAAGTTTTGTAAGGGAATTTTGGGACACCAAGGAGCGTTTTTAGGAATGCTTTTAGGTGGGTGAGGGAAATAGGAATAATTGAACAATTAATGAAATTAATTTATGGTGCAACTAGGGGGATGTGTGACATGTGTACGGGGGAGGTTTTTCTGATTAAATTAATGAAAAATAAATTAAATGGGAATTTGGGAAAGAAATCACTTAAAAAAACTCTATAAAAAGAATGCAGGAGGAGGATGAGTATGGATTTGATCTTCATGCGTAACGTTACGCTGTTGGATTTTTGTCTTCACTGAACTTATCTTGTGGGAGTTGGGATACCCAGATCACGTAACGAGTGGTAGCTTGACCTTGCAAGGCAAGTTGGGTGCTAGCTGTTCTCTGGTATAGTGTGTGTGGCCCCTTTGCGGCTCAGGGGGCTCAGGGGGAAGAAGAGTACTTCTAGCATTGGATGGGAGGTACCGGTGATGTCACATCAATCGACAAGTGGAAGCTGGACAGAGCGCTCGAGACAAAAACTACTGTGCAATCGCTTTTGTCTAAGGTACACCAGTTTAATTGTTACTTGTAATGAAATTAATTTACTCATGTTATTTCTCTATGCTTAGTTTAATATTTCATTTCCATGCGTTGTCTTGCACTTGATTTTCGACGGTGTTGTAATCCCCTTGCTTTCTCTTTTCTGAATGGATTTCCCTTGGCGTACCCAACTTATGAATTCAATAACTTCTATTTTCAGTCAGTTGCGCAATTTAATTTTGAGTGGTGTTATCTTGCGTCTTGTCGACTTGTTGCTTGGGTGTGTGGGTATTGTCTTCTTGTCAGTTATTTCGGTCTCCTAGCGCGTTGGATTTGTCTTTAGTCTATGGTCTAGATAGGTTATGTTGCGCCAGGGTTATTGTCATGCCTATCACCTGGTGATGACATGATTCCTGATGAGGGGATCATTGCACGCCCTAATGGATAGAAGTGAATGATAACTTGGCCGGAGTATGTGGTTCCTGTTGTGGGAGTTTGTTCATTGTAGTTGTTGTTGGTGCTTGGGTTGTAACATGTTTATGTGTTTGGTTTTGTGTGCCTTAGAGGTTTCTTGTTACTGGTTGTTGAGGCCATTGTGTCAGGATTGTGGATTTTCCTTTAGCTTGTAGGCATTGTCGTGTTTGTGTCGGGCCGGTAGTAGTTTCTATTTGTTTTTTATTTCCGCATGTTTCACCTAGTTGCTCGATGTGATAGTGTGTTGAGTCATTGTTGTCTGTTTCCTGATTTGCATGCGTGGTGTTCGTCATTAGGTTGTGTGGTTTAACTATTGTCATAGTGGCCTTCCTGCTTTTAATAAAAATAAATAAAAAAAATAAAATTTTTGCACCTTTTTCTTCGCTTGTAGTCGTAACGATTGGGGTCGTTACACAGGAAGCCTAGTGGATCGAAAGAGTACTTCTTGATACTGCATCAGTTTAGGATCCACTATGATCTCTTGGTCAAGTCAGAAGCTGGGATCCATTGCACAAAGTACAACAGAGGTTGAGTACATTGCAGCAAGTGATGCTAGCAAGGAAGCAACATGGATCGGAAAATTGGTTTCTCGGTTGTTTGGTGACAAGCTCGAGACGATAGTGGTTCACTGTGATAATCAAAGTTGCATACAATTGACAGAGAACCTATTTTTTCATGACAGGTCAAAACATATTGACATGAGGTACCACTACATCCAAGACTTGGTCCAGATAAAAACTGTAAAGTTACAGTACATAGCCACAAGCAAGTAGGTAGCTGATATCCTGACCAAGCCTCTGACCTCGAGACAATTGTTGCAGCTGAGAGGAAATCTTGGTGTGGATGAGAATGACTCCCTCGCTGAGAGGGAGTGTTAAATTTTGCAGCATCAACAGTCATTATCCAATGAGGGGTCATATGGGCCACCCTGAGGCTAGCCAGGGAGATTTGGAGAATCAACCAGTCTTGTGAGGTATTGACAAAATCTAGGGGGAACATACAACCTTTGTGAGTCAAACGAAAAGTAAGGACGAACGAGATGCTATGTGAGTCTAATGAAAAAGTTAGGGGGAACGTACAACCTCTGTGAGCATAGACAGTCTAGTGAAAAAGTCAGAGGGAATGTACAACCTCTGTGAGCATAGACATACTAGTGCAAAAGTCAGGGGGAACATACAACCTCTGTGAGCCTAGTCAAACCTTGTGATCCATGAGCAAAAATCAAGGCATCTAGCAAAAGTTAGGCTGAATACAAAATTCCTATGAGCTATAAATAAACGATATTCCTAATATTGCAAATGATATAAATGTATTGATCTAGTGCGTTGGCACGTGTAACATTTTCCACCATGAAGAGAATTTCGAATTGTGTTGTAAAGAGTTGAGTTGTAACTGAAGTCTCAAGTCTAGTTCTATTTTTGAACTAAAGTGTAATCTTGAGTTGTAACTAAAGTCTCAAGGCTAGTTCTATTTTTGAACCAAAGTGTAATGTTGAGTTGTAACTGAAGTCTCAAGTCTAGTTCTATTTCTGAACTAAAGTGTAATATTGAGTTGTAAATGAAGTCTCAAGTCTAGTTCTATTTTTTAACTAAAGTGTAATGTTGAGTTGTAACTGAAGTCTCAAGTCTAGTTCTATTTTTGAACTAAAGTGTAATGCTAAGTTGTAACTGAGGTCTCAAGTCTAGTTCTACTTTTGAACTAAAGCATACCAGTCTCAAGTCTAGTTCTATTTTTGAACTAAAGTGTAATGCTGAGTTGTAAATGAGGTCTAGAGTCTAGTTCTATTTTCGAACTAAAGCATACCAGTCTCAATTCTAGTTGTAAGTTCGAACTAAAGTATGAAGCTGAGTTATGATTAACTCATGCAAACATGTTACTATTTCAAGTCTGTCCTCTTCTCCTCTTCAACCTATATAAGCAGAGGTCGACCCCTCTCTTCAACACAGTTTTGATATGCAGGTTAAGGGAGAAGAAATAGAGGAGTATATCAGTGATAAAGAGGCAACATACCAAAGAAACATATCAGTGATGTATATCAACAATAGAGGCAACATATCAGAGGTGTATTTCAACAAGGTCTTTTAGGTCTTTGTCAGGTCAGAGTCATCTTGGTAAGCTCTTTAAGAGAAAAACATTCATGGTGGATATTTGTAAGTGATCTTACATTATTAATGCAATAAAGGAATACCATATGCTGGGGTTTTTCTCCTTGTACAGGGTTTCCCTAGGGTATATGTGTTGTTGATGTGCATGTTTACTCATCTACATAGTTATTGCTATTTGATTATGATTTGGTATTTTTGAAGTGTATTAAGCTGGAACCAAAGTGTTGAAGAAAATAAAATAATTAATCCGCACAAGAAATCAAACTTATAATTTAACACTTGGAAAATAGGGCTTGTAGCTAGTCCTGAAACTAGTCTAAAACATGTGTTTCAGGTAAAAATGTCACAACTTCTTCATTACATATCCAAATTCAGTAAGACCAAATGTATTAGTTATATTAAAGTCTATAGTATTTTGTGTACAATTTTCATATCCATACAACAAATATTCTATGCGGGGCATGCTCTACAATTTCACTCTCTAGAATAAGCCATAATTCAACAAGGTATGCCATTTTTGCTATAACTCCTTTTTTGAGAGTTCCAAGTAGTGAAACCTGAAGGAATTGCATAAAAAAAACTGAAGAACATTGTGTACTATTTTCAGATCTTTATTCATTACAAGTACATAGTTATGATTATTGTAAGTTAGGGTTGTTGACTAATCCAAAATTAGTCATGTGAGACTAAAGTAAAGTTTGATGAAAATGATAGTCTCTTGTTGTTAAAGTTAAGGAAGGTTTGCAGGTTGAGGTACATGTTGGCATAGGTTATTGGTACATGTTGTTATAGGTTGATTACATGTTTATTGGTACAATTTTACACTAGTATATCTCACAGTGATAGTGTGACAATGGTTCCATCGTTCTACTTCTATGCCAGGGCGATTGGATGGGGCAAGGATAGGTAGTTGTAGCCACCTTCCGTTTGTAGCGTAGAACATAGGGGGCTGTAGCCTCCTTCTGGTTGTAGCCAAAGAATTGGGGAGTTGGATCTTCCCTCAGGTTGTAGCCTGAGAAACTACAGGGTTGGAGCCTCCTTCTAGTTGCAGCTGGAAAACAAAGGAAGTTGGTGCTTCCAATGAATGTAATTATTAAATACATATAAGAGAAAACGTTCTATGGTTTTCTCTCACTTTGAGTTTCCACGTAAAAACACCGGTGTACTATGTATGTGTATGATTTCTCATTTTTTCATTGTTTATTTACTCTGCAACTATTGTATTAAGCTCTAATATTGGCTCATTACCCCTTAATTGGGGAATATTACATTAGTAATGTTATTTTATTTATGTCATATTTATTCCATTAGTTGTAATTATACCTCCTAGTCTCCTATATATACCAAGGAGACATTTTCATTTGGAATCATCTTGTACGTGAACATTTATGTGGGGTAAAAGGAGGTTGCCCCCTCGAAGAGGCTTATTATCTGAAATTATCTCTTCTTCAAGGTGTTGAGTACTTATTCTGAGGTTTTTCTATGCTATATTGATATTTGGTTCTTAACATATGGTATCAGAGCTCAAGGTCTTGGGGTTTCGCTGCTACATCTGAGACATCGTGGAATTTTCGCTATAAATTTTTTTATAGAGAGATTTAGAAGGAATGACTTGGAATATATTTAGTAGACGGATCAAGGTACGTTGGGTTAAAAATTCAACTCCTGAGGCCTTATAATTTTTGAGATACACCCTTTGTAATACAGGGTTCTGAAATCATCCTGAATTGAGTCATTGTAGAATTTTCGCTATAAAATTTTTTCTGTAACGTTTCAGACCCTAAAATATGGAGGATATTCTCAGAAATTAGTAAGGTATATGTGATAGAAATTTCAGCTTCTGGGTCATCGTAAATTTGTATATACACCTTGTGGAAGATAGGGTATCTGACTAGTCCTATTGACTAGTCTCAAGTAGGTGTTCTAAGTAAAAAAATCATAAATTCTTCCTAGAGTATCCAAATTGAGTTAGATTAGTTGCATTGGATAGTAGATATACCTTAGTAGTTCTGGTACGAGTTTCATAATTTTATATCAATCATTTTGTGCGAGGCACGCTATACAAGTGAGATCTCCTAGAAAGGCCAAAAACCAACAAGTTGTGGGGAAGTTACCGTAAATTCCACTTGGTAAATCCAATTTTTATCAGACCTGTGGCATTGAAGAGAAGAAATATCAGAGACCTATAAAAAATAAAATTTCATACTCAGAAGGGCCGAAATTTTGGAGATACAATAAGAGGAAGATTGTCTACCAGAACCATGTCAAAATCAAGGTTTAAAGTGATACTTGGCCAACATGCCACCAAAAAAGGGAACTTCTACACCAAATAAGTCTCCAGACAATCCTACTTGGACTCTTGATGAAGGTGAAGAAATGCATAGGGACATAAATGATTTACAAAAGAAGACAATAACAAAAGATGAACTAAAAGAGATGATGGATTCAACAGAAGCTAAGTTTGAGGCAATAAATACTAAGATGGACTCTTTAAAAGGGGAGATCATGGAAGGATTGAAAAATTTCCTAATAGAGAGGACACCTGAAAGTGAAAATGTATCCCATAAAATTCATGATGAGGACACAAGGAAGGTGAATCAAGAATGGAGAAACTCCAACTTTGGGTTGAAGACAAACCACGTTCCTAAGATCGATATGAGGAAGTTTGATGGCAAGGACCCAATCACATGTATACTTCAGATGGAGCAATTTTTTGATCTACATAATGTGCCACATACACAAAAGGTATGAATTGCTTCTTTATATTTAGAACCCAATCATTTTGTATGGTATCAATGGCTTTGTTCTCGCAAATCACTTGTCACTTGGACAATTTTCACAGAAGAAATGATAGCACACTATGAGGATACAAGGAGCAATACCTTCTTTAGCTAATTGATAAATCTCAAGCAAAAGGGTTCGGTTACCGAGCACATTGAGAACTTCCAAAGATTGAATATAAAGGTAACAAATATTCCAGATGAGCACTTGATTGATGTATTCATAGGAGATTTAAAGGATAACATTCAACATGAGGTTCTCCTTTGGGAACCCAAATCATTGGATAATGCATTTAAGGTGGCAAGAAATGTTGAAAGTAAAAATATGGCTATGGATACTAGAAGGACCAATACTAACATCTATAGGGAGAATAATGCTCCTTCTTCTAAAACACCTCAACCTACAAGGTTGACACCTCAACAATTGGAGGAAAGAAAAGAAAAAGGTTTATGCTTTAATTGTGACAACAAGTACAGTAAGGGACATACGTGTGGTGAGAAGAAATTATT
>ML787388.1:62674-79917 GCA_009831015.1 Picea engelmannii | reverse complement strand
ATTATCACCAAAGTACTATGGCCCTTATAAGGTGTTGCAAAAGATTGGTACTATGGCATACAAATTGGAGTTGCCTGCATCTTCACGAGTACACCCTGTTTTCCATGTTTCATGCTTAAAGAAGGTTATAGGTGACAAGATCCTAGTTCAAACTATATCGCCAGAACTTGATGAGGAAGGAAAAATCATATTGGAGCCCGAAGCCATCACTGACACAAGAATTCACCAGCTGAGGAATAGATCCATTTCAAAGTATCTCATTAAATGGAGGAAACTACCGGCTAAAGATTCCACTTGGGAAGATGAGTCTTTTATACAGAAGCATTTAGAGTTACTCAAGCGTTGCGGACAACACTTGTCTCAAGGGGAGGGGCATGTTAAGCCCTAATATTGGCTCATTACCCCTTAATTGGGGCATATTACATTAGTAATGTTATTTTATTTATGTCGGCTTTATTCCATTAGTTGTAATTATACCTCCTAGTCTCCTATATATAGCAATGAGACATTTTCATTTGGAATCATCTTGTACTTGAACATTTATGTGGCGTAAAAGGAGGTTTCCCCCTCGAAGAGGCTTATTATCTGAAATTATCTCTTCTTCAAGGCGATGAGTACTTATTCTGAGGTTTTTCTATGCTATATTGATATTTGGTTCTTAACATATTGGATGATAATGCTACATTGATATAACACTTGCATTTGTGGTTAAAAAAGATTGAATTACTTTATTATTGATTCACCCCCCTCTTAGTAATCCAACATGTCGAAGGTTTTTCGAAGATAGAAAATCCAATTACGGAATTGCAGAAGAGAAACAAGAAGTTTGTATGGATCGAGAAATGCGTGGAAGCATTTCGAAGGCTCAAGGATTTGTTGATGACAACACCGATACTAAAATTCCTTGGCATGGACGAGGAATTCTTGATATGCACAAATGCATCCAAGGAAGCCTTAGGCAGAGTCTTGATGCACAATGGTTGAGGGATGACTTACATCTCAAGGAAGTTAAGAAAGCATGAGGAGAACTACGTGACACACGATTTTGAGTTATTGGCCATTGTGTATGTCCTAAGAGTATGGAGACACTACCTGATTGGATGAAAATTCAAACTAAAAACAAACCACTGTGGTTTGCGACACATTTTTACGCAAAGTGACTTGAATGCGCGACAAAGGAGTTGGTCAAAACTTCTTAACAAGTATGATTTTGAGATTACCTACATAAAATGAACAATGAGCAGCGTGGCAGATGCGTTGAGTTAGAGACCACACATATTTTCGGTGATACCTCTTTAGATGAATCTTCGTGAAAAGATTCTAACTATACAATGCGACGATGAATGGTATAGAGAGGTTAAGGAAAATATCGGACAAGACACCATGTTGGTACCAAAATTTGAGGGATTTACTGTGGAAAACAATAGATTAATGAGATATAATAACCGGATTTACGTACCGACTAACGACGAGTTGAGAAGTTTGATTTGAAATGAAGCTCATAGAGCCATGTACATGGCTCATTTAGGTGTCATGAAGATGAGGGTAGACCTTAAATCCTTATTCTTTTGGAAAGGAATGAAGGAAGACATAGTAAACTACGTGGAGAGATGTCTAGAATGTCAGCAAGTGAAGGATGAACATAGACATCTGGCAGGATTACTACAGCCACACGCTATTCCATAATCAAAATGGGAGGTCATTTCGATGGTTTTTATTGTGGGATTTCCACTGATGGCAAGGAGGCACAAATTGACTTTCGTGGTAGTCGACACTCTGACGAAGAGTGCACATTTTATCCTTGTGCATGCGATGTATTAGGAGCCAAACATAGCTAGAGTTTTTATCGGTGAGATAATGAGATTGCATGGCATGCATAAGAGGATCATATTTGATCAAGGATCGGTGTTTACATGACACTTTTGGACTAGTTTCCAAGAGGCCTTAGGAACCCAACTTAACTTTAGTATCGCATATCACCCAGAGACAGACAGACAGACAGAAAGAACGAACTAAATCTTGGAAGATATGTTGCATATGTACGTGATGGACCAACATATGCGTTGGGAGGAGTTCTTGCGACTTGTAGAGTTTGCATACAACAAAAAATATCAAAACACCATTAAGATGGCACCATTTGAGTTTCTTTACAGGTGACCATGTCATAATCCTTTGAGCTAGGATCTAATTGAGGATAGGGTCCTGGTAGGACCCGAAACGATCCAAGAAATGGAAGAACAATGAAAATGATAAGACAAAGGATTAAAGAAGCACAAGATCGACATAATATTTATGTCGATGCACATCGTGTTGAGCATAGTTATGAAGTTGGTGATCGAGTCTTCTTGTGGGTGAAACCACACAAGAGTTTGGTCAAGTTTGGAAATGGTGCTAACCTCTCTCCTAGGTTTGTGGGACCTTTCTAAGTTGTGGAAAAGAAAGGGCCCATGTCCTATCGACTAGCCTTTCCTGATTCTTTGAGGCATATGCACGATGATGTTTTTCATGTATCTGTTTTGAGACATTATGTTAGTGATCTTACACATGTGATTGACATGAGTTCCTTGCAGGTGTCGGATGAGGGTGCACTCACAGCGGAGCCAATACACATTCTATACCATCGCATTCGAAAACTACAACGTTGAATAGTCGATCAAGTCAAGGTCCAGTGGGACAATTATAGTCCACACTCGACTACCTGGGAGGACGCATATGATATGCGCCAACAATTTCCATTTTTTTTTTAATAGTTAGACATTTAGATCTTTTCAGATACTTTATTTACTACACATATATACTGTGAAACTTCAAGATGAAGTTTAAAACAAGACGGGGAATATGTAACATCCTGCTCTTGCACGAACATGATTTGACTTATTCTTTGAGGAGGCTTGCGTGCAAGTGATTCGGTTTTGTATATGGTTGTCTGTTTCACTTATGGATTTATATGATGATGTTGTTGGATTATGATGTTATGTTATTTGATATCTATGTATATACATGTGCTATTGACGGGTTTCTCCTGAGTGTGCAGGACACTCGACATATTGAGGACGTCGATGGCATCAATGGACCTCCTTGGCCTCCGAATCAAGTCAGGGAGTGGATTGTATATGGTTTGGGTATTTCTATTTATGCATATGTGACATATGATCGGGTATATTATGATGTTCTTTATGGATCATTGACAGTTTTTCGTTGATGGATGCAGGCTGACGATTTCTTGCTAATCGGACTCACATAAGGAGTAAAGGGGCCATGCACAACAACCATATATTGAGGGAGAGGTGTGGCAACAACCTTGCCACATCCTACTGTCACTCCCTTTGTGGCTCAAATTGTAGGTTAATGTTTACCTAGTTTGAGATATCCATGATGTCGTGAGGGAAGACTAAGACAGTCGCTCACGAAGATTCTAAAGGGCGTGCAATAAGGCATGGTCCTTATTTCTTATAGGCCCTTAGTCTCTCACAAGGTCTTCTGATGGAGTATTGACTCCAAGGGTTGGAGAACTACCAAAATCAATCAAAGGTGAGTGACACCCTTGGAGCACGTAGTGCGTCTTGAAGGGCATATCACATAAATAAAACTTGAATAAAGGCGAGTGACACCCTTAGAGCACGCAGTGCGTCTCGAAGGGAACGCCACGATTTTAATAAAGGTGAGTCAATTAACCTAGGTGCCCAGAAAACAATAATTTGTTTTGACATTGTTGGACTTAAAATAATTATTAATGGGTAATTTCTATTAATTATAAAATATCCTTAAAAATTCTAAGCCTAGTTTAAAAAATTGTGCCTAAGTCTAAAGTGGGTAAGAAGACCAAAAAAATTAAATTATAAATTCAATAAATGGTGGGGGATGAATAAAGATCAAGTAGATCAAGTTAGGAATTGAAAGAGTAAAAAAAATTATATCTAAATATTTAACTATGTAAATGTGTGCAAAGAATACCAAATTGGCAACTAAGATAAGAAAGGAAATAAATGTAAAAGGAATGTGGAAGCATAGAAATAAGTCTAGTCTATCTAAATAAATTCCTAAATTAAATATAGCTAAGTTTAGAAAGGCGCCAGTCATTAAAAAGGAAACATAAGGAATAAAGAGACAACTAGGAGTGATTTTAGGAGTGCTTTTAGGATGGGTGAGGGAAATTGACATTTAATTAAATTAAATGGAAAATTTATTGGTGCAACTAACGGAATGGGTGACAAGTGTACGTGGGGGGAGTAATTCCTAATTAATTTTTAATAAAATGAATTAATTGTGCAATGACAAGTGGTCTCTAAAAAAAAATCTATAAAAGAAATGGTGAAGGAGAGGAATGGATCATGAATGGTATGTGTAAAGTTATGATGCTGGAATTTCTTTGACTGATTTTACTTGTGAGAGTTGGGATACACAACTCGAGAGAGAGTGGTAGCTTGACCTTGCGAGGCGAGCTGAGAACTAGAGTTTTCTGGTTGTATTTTTGCATGGCCCCTTTGCGGCTCGAGGGGCTAAGGGGGAAGAAGAGTACCCCTAACGTTGGATGGGAGGTACCAGTGAGGTATTCACAGTTAGAAAGCGAGCGACAGGAGGGAGCGCAAGCATGGAATAACAACTTCGGATTCTTCACCTTCAGTTACGGTAATCCTAAACTGATATTGAACTCATTAAGTTTCAAATTAAAATGTAGTTTAATTCTATTTCATACACATTGCGGGGAAATTTTATTCAAGGTTTTAAATTTTTATTGAGAATTAAATTAATCATGTAGTTGTCATGATATCGTCTTTTGTATTCGTTTCTCAATGGGAAAATCTCCTAGCCTTATGCCTTCATCATTGTTGTATTGAATCATTTTAATCCGTGGCAAAACCCTTGCTCTGAAATTTAATGGGGGATCATTGCTGAAATGATTTCATTTTCTCCCTGGAGAAACCCAAGATCTGAATTTTAAATGGAATTTATCTGCACTTGGCTTGGACTGTCACCCAAAATTTCCTAGTTATACTTCTCTACATTTTTTCCAGAAAACTCAACGATTTTGTTACCTTTCTCAGTGAATCCTTACCCCTTACCCAATGATTTTCTACGTGTTTTAACCCTGCCATGGCCCAACACATGATTGCGTTGCATTACATTCCTTGGGTATCCAAGTTTGGAACCTTGCACCTAGCCTTCCTTGACAAATTTGATTGCTTGAGATTGCCTCACAACTTGTTTCTCTGCGATTTTTTTTTTTTTTCTTATTGATGGGTAAAATTTCCTTAGTTGGGATTTATCCCAACGTTTTCTCTCCAATAAACCCTGCATTCATTGACTGAGGAAGGCAATTTTTCTCACGTTTTTCCTCTACGAGGTTACCCGAATACCTGTGATTTTTACTTGGTTTCACCCCACAAATTTTACATTCATACTCAGGCGAATTTTCGTGTTCTTACTTAGCAAATTTATGCTCCTTTATCAACTATCTTTTTACTTTAATCCTCTGCGGTTATCACTTAACATTGTACCCAATGATTAGCCCCTTTATCACCATGATAATGTGACAGTGGTTCCATCATTCTACTTCTACTTCAAGGTGGCAGGATAGGGCAAGGACATGTGGTTGTAGCCACCTTCTGGTTGTAGCTGGAGAACATTGGGGGTTGTAGCCTCTTTCTGGTTGTAACCAGAGAATTGGGGAGTTGGAGCTTCCCTCAAGTTGTAGCCTGAGAAATTAGGGGGTTGGAGCCTCCTTCCAGTTGCAGCTGGAAAACAAAGGAAGTTGGTGCTTCCAATGAATGTAATTTTTCAAGACATATAAGAAAAAACATTCATTGGTTTTCTCCCGATTTGGGTTTCCACGTAAAACACCGGTGTATTGTGTATGCGTTTGATTGTTTATTTCTTACTACTCATTATTGGATAATAATTCTACATTGATATAACATTTGAAGAAAAAAGATTATAATTACACTATTACTGATTCACCCCCCCTCTCAATAATCCAACAAAGAAGACCTCGCAACTGTGCAAGTTTGTGCTCTTTGAAGATTTTGTTGAAGATGTAGATGTCTGCATGGATATGATGAAGTATATGAATCATTGATATTTCCACACATATCCACTTTATCTTATTGTAATGAATAATATCCAAATAAATTTTGGATGAAATTTTGAAAACCATGTGGCCGTTTCCAGAAAAATGTTGAAATTTTGTTGATTTTAAAACGATCATAACTTCACTTTATGGACTCTGTTTCGGATGATTTTTTTTTTTTTAATTGGATATTTTACCAAGAGGAATTCAAATATTCAATTTGTTTCTGCAAATTTGGCTCAAAAAATATCAGAATGGCATTTGATGTGCGCGGCTCCCTTTTTGTCTTCTGAGATGCATGCATGGTGCATGCAATAGTGTCTGCATGTGACTCCTGAGATGCATGCCATATATCTTCCACATGGATTTCAGAAAATAATTCTGAAATGGAGTAGACTTCATCTTCAATTAATGGAATACTAATTTCTAAAAAAACGTTAGTAGAAGACTCTTCATAATAAGAGGCTTGATCTTCTGACGGTTTCTCTTCTGGCTCTATCTGTTCAACCTCCTGCAAGAAATATTCACAATATTCTTTATTCCAAAATAGAACCTCCAATATGGTCCATAATTCATTTGGAGTTAATCCTTGTGATTCTTCATATACTTGATGGAAAATTTCGGGAGAAACAAACATGATGGTACTTCCTATGGCCATATCTTTTCTTTGAGAAAATCGTTTTTTCTCATCAACAGAATCAAGCTCTACTTCCATTGCCATAGTTATTTGGTACAAGCCTTTGCATCTAAGATGAAGCATAATTTTTGGCTTCCCTTCCAAATAGTTATGAGGCGTGAGAAGTACTTCCGGCGAATAATCCATCTTTTGTTGTCTTCAATCTTTTGTACCTGCAAAAAATGATTTGGTGTATCTTTTGCTTAGTAGTCCATCAGCTCTGATACCATGTAAATGTGTTGAACCTGCACAAAATATATCTAGCTAGAAAATACTACACACATTTGCAGAGAGAAAATGAGAAAGAAGAAGCAAGATAAAAAGAATGGAATAATTCTCATTAACCGTATTCCACACTCAAAGAGTGAATAATTTACAATATATATAGAATAAATGAGTAACTAATGAGCCATAGTGGTGGTTTGGATTGATCTGGACACACACCAACGGTTACAAGAGTAAACTACCACCTAGTCTAGTCTCTCAGGCATGGGAGTGAACTGCCACCTAGCTGAGTTAATTAGTCAACTAGTCTTCAGTTAACTGACTGAACAAAGAGTAGTGAGTTGGTGATGATCCCAATGTTGCATGGTGACAAAACCAATGCAACATATAAACTTAACTCAACTAGTCAAACTGAAGTGTCAACTAAAAGAGAATATTCTCTAGGTGGAATATTCCCCCCTTAAAATATAGGAGACTGGATAATGACTAATTATGACTAATAAACAAGGAATATCCTTAGGAAAAATAAATCCCAGGTGTGTGTGAAGTAACTCCAACAGGAGCTTGATCCCTTTTATGTTTGATTGTATCCAAGTCTGGACTTGTCATGATTAGGCCTTTGACTGTTGACATTGTCATCCAAAACTCTTGAGTTGTTCTGCATATTTTTCTTTTGAAGATCCTTTCTCCATGTGACAATCTCTTCTTCCAAATTTCCAATGATCCTGTCTCTTTCTTCTAACTGTTTGTTGAGTTCTTCTTCAATTCTTTTATATTCTTCTATTTGAACCTTCAATTCCATGATGATCTGCTCTAGTTCTTGAGTGTCTTCCTTCTTGTAGCTTCTTGTTTTTCCTCTTTCCTCTTCCTATAACTTCTATGGAAGTCAAAAAAAATTCTTTGTAGTCAACTTATACCTCTCCATATTCTTCTTTGGTGTCTTCTTTATCAGAGTCTTCTACTGCCATGAAGAGAACTCTTTCTGTCTCATTGTCATTGACTTCATCTTCATCTAATGAGGAGATGTCTTCTTTGGTGCATAAGATTTTCTTGAAAACTTTCTTTGTGGTTCTTTTTCCTTTATATGTTTGTTTGCTATTTGAGTAATATTCATCATTCCCCTTATTTTTCTTATGAGGACATTTGTTATAAAAATGACTAATAACATCACAATTAAAACAAATCAATGAAATCTTACCTTTATATATGTTGTTGGTTACCATGTTCAATCTCTTGACAAAATTGGCCATTTCTTCATCATCTTCTGAGATGTCACTGTTGTTGTTATGTTCTTTTTCTTTTTGCTTTCCCTTTTGCTTTGACCTTTTGGATGCTTTGAAAGATGTTTCTTTTATATCTGGATTTTCCTGTTCAATTCTCATTTCATATGCTGTGAAGATTCCATGTAGTTCGTCCATGCTTATTGAGTTTAGATCTACTCTTTCTTCTAGTGTTGATATCTTATGATCAAATATCATAGGAAGAGATCTTAGTACCTTTTGAACAATTACAAATTCTTTAATTTCTTCTCCCAATCCTATGATTGCATTTACTATTTCATCGACTCGTAAGAAGTAAGTTGCAATATTCTCATCTTCCTCCATATTTAGTTGTTCGAACTGACCTTTGTAAGTTTGAAGCTTTGCTGCTTTGACTTTTGAATCTCTTTCATAAATATTTTGAAGTTTGTCCAAATCTATTTAGAAGATTTAGAATGCATAACTTTGGTGTATATCGATTCAACAAGACCATTCAAAAGTGCATTTGTGGCTTTGGAATTATTTTGAACGAGTTTTATTGCTCTTTCACTTGTTGGCGAAACTGTTGGTTCTTTGTATCCATCTACTATAGATTTCAAAATTTCAAATCCCTGTGCCTATATATATGTTTTCATCCTTCTGCTCTAGAATGCATACTTATGTCCATCAAACTGTGGTATTCCATGTTTATACATGTTTTTTCTCTCCATGATCTACCTTTCAGTGGTTAAACTGATTCTTGAAGGAACCAACTCTGATTCCAATTGTTGGATTACTGAGAAGGGGGGTGAATCAATAATAAAGAAATAATGTTTTTTAACCACAAAATGCAAGTGTCATATCAATGTAGCATTATCATCCAATAGTTGCAGAGTAAATAAACAATGAACAAATGAGCAATCATACATATACACATTACACCAATGTTTTTACGTGGAAACCCAAAGTGGGAGAAAACCACATAATGTTTTTTCTTATATGTCTTTAATAATTGCATTTATTGGAAGCACCAAGTTCCTTTGTTTTCCAGCTGCAACTGGAAGGAGGCTCCAACCCCCTAGTTTCTCAGGCTACAACCTCAAGGAATCTCCAACCCCCCAATTCTTTGGCGACAACTAGAAGGAGGCTACAACTCCCTATGTTATCTGGCTACAACTGTAAGGTGGATACAACCACCTGTCCTTGCCTCGTCCAACCACCCTGAAATAAAAGTAGAATGATGGAACCACTGTCAAGGTATCACTATGAGATATACTGCTATAAACCTGTACCAATCAACCTGTAATCAGCCTGTACCATAAACAAGTGCATCGACTATGCACCAACCTGTAATCAATCTATACCATAAACAAGTGCATCAACCATGCACCAACATGTACCAAACAACCTGTAATCAGTCTGTACCATAAAAAGGTGCATCAACCATGCACCAACCTACACCTCAACCTGCACCATCAATGAATGCATCAACCATGCACCAAATATGTACCAATCATGCATCAAATACACATAAACTATGACTCATCAAGATGTACCAACATCATCAACTATACACCTTATGTATATGCCAACCCATCAACTACTTGTCTCAACCATGTACCCAACATGTAGCTCAACCTAAATCCCTCATCAATTTTATCATCCAAATATGATTTGTAACTCTGAAATAGACCCGGTGTATATGATCACATACCTACAAACCTTCCTTAACTTTAACAACAATAGACTAGCATTTTCATCAAACTTTACTTTAGTCTTACATGACTAATTTTGGATTAGTCAACAACCCTGAATTGAAATAATAATAACTATGTACCTGTAATGAATAAAGATCTAAAAATGGTACACAATCTTCTTCAGTGTCTTTTATTTAATTCCTTCAAATTTCACTACTTGGAACCTCTGAGAAAATGAGTTATAGAAAAAATGACATACCTTGTTGAATTCTCGCTTATTCTAGAGAGCGAACTTGTAGAGTGTGCCCCACATAGAATATTTGTTGTATGGATCTGAAAATGATACAAAAAATACTAAATACTGTACTCTAACCAACACATTTGGTCTTACTGAATTTGGATCTGTTATGAAGAAGTTATGATGTTTTTACCTGAAACACTTGTTTTAAACTAGTTTCAGGACTAGCCACAAACCCTATTTTCCACGGAGTGTAACTCCAAAAATACAATGACCCATAAGCTGAAATGTTTATCACAACTACTTGGGTATGTTTCCTCAATGACCTCTTAATTTCACGGTTTGAATCATTCTATAAAATTTTTTATTGCGAAAATGGTGAGATGACCTGTAAATAATGTAAATAACATACCTTAAAAAGAATCATCAAAAGAATTTGTCCTCTCTTGAATTTTGGTCTTCTTTACTTCACCTTCCCTATGAAATTCGGCTAATATATCCTTTGGTTACCTCAGTTACTTATAGATATTCAATATTCTCAAGTGTGATTAAAAATGAGATTCCCTTGCCTCTTATTTATACTTTCATGTAGCTTCCTCAAGGGTTACCTTCTAACCATCTTAACCCACTTTCCTTATTTTAGGGATAACTCACTTATAATCACTTGTCCACTTATTAATTTCTCCATTAAATTTATTATTTAAATAATTTATTTTGTATCCACTTTGACTTATAGTACACTCATCACTTCACTTTATTATTTACCTTCTAAAATCTCTTAAACCACTTTCCTTATTTTAGGGCTAACCCACTTCTAACCACTTGTCCACTTAGTAATTTCTCCATTAAATTTATTATTTAAATAATTTCTTTTGTATCCACTTTGATTTATAGTACACTCATCACTTCACTTTATTATTTAAATAATTTCTTCTTTGCATCCACTTTGACTACTTTGACCTTTTGGAGCTTTTAGATGACTCATGAGGGTTCTCCAATTTCACATGGCCATAACTCTCTAACCATGAGGAGTTATGTGACATTCCACATACCACCAGAAATGGCATGACATGTACTATCCATATAGAATAATATTGCCTTCAAATATATTAAAACTCATACCATTATACATCAAACAAACTTGGTTCAATTATCCAAACCTTTTTGCTACTAGAATTCACTACTGGACTTTCTTCAAGGGTTGACATCAATGACAACCAACCAAAATAATCAACACTATGCTAATAGTTTGGTGAGTGCTATTGCAAGTCAAAGCATGGTAAAATATGGTGGTAATAGTCTATTGTTTTTCTATATCTTGAGAATGATACAACTCTTGTCTTTCTTCCTCTTCACAACTATGTAAAACCTTTTTTTCTTTCCACACTTACGCATTGTACTATACTCATGTCATAGTTGAAAAATAATTCATTTCCCCTTATTTTTCCCATTTGATGAGGTTTTAACATTGTATCCTAAGTGATGTTAGGAGTGCGAACATTGCGATCTCTGTTGGTTTTAGTGAGAACCCTTATGGTAGCCATATTTTTACTTTCAAATCTATTTTCCACACTGGAATCCTTAACCAAAGAAGTAGGCTCAAACAAACACACCTCATGTTAAATATTGTCCTTTAATTCACCCATAAGAACATAGTTACCAACTTGACGAGAACTCTCCATAGTTCTCATTTTATTAGAGGTTGCAATTAGTGGTTGTTTTTACCCTCATTTCAAAAAGTGGTGCTACTAGTAGCAACCATTTTATTTTTGAGGTTAGAATTACAATTTTTTTGCAACTATGATATGCAATGTTGCAAACAAAAACGTTAAAATTGACCCCCAAAACAAAAAGGGACGCTCTTAGTAGCACCCCCTTTTCTTTGAGTGCTAAAATTACAATTTGGTTGAAACCATGGCCTTGAGAATTGGTACCATTGCGAACAAAAACCTTAAAATTGATTCTCAAATCAAAAAATGGTGTTGCTACTAGCACCCTCGATGTAGACTAAACGTTCTACAAAATGACTCTTTTTCGACGATATTTTCCGGGGACATTAACCCGAAATCTGGTGACAAATTGTTAGATTTGCATATTTGAGTGACTATTTCTGTATAATCTGAGTGTCCCAAGTGTTTTTCAGCGTGATGAATCCATTTATGCATTCAGAAATGAATTTTAAACAACAAAAAACAGTGATTTTGTGCATATTTATGTTGTCGTATTCCAATGAAAAAAACATTTCGTAGAACAATTAGACAACACTTTTTTTTTTTTTTTTTGAGGTTAACATTACAATCTGTTTGATACACTAGCCTTGACAACCGGTTCCATGAACCAAAACCTCAAAATTAATAGTCAAATCAAACATGGTGCTATCAACAACACCTTTTCTTTTGTTTTGGGCCTAAAATTGAAAAGTTAAAGAAAACATGATTTAAAAAAAATGAAATTAAACAAAAATAAAAAGGAACATTTTAAAGTAAAAATTAAAAACAAAAATGATATTTTTTTAAAGAAAAGATTATTTAAAAAAAATACAATTTCAAAAAATAAAAGATAATTAAAATAAAAGAGAGAATTAATCTGGATCTGCTAGAAGTTTCACCAAATTTACAGGAAACATCAAGTTGGGAGCAACAATATTATATACTATTATAATATATTAGACTTTACTATGTTAATATATTAAATTCAATTTTGTTCTCTGATTGAAAAAAAATAAAAAAAAATAGTACTACTCTTGTTATATGAAAATCCAAATTAATAAAAAAACAAAAAAAAAAACTAATTTGGGGGAGGGAAATGTCATGAATTGTCAACGATTCTCGACATCGCCCTTCTTCCACTCCATACTCCATCCTTCCCCCCTGCTACCCCCCTCCGCCTCCCTCATCTTAATGGTCCGCCACCTCCAGATCGTTGCCCTCCCACTCCACCTCCCACATGCATCCCCTCACCCTCCCCTTCTCCCCTCCGTCTGTTAGCTCCCAAAATGAACCCGTCCCTTTGGTCGCATTTTGTGATGGATAGCATGGCTATTGGTAGTTTTCTCAATTCATTTTTTAGTTTTTCTAGCTACAAAACTTAGGTTTTGGTTTTTGTCTTAGAAAATAAGATGACCCATAAAAGTCTTCTTTTCAAAATTTTCATAATTTGCTTTCAACAGCTAACGTGTGTCCAAAAGATGAGTGT
The DNA here is from genome assembly GCA_009831015.1 of Picea engelmannii. Lineage (NCBI taxonomy): Eukaryota > Viridiplantae > Streptophyta > Pinopsida > Pinales > Pinaceae > Picea > Picea engelmannii. Next base: position 66,581 of record ML787388.1, on the reverse strand, counting down.
TAGCTGGTGAAAGTGGTGACTTTCAACAGCTAAGGAGCGTCTCTCATAGGTCTGTGCGCTGGTGAAAGTGTTGAATTTCAAAATATCCAAAGAAGCATTGTCGCGGGTTGTGCGCTGGTGAAAGTGAAGACTTTCCACAGCTACGGAGCAGTTCTTATGGGATCGTGCACTGATGAAAGTGAAGACTTTCAACAACTAAAGGGGGTTTTCCACAGGATCATGCACTGGTGAAAGTGGTAAGATTCAACAGCTAAGGGGCGTTTTCCACGGGCCGTTGGCTGGAGAAAGAGGGAATCACGTGCGTGTTATCCATGTTTCTAAAAGCTAATGATGATACGATCATCACACGTCATGCAAATCCAAATCATGCGCTGATGAAAGTGGGTAATGATGGAGACTCAGTTTTTCACGTCAAAATAGGATTACGACATAGATCTTATTCAGTGACGCATGCTGCACACTCATGGCGCCGGAAATGGTAATTTTGAATCCAGCAACTCAGGTACAGAGGCTATATTGTCGGGCTAATAACATCAAATCAGATCATTGCTTCCATATCACACATTTTTCACGAAGGTTTGTTAAAGTTTCAAATGTTAGAAAACAGAGTCGACTCCCGAGTGCTTTCAACAACGCAAAACCTCGGATCGAACAACAGTTGCAGGGGTTGATATACAAAATTGTTGGGGTTTTCAAGCTACAGAATGGTGAGGAGACGCAGTGGTTCTCTACTCAGAAAAGAGATGGACAACCTATCTTTTTTACAGACACATCCCGAAGTCCAGAAACATTTTTCAAACACAGGGTGTATTGAATTCGTTGAGAGGTTGCAAAATGGTTGCCACCAGTCGACAACAGAAGCTTTTACCAAAACTTTCGATGGGAATAAGGCTCGTGCTGGGTCCTTGGAAATCATAGTAGATGAAGCTTCCATTGCTGCAACAACCAGCCTACCAAGATCGGGCCAGAGTTGGTTTAAAACCATTGCCACCAAAAACTTGAATTTCAGAGCTTATTGAAAGGAAGAGTTCAAGCACAACGCATGGAAGAAGGGCATGTCGGTTTCCTATCTAGAAGAGGAGTGGCAAGAGATGTTTAAGGGCATCCAACTCTACATTACCTCAGAGGGCAGGTATGACAAACTTGTGATGTATCATTTTAAGCTCCTCGACCATTTCACAGGCAAGACTCTCCTCAATTTGCCTTTTTTCTTACATAAGAGTTTAACTAAGGTCTGCAAGAAAATCAGGGCTCAACCACTAAGCATGAAGAATACTCTGTGCCACTTCGACCTCATTAAATTGATCATTCTGGAGGAATTAAAACAACAGGGAAGGAGCTGGAAGCATTTTCTATTCTGGGAGGGTTTTGAAACACAGAATCAGCCTGTAAATGAACAGGGGAAAGGTTCAAAGAAACAATTGACTCCTCAAAGCAATTCAAGGAAGAGGAGGACCCTGCCAGGACCTCTAGAAGATAGAATCTTTGGATTGAAGTCCCACAGGTCAAAGAAAAGGTTAAACTTTGAAACCACTACAGAACAGCCCACAGAGCAGCCTACAGAGAAGAGAACCAATATATTAAACTTGCCCTATACAGACTCAGAATCAGAGCAACAAAGATCAATGCCCTGTCACCAAGAGTCCTGAGCAGTCAACTGAGTTTGCACAAAACTATGAGACCTTCACTCATACAGAGGAAGGAGAAACATCAAAAATCTCTAAGTCAAAGAAATCCTAGAAAATCAAGCATCTGAAAGAGGTAATCGCTCAACAAGAAGTTTTGGAACGGGTAATCAAAGAAAGGTATAAGAAGTTGTCTGATAACTTTGCAAAAACAAACGCTGTGTTTGAGAGACTGGCTCGGGAAAGTGTTAAAGAGAAGAAAAGAAAGAAGAAACTCACCAAAGAGTACAATAGTCTATGGTGGCTTGCCAAACACCTTAAAAGGCAGATAAGAAGATTGAAACAAAAACAAAAACAAAAATTCCATCCAGATTTGAAGGTACTCGCTCAAGTCACTGTTAATATGCAAGGTGAGAAATCAAAGACACATTGAGTTTTGATGGAATCACAATTTTGAAGGTGAAAACTCATTTTGGGCACAGTCAGGGCTTTCACCAGCGCAAAGCGATATTTTATGACCCGTTAGCTGGTGAAAGGCAGCGCTTTCACCAGCTAACCAATGAAATATTAAACGAGTTAGCTCTTGAAAGCTGGAAAAGTATTTTTTGAAGCCAAGGACAGAACAAGTCATTTCTCACAGGTTATGAAGGAGTTCCAGAGTATCAAGGGAATGAAAATTGCTTGCAAAGGATTCGACATCAGAGATTTGAGGGAATTTTGGAAACCACATGTAAAACAAACTTCCTCAAATATCGACCATGAACGTTGGAGAAATCCAACTGTCAAGACAGGTGTTTTGCCACATTGCATCACATCAAAGATTCCAGGAGCTGAAGGATGCAGATGACGAATTTTTGAGATTGAAGACAATTCGAGTGCTAAGTTTAGTTGTTAAGTCTTTATCTTCAAGTTGTTTAGTTAGATTTGAATTTCTTTTATTAAATACAGATCCATGTTTTTAGGATCTGTAAAACTGATTGTAAGAGGCTATAAATGCCTATTTTTGATATGAGATAATGGTTCAAACTGGGAGATATTTTATGCCACTGTATAGACTCTTTTTGAAGAAATAAAGTTCAGTTTCATTTCGTTTTCAATATCAAAATTGTCCATCTTTCATTTTCTGTACTTTGTTTTTAGTTTATTCTAGTTCATAAAGACTGTTATCTCTCTATTGAACTCATAGACTTGAAACTAAAGGATTTCTCTCTGTCTTGTATTAAGCCCTACATTAACTTGTATTGGCAATCAAGAATAATGTTCTCCATCCTCTCTTTCAATTATTTGATCTAATTATTGTTTCCTGAAAGCACTGTATCTTTAGATGTGTGATGAGTTTTTTTTTACATAAATCATTAAAGACCCCTTTGTCCCAAACACATAAAAACCATTATTTTTAAGTTACCAAGCATCCTTAGCCTACAACCCTAAGGAGTTTCTTGGAGTGATAACAAATTGGCGATGTTGTCGGGGAGACGAAATTCAAGATCTGCTCTCCTAGGATACGACACAGAGTTGATCTTTGATGATAGACAAAGATTAGACATTTTCAGTTGGTTGTAATCATCTATCTGGCGACTCCACAAGTGCATCCTGGCTCCTAAGAGGATCAGTACTAGGGAGAATCCTCAAGAATCACCGATCACGCCAGTGTCCAATCCAGAATTAATTCTCAGGAAGGGAAAGAAGATTCAAGGTCAAACTTCAAATACAAAAGGTAATCCTCTTTTCAGTTCTGGAAAATCTACTACAGAAAAATTTGAGTTTTTTTCAGAGAACACTGATGAAAAAACAACTATAAATATTGTAGAAGAACAAACTCTTTTTGATCAAAAAAAAATCCTAGTGATGATAAATTCATAGAGTATAATTTGATTGAAAAAACATCTAAGACTTTAGAAAGAAGCCACAATTCTTCTTCCCTTGAGTCTTTCCACTCTCAACAACAAGAAGATCACTTGAACATTTATACTAGCCTCCTTGCTGTTGAACATCTCCTCCAAGAGCTATCTGCTAAGGGTGAAGAAAATTTAGCTGGGCAGCTTGCAAATTTTTACAGAGCCTCTTATCAGACCTCTTTTCCTTTAGAAGATTCACCTCTTTCGCATTCCTCCAGTGTTGAAGACTTGAAGAAGAAAATATCATTTTCCCCACCTCTGATAGTCATGGTTGCACCACCTCCTTTGACTAAGATGCAACAAATCCTAGCTGCTAGGTATGCACCACTCATATTGCCAAACCCAGTAGCAGCCATGCCAATGGGAGACTATCAGAAATATATG
>ML787388.1:12266-32895 GCA_009831015.1 Picea engelmannii | reverse complement strand
AGTGATTCCAAAACACACTCAATGATCCAGTCAATGATTCCATGACCATTTCATTCATACATTATGTTATCCTTGGGACAACCATTTCATCTTTCCGAAGCCTGTTTCCGCACCCTTTTTGGTGGGTGTAAATGGTTATCTTGGAACGAGATTGAAAAAGCGGGTTGTCAGGCCCGTGAGCAGTTCTCTGAGCGAGAGAATTGTTGGGGATTGATTTGCGAAGGTGCTAAACTATAACTGCAGCACTCTGAGACTTCCGGTCCGACCTGTTGTTGAAGCCCTGGAAGGGAAGTGGGGCAACCGAGGGACTGTTGAGAAGAGAAGGGGCACACTTCCTTGGGTGGGATAGACATGTGGGGAATGAGAGGCTGTAGGATATTAGTTGAGTGAGCACATGAGACGGAGTCTTTCCTATTGTCCATGAGCCTTAGCCTAGATAGGAATCCATTTACCCTAGGTGGAGTTCAATCCCAGCTCGGGGGTGACTCACTGTTGAGAGTGATGAACAGTGTATTCTATGGCTGAGAGGTTCGTGGACGGTTTGTAAGAAGTTGGTGACAGTCTTTCTAAGATAAATACCAATTGTATGATATGTTGATATGATTTTTTGTTATTTACATGCCTATGTTACGATTTTATCATATATGTGATTATGATTGCTTGTGTGCTTATGGGTAATTTTCTGTAAATGATGCATATCGGTAGTTACTGTTATTTCAATATAAAAGTCGTATGTTACAGAAAGTAATTGTTTGTTTATGTTTAGATGTAAATCTTCCACGAGCGTGTTGTATGTATAGGTTTTAGTTGCATGCAGTCTAAAGAGTAAATTTATGTGGCATTGCTTAGTGACTATTGGGTATGCTATTGTATGTTTCGCAGTATGGGAACGAAAGTGTTCCCTAGAGTAGCATGGACTGGCCTGAGGGCTAGGAATGTTATCGACTGGTGTCAAAGCATGAGTGGTTGCTCTGGAGTGGCGTACCCTGGCCTCAGGTTGGCCAGGGGGATCGTGATCGTTACAGTATGGTATCAGAGCCTCAGTTCAACACTGAGCTTGGATGGGCCAGAGGGGTGCAATTGAAGTGAATATTCACAGAAAATTAACTTCGAAGTGACTAGAATTGGAGTCACGGAGTGTCCTTGGAAAAGGTCGGCGTACTGGCACGTGTGGTAAATTTGGCATCGCGCGGGAAAACGTTGGTGTGCCAGTGTGCACAGTAAATTGTGGCATCGCGCGAAAGATTATTATGTGTAGATGAACACATTGAAATTAGCCTTGCGCGGTAAGCACACACATAGTAAGGTGCAAATGGGGTGCACAAGTATTGCTTAACACAGAGGAGTTTTGTTAGTATGCACATAAGTATGAGTATAAGTTGTTTCACGATGATGTATTCAGTAGTGTGCGTAGATATTTGAGTGCTAAGGAATATGTTAAACTTGACATGGTGCATGTATAGGATGCAAATGCATGCGGAATATCGGTGCACGGTATCGAAACTGTGTGCAGTGGATATTGGCGCAAACCGCCAGAGTAGTGTGCGTAAGTATTCAGTACGACGAAGAAGAAATGCACAGTAGATTTAGGTGCGTGAAGAAGCATTTTACCTTGTAATATTGTTATGCACGATAAATATAAATGAACAGGTCAAGTTAATGCGTGCGAAGTCGCTTGGAAGGTAATGATTTTGAGTTTAAATTGCATAATAATAAAAGAAAAAAGAAACACATAACCGCATTAAAGCGTTAATTAAAAAGAATTCTGAGTTTTAAATTTCCTCCGATTTAGATAGATGAAAATAAAATATAAGATTACAAGAAAAACTTATTATAAAAGAAAACAAGAGTCATAACATCACCAGATAGAAATTGTAATAAAACAGTCTAAAATCCATTTCTGTATTTATATAATCATATTAATCACAAAATTACAAAAGGGTGATGACAACAGTTAGCATGTTGTAAAAAGGGTCGTTTGAAGAACATGCCTATCATCTCTTGTACTCTTTACCTCTGCTACCGACTGTTCAAAATTCGCTAAGACATGATTATCTTAGTTGAAGACTTACTTCAGCTTAGCGATCTCCGCCTTTAAAGAAGAGTCTAACCAGACCGGTTGATTCTCTCCAACACTTTCAGCCACTTCAGCCGTAGATTCATTCTTATGCTGCTTAATCCTTTTCTTCTTAGCAGTTGGCCTGTTGATGACTAAATCCTTTATAGTGGGATTCAACCTGACTTCCAATCACGATTCTATAACCGGATTTGTGTGGAACTTAGTTGCTAGAATGTGCGCAAGGACCCTTTCCTCCTTATTTGCAGGAAAGCTTACCATGTTGCTAGAATAACCAGTCTCACTCGACCTAGCCTTGTCCATGTATCTCAGGTTGGGGATACTGAAATGTGTCTTTACAGAGAGCAGGAAGTTGAGCAGCTTGGAGATTACTTCGGTTATGGATACGTAGATATATTCACACTTGGGGACTGGTAATTATAGAACTCCATTTATGAAGCACAAACAGATTACGTACAAGAGCGTTGGGTTTCCATTCTCGGCCAATCCATTTCGAATGATTAGCTTTTGAGTTTGTTACATGGCGGCGTTCAGCTGACGTAACATGGATGCGAAGTACCGAATGAATGAAGTAGGGTGATATAACTAGCCATCACCCGCTCCACGAGTGGTGGATTTGACATGTTGAGACACGTGATACCGTGTCTTGGTGAAAGTGGTTTAAACAAAACCACCTTTTTGCACAAGTGTATCTCGGAAGGCACTATGCGTCAGTGTTCTCGAGACTTGGATCTTATCTAGAATTGTCGTGGTGATAACACCAGGAAACCGGGAGTGATAATGATGATGTGTATGTTGAATCGAAATGGTGCATATTCTCATGAATTGTTGAATTGTTAGCTTGATTAGTTTCGATGGCTACACATTTTGCAGAATTAACAACAACTCGGTCAGGTCAGACCAGTGCAGAGTCCATAGGAATGGAAGAGGCACAGGGGAATTACAATCATCTAGAGAAGAGCAGAGGGATGGATGTCCATTTGGGCATGGAAGGAACGAACTCCAACGGACATGGAGAAGAAAGGAATGAAGATATGAATATGGCTGAGACCATTAAGAATTTGCAGAAGGATGTCCAAAGACACAAAGCTGATAATGAAAGGCTTATGAAATTCAAAGAGAAGCAGGATGACTTCAACATGAATCTATTGGAAGGTTTGAATAGAATAGAGAAGAAATTGGTTAAGGAGAGTGACTCAAGTAGACCTGAGAGTCACAAATCTTCAGAGGAGAAAGGAAAAGTAAAAAGTTCTAGTAGACATCACCATCATCCCCAAAGGCATTCCCATAAGAGAGCAGGCAACAACTCAAGTCTATCCCTTGTCAGAAGGTATAAGAGATCTGGGGTGGACGAGTTGCGAGGAGAAATGAACAAAATCAAACCTCCTACTTTTGATGGTAAGCACAAGAAGGATGAAGATGTCGAAACATGGTTGCTAGGCATGAGGAAGTATTTTCAATTGCATAATTATTCTTCTCATAATGAAGGTAGAATCGCTATCTATCAACTGAAAGGAAAGGCCTCCATGTGGTGGTATCAACTTGTGCAGGTACAACACATTGTAGAGAAAAGTGTTGCTTGGAGGGAATTCAAGAAGTATTTTGAGAAGAAGTACTTAACTAAGAGATAGTATGACAAGAAAATGAAAGAGTTCTTTGAACTCAAGCTTGGAAGTACGACCATAGATGAATATGAGAGAAGGTTTATGGAACTATTGAAGTATGTCTCTTTCATTAAGGATGAGACAGTCAAGATTCAACGGTATTTAAGTGGATTGCCATCGTTCATCATTGAAAAAATACAGTATGATAATCCCAAGACATTAGAAGAGACCATAAGGAGAGATAAATGCTTATATGACCAGCTGAAAGCAAGGCCAACTTTCCAAAAGTCTTGGGAAGACAATAAGAAATTCAAGATGGATCATAGGAAGAAGGGAGCTAAGCCACCATTCTTCAAAAATAATCCACAATGGCAACAAACGCATAAGGAAACCAGAGTGATTGACATAGGTATTCAAGGGCCAAGACAACCACCTATGCAATATTGGGGTTGTAAAGGAGACCATAGGTTCAAATAAAGGTAGTGTTGTTCACAATGTGCAACGAGCTGAGACAGTAGAGGACATGGGTAGAAATGTGTCAAGGATTTATGCAGCCCTAAACAACAAGCAAGCAGAGTATCAGTCCCACATGATTGAGGTGGAAAGTATGATCAACAACCAAACCCTTACTATTTTAATTGATTCAGGAGCTAGTCATAGTTATATAGACCCTAAGATGGTGGAAAGTTTGCAATTGCCAAGAAGCAAGCATGGGAAATCTTGGTTGGTGCAACTGGCTATAGGAGCCAGAAGAAAAGTTAATGAGATGGTTAAGTCCTGCCTCATAGACATGAATGGACTGAATACCAAGGCAGATTTGAACATCTTACCTTTAGGTTCCTATGATTGTTTAATTGGTGTGGATTGGCTGGACCCACATCATGCTCTATTGGATTTTCATAACAAAGAATTCACTTGCTTGGATGAAGAAGGGAACCAAAGGAGAGTGCAAGGAATTTCCAGGGTAGTAACCATTAGAGAAATTTCAACATTGTAGCTGAAGAAATGTTATAGCAGAGGATGTCAAATTTTGTAGCTCATATGAAGGAGGCACCTAAAGACAATGTGCCAAATTTGGAGGATTATGCAGTCCTGAAAGAGTTTGAAGATGTATTCAAGTAAGTACCAGGACTACCCCCAAGGAGATACATTGATTTCTCTATAGATTTGATGCATGGAGCAGCGCTAGTATCAAAGACTCCTTACAGAATGCGTACACCAGAATTGAAGGAGTTGCAAATGCATCTTGAAGAACTTCTGAAAAAGGGGTATGTCCGCCCAAGTGTATCACCTTGGGGTGCCCCAGTCTTGTTTGTGAAAAATAAAATGGAACGTTAAGATTGTGCATTGACTTCAGACAGTTGAATAAAGTGACTATTAAGAACAAGTATCCTCTACCAAGGATTGATGACCTCTTTGATCAATTGAAGGATGCAAGGATATTTTCAAAGATATATCTCAGATCAGGATACCATCAGGTAAGAATTAAAGAAGAATATATTAGCAAGACTGCCTTCAGGACAAGGTATGGTCATTATGAGTTCACAGTGGTACCATTTGGGTTATCAAATGCACCAACTGTTTTCATGTGCTTAATGAATGGTGTTTTCCGAGAGTATTTGGACAAGTTTGTCATTGTCTTTTTGGATGACATTATTATATATTCCAAGTTAGAGGAAGATCATGAACATCATTTGAGGATGGTGTTGCAAGTATTAAGGGAACATCAATTGTATGCCAAATTGAGCAAGTGCTCATTTTATCAGAAACAAATTCATTATTTGGGGCATATCATCTCAAAATATGGGATAGCAGTGGACCTTGAGAAGGTAGAAGCCATTAGAGAATGGTCAGCACCAAAGAATGTGATAGAGGTCAGATCTTTCATGGGCCTTGTAGATTACTACATGAGATTCATTGGAGGATTCTCAAAGATATCACACCCAGTCACTTCCTTGCAAAGAAAGGGTATGAAGTTTCAGTGGACGTCGGACTGTGAAAGGAGTTTCCAACATTTGAAACAATTATTGACAAGTGATCCAATACTAAGGATTGCAGACCCAAATGAAGATTTCATTGTATGCACATATGCATGTAATGAAGGACTTGGTGGATTCCTCAGTCAAAATGGATTTGTGATATGTTATGAATCAAGGAAGTTGAAAGAGCATGAAAGAAACTATGCCACTCATGATTTGGAGTTGGCAGCCATAGTACATGCCTTGAGGAAATGGAGACACTACCTCATGGGAAAGAGGTTTGAGCTAAGAACAGACCACAATGGTCTGCAATATTTATTTGATCAGCCAAATCTAAATGCTAGACAAAGCAAATGGTTAAAATTTCTGAGAATATAACTTTGATATAAAGCATATCAAAGGGAAAGAAAATAAAGTGGTTGATTCACTCAACAGGAGGGTGCATGAACTACGTGCTACAACCATCAACATGTATCAGATTGACGTTAAAAAAAAAATTCTGGAGGCTGCAAATACAGATCTGCAGTACAGAGAATTGGTAGCAATGCTACAATAGGGTAAGATACTTTGGAAGATGGATATTTATAAGTTGGGAGTAGATGGAATACTATTGCACAAGAACAAAATTTTCGTACCAAATGTCCAGGACTTGAAACATATAATTTTGCATGAGATGCATAATGTTCCTTATGCAGGGCACCCTTGATATCAGAAAACCATAACAGCAGTCAAGAGCCAATACTTTTGGCCAGGTATGAAGAGAGAGATAGCAGAATACATCACAAGATGTATGGAATGCTAGAAAGTTAAAGCAAAACATAGGCACCCAACAGGATTGTTGCAACCTTTTCCCATTCCTGAATGGAAGTGGGAAGTGGTGAAAATGGATTTTATTACGAGATTGACTAGAATAGGCAAGATGCATGATTCGATTATGCTTTTTGTGACAAGCTTACAAAAGCTTCCCATTTTATTCCACTAAAAACTACTCACAAGGTAGCAGATGTCACTGATATTTTCATGAAGGAAGTGGCACGATTGCATGGAATTCCTAAAACGATTGTGTCTGACAGAGATCCGAAATTCACCTCGAATTTCTGGAAAGGATTGTTCAAAGGATTCAAAACGAATCTGAACTTTAGTACAACTTATCATCCCAAGTATGATGAACAAACAGAAAGAGTGAAAAGGGTGATAAAAGATATGTTGAGAATGTATGTGATGGACAAACCATCAAAATGGGAAGACTGTCTATACTTGGTAGAATTCGCTTACAATAATGGGTATCAGAAATCAGTGAAGATGAGCCCATTTGAAGCACTTTACGATAGAAGGTGCAATACTCCAATAAGCTGGGATAACCCAGCTGATAGAACAGTGGTCGGGCCAGAGTTGCTCAAGGAGATGGAGGACCAAATGTTAAAAATTAAGCAGAATTTGAAAGCTGCCTAAGACAAACAAAAACGTTATGCTGATAAAAATAAAATCCATAGAGAATTCAAAGTGGGTGATCATTTTTTCCTAAAAGTGAAAGCTAACAGGAGTTCCCTAAAGCTGGGAAGCTGTGCCAAGTTAGCAACCAGATTTTGTGGACCATTTGAAATCCTAGAGAGGATTGGTCCAGTTGCTTATATGATTGCATTTCCTGCATCTATGTCTGTTCATAATGTCTTCCATGTATCATTGCTAAAGAAATATATACTTGATGTTAATCATGTTATTGATTGGAATGTGATTCAGGTGGAGCAAGAAGGCGCTTTTCAAGTGCATCCGGTGCACATTTTGGACCAGAAAGTCAAATAGCTCCAGAACCGAGCCATAGGGCTTGTAAAGGTTTAATGTACCTGGTACGACCCTGAGGATGCTACTTGGGAGCATGAAGATGCAATACGTACATAATACCCGCATCTTTTTGAAGATTTTTGAAAAATCTAATATATATGGGTGTATGGTGAACTGAGGATAGTGCATAAATAAGGGGAGGGGATTGTAATATCCCTCGACCGAACCCAATTGTAAATGTAATATAAATATACTTAAGCTGGTGAGTTGTTTTGGCCTCATTTGATAATGCACATCATGTGGCATAGTGCGCGCATGAACTACACAGTAAAATGATGTAATATGCACATCGCAAGATACCGCACACAGTAGTTAAAGTGCACGCAACCTTGAGGACATCGGATACCATGTGTTGGCGACAGAAGTCACTCCTGGATTGCTAGCAGGAGCAGAACCCGACGCCCATCAGTTTTATGTTACGGTTTGTTTATAGATGGGGTGACCAAATGGAAGCCAACTCAAAACGATATCATTCCAACTTCAAAACTAGGCCAAGCATGCATATGTGAGTGAGGTCTTATATAAACTTCAGACAGTGAGTTGTAGTAAAGGGTGAACTGGCAGAAGACTTATATGGGAAGAGTGCGAAGGTCTATTATAAACGACAGGTTCCTAACAGACTATAGAAGAAGGCATCCAAATGCAAGGTCTTCTTGCACTTAAATACAAAAAACCAGTGAATACAATAATGCACCGATAAATCATTTATCATAATAGAACTGCAATAATTCGCGCGACCCAGTCAATCACGAAATCTCTAAGCATGAGACGAAAATTAGATGGAGCGAGAAAAATTTTCTGTCATAAAACAATATATCTCAAATACAGATACATATCCAACAAACTAGGATGTCTGTTAAACTTTACAGTAGGGAGGTCTGCTCTACCATCGATACTTACAAAAATGGAGAAAACGCCTATATATACTCAAAACAAAGCACAACAGTGAAAACGAGATACTACGTTAATAACATTGCGTCTGCATGTCTTCTGACAGTCTGCGCATGCAGATTGGACGATCGTGCGCCTATGACAGATGCCATCTTATCTGCGCGTGGCTCCAGCAAGGGGAGTAGCTGAGCCAATAATTCTTCAGATAACATGTGCAAACTTCTCTGTCGAGCTGAAGACTTTGACATGGCTCCTTTGAGAAAATCGATACACAGGACTTCCTCAGGCAGACAGTTTTCTAGACCCTCCATCCCCTGTAATTAATGAGTGAGGCGAGGCTTCAACCACCCTCTCTCTTCTTCATTCACTCCGAGCAGGTACTAGGATTGAGATCAAGTTGAACTGGCACCAAGAGAACACAATGATCCCTTCTGCAGCTAAACCCGGCGCTTCGGCCCTTTGCGCAGTTCTTTCTATCACCCCCAAGTGACCACGGGCCGTGACTCTGTGCCTATCTTCAAAGGCGCTTTCGACATTTCGTGTTTCATGGATGGGAGGAGGCTGCTCCTCATGCTTCAAAGTTACGACAGACGAAATGACGACATAGCTTGATCATGCACTACGTGTCCCCTTGGACGGACGGCTGAGATATTCTCGGCAATACTGTGGGCCCGAGTCCTGAATGCTTTCGACGCTTCGTGTCTCGCAGCTGGGAGGAGGCTGGTCCTCGTTCTTTAAAGTTTCAAAGGGCGAGGAGGCAATGGAGCCCAATCACGCACCACGTGTCCCTCTTTGATGGACGGCTGAAAAATGCTTCGTAGCGCCGTGAGCCCTAGATTCTATGCTTTCGACGTTTGCGAATGTGAAAGGCCTAACCTTTGCTGACTAAAATCGCGATGAGTGACACGCCAAGGCAGCTCAATCTGGTGCCACGCGTCCCTCTGAGATATGATGGTCTTGAACTCGCCCAACACCGCTGTGGGCCCGGGTCCGGGACTCTCCCGGCATCTCATGCATCGGAACACAACGAAGTCGCTTTTTGCACCTTGGAGTCGCGACAGGTGAAACACCGAGGTGGCCAGCTCTTGTGACACGCGTCACTGGATCGGACGACGCATATCAGCCTCCAAACATAGGAGTCTTCTTTGATGCTAAATGTCGGGTAATTTGGCAACTCCGAGATCCCGATAACCGTTGATCTTCTTCGTGGATGGATCTCGGCTGCCGATGGAAAAACTTCGCCCGCTCGCTTGACTTGATACTTGGAAAAAAAAGGATTCTCCCGAGCTGCGATTGATCACTTCGTGCAACTTGCAGACCCAAATGCTCTCGATCCCATGACAAGAATTATCACTAACACCACACGCAGTAACTAACGTGCACACAATACTAAGGTCAACAAACCTTTATGTATATGATATGCATTATAGGCTGGTGAGCCAGTATTATAAACCGGAATGCTTATGTTTTGGTATTAGGCCGGAATGCCTAGATGTCAAGGGCCAATGCGCCTACTTTGTACATGACTCGTGATTAATATAAAATACATCACTGCATGCAGAACGACCACGATAAAAGAGATGGGGGACTGAACTTCACCAGTTAGGGAAAGGGAGGGCCAAAAGCCAAGGGAATATTATATTAATATTTCCTAAAACATAAAGTATGGATAATTATTTTATCCTAAGTTCTAAAGTTGGGGACAAGTGGAAAAAAGTAACTTCTGATATGACAAGTGTCAAGTTGGGGACATGCATTCATATCGTGGGGAAACTTAGCTCATGGGGGGGAATATTTTCTCACGAATACCTGACAAACAGGGGGGACAACCATAATTCTCACCATCACTTTTCACGAAGAGTTCACAGTGATTCCGAAACACACTCAGTGATCCAGTCAATGATTCCATGACCATTTCACTCATACATTCCATTATCCTTGAGAAAACCATTTCACCTTTTCGAAGCTTGTTTCCACACCCTTTTTGGTGGGTGTACTTGGTTATCTTGGAATGGGATTGAAGAAGCGGGTTGTCAAGCCCGTGAGTAGTTCTCTGAATGAGAGAATTGTTGGGGATTGATTTCCAAAGGTGCTAAACTGAAACTACAACACTCTGAGACTTCTGGTCCGACTTGTTGCTAAATACCTGGAAGGGAAGTGGGGCAGTCGAGGGACTGTTGAGCAGAGAAGGGGCACACTTCCTTGGGTGGGACAGGCATGTGGGGAATGAGAGTTTGTAGGATGTTAGTTGAGTGAGCACCTGAGACAGAGTATTTCCTGTTGTCCATGAGCCTTAGCCTGGATAAGAATCCCTTTTCCCTGGGTGGAGTTCAGTCCTAGCTCAAGGGTGACTCACTGTTGAGAGTGATGAATAGTGTAGTCTATGGCTGGGAGGTTCATGGACGGTCTGTAAGTAGTTGGAAACAATATTTCTATGATAAGTACCAATTGTATGATATATTGATATGTTGTTTTGTTATTTACATGCCTATGTTACGATTTTATCATATATGTGATTATGATTTCTTGTGTGATTATGGGTAATTTCCTGTAAATGATGCATATCGATAGTTACTGTTATTTCAATATAAAAGTCATATGTTACAGAAAGTAATTGTTTGTTTATGTTTAGATGTAAAGCTTCTGTGAGCGTGTTGTATGTATATGTTTTAGTTGCATGCAGTCTAAAGAGTAAATTTATGTGGCATTGCTTAGTGGACTACTAGGTATGCTACTGCATGTTCTGCAGTATGGGAACGAAAGTGCTCCCTAGAGTAGCATGGCCCAGCTTGAGGGCTGGGAATGTTACTGACTGGTGTCAAAGCATGTGTGGTTTCTCTGGAGTGGCGTACCTCAACCTCAGGTTGGTCGGGGGGATCATTACATACACAACTGCCAGTACTGCACACACGCGTACATGCGCCTGTCTCAATTGGCACCCGCATACATGTACGGAAATCCTGTATGATGCAACTCTTCCCTGTGGCTTAGCTTGACTAAAAACCACTTGCGACAACCTTTGTTCTCTCTTCTCTTTGATCTAACCTCTAGATGGAAGTCCTTCTCCACCTATTCAAGATCTTCAATCACAGTCCTCCGTGATCCAATCCTCTATGTGTCAACTCTCTCAACACAAGTATTAGGTGTCAAGTGCCTTCCTCCTTCACCCTACCCTTTCTTTTATAATCACGAGTTATAATCTATTTCTAATCTCTAAAGTGATTGACAATTGAGATTACTTCTCACTTCACTTGAGATTTACATGCTAATTACTTTTAGCACTTTCCTTAAATAACTTAATTAACTAATTAAGGATCAAAAGATGATAATGGTGAAACTATTGTTAGTCCATCCCAATGAATTTAGTGTCATGGAACATTCAATGGATTTCAAATTGTTGTCATTGTTATCACAAAATCTAGCACTTGTGCAAAGCCTTCACAAGATGTTTGACCAATGTAACATATGGAAGTAATAGCCATTTCCACCTAGACAAGTACTCCCCTCATTTTAGTGAAGGACAAATATCCAACACAAGGGAGGTTTCCCCAACAACCTCAAGGGATCCTATAGCAAGCTAAAGACAAATCTACGACCCCCTATTTTGTTGCTTGACTAGCTAGGGTTGAGTTAAGGGAAAAGTAAGTTAGGTAAGGTAGGTTGATTATGTGTGTATGAGGGATTTTAGTGAGACAATCAATAATGTTATCTAAGCTAAGAAAATAAATTAAATTCCTTGAAACACTTGCTATCAAAAGAAAAATGAAAGTTGAAATAGACTTGCACCGAAAAACTAGATGTTTAAGCATATGACGAGTTTATAACAACATCAATGTATCATCTCTAAAATCAATAAGAAAGTGAACGAAGGTATGGAAAAAAAAATGGAAATACTTGTAAACCATTCACCATTTATTGCATGAAACTATGTTAGTTGAGTGAAATATAACAATCCCTAATGGCTAAAAATGCAGAAATTGCAACAACGACTATGTTAGTTGATGAATCTAGGTTAATATGAACAACATTAAGCTAGATAATGATAGTAAATGAATATTCAAATGAAAATCTATTAAACTAACACAAAGTGTTGAGAGAGAGAGAGAGAGAGAGTCTTAAACTAAAACTTTATCACTTGCAGTAGAGAGACTAGTGTCGTCTTCAATCCCTGGGAAAATGGAGTCAATGCAACAAAATTTTGTGGATGCTAGGAGCATGAGAAGATACGAAGATCAAACCCTAGGACTATACTATCATAGGCCTAGGAATGAAATTCTAGGAAGGAAACCCTAGAGTTTATACAATCATAAACCCTAGGTGTTGTCCCACTCTTCTAAGGTGTCTAACAATAAATTCAAATGGAGGGAGGTTAAACCCTAATATTTATACAATCATAAATCCTTGATTTCAACCAATAAGAGCAATTTTAATGGGATATACAACCATAATCCCTAACTTGACCTTATATGCTTCAAAAAATTATGATGGAAAAGTAAGGGAATGGGATAAACCATCTTAATCCTTCCTTAGGGTTTCTAACAAAACCATTCAACGATACAAGATACCATGAAACTATTCACCATCTAATAGAGCATAAACCAAATATACCATGAACAAACACGTAAAGTTGGAATATAAAACTCACTATCCCAAATTGCTATGCATGAGGAAACCCTAGTTTCATGAGCATCCACCAAAACAAGAAAAAGCATCCACAAGACTATCCCCCAAGAGGCGTGCACAAGTACTCCATAGTATAAAAGAAGAGAAGAGAGCTATAGAAGTGATTATCCACAAGTTTGTGTTATGTTTATAAACGAGGTAGCACTAGCCTTTAAATATGAGGAAACCCTAGTGATATAACCCTCAAAATCCCCTAAAACATAAAATGTGCATGATACAAGTTGGATAGATCATTGTTGACCCCTAAAGTAGCCTCAAACAATAATAGAACCTTCTAATACACCAAAATGTCCCTTCAAAAGTGACACATGTGAGTGTAGGATGCCACAATGAAGGTGACATCATGCTCTAGAAGGGTGCAAGGGCCTCCAAAGGCCATGTCTCATCATCAAAAGGTGAAAATCATGGTGAAAGGTCACACCTACTCATCAAATGTCATGTCTCATTATCAAAGGAGCCCAACTCATCATCAAAATGGATTCCCTAATGGTAGGTCAACCCCACCATCATCACATAATCATAGCACATGATGTCATCATCAACATGGTCAACATTCAAGGTGGAAAAGGTCAATGTCCAAGGTTAAAGGAGGGTTCATCATCTCTCCAAGGGGAGTCTAGTCATCTCCAATTGCAACATCCTCAAATCAAAGCATAATGTGGCTATGGGGTGCACATCCCAAGGTGAGGACATCCTACCCATCTGATAGCCAATATGACCATATCTACAATATCTAAGCTCATATGTACATTGTCCAAGGTCCAAGAGGTATGAGAAGGTGTCCCATGGTGTGTCTAGTCATCATATGGCCCAACGCCCTCCATCAAGTGTGGAACTTCCTTTGAATGGTGCATAATGTCCTGTGTGTCATCATTAAAATTTCCTCCAAAGGACCAAGTCAAGGTGCATCATGAACAAACAAAGCCTACAAAATCAGGTAAAACCAACAACTAAAAGATACCATCGCCATTAGAATCATACAAATTAAGCTATCACTTAATACCAAAGACAAATAAACAATTCACATTAGGTATATTCTTCAAACTTCAAATTAGCTCAAGACTTTATGCAAATTTCCAAGTTTAGGTATGAGAGGACCATCAAAATACCTATTAAGTGTGCGAGTACCTGGATAGAGAGATATTTACCAAGAAAACCTATCAAAGTGCAAGTTTGGTGAATGAAACATTTAGGGTTGCTTCATGGTGATGGAGTCATTAACATGCAAGCTATAGTTCATGGTCTATCTACACAAGTTCCTTCATAGAGGGAGTGTTTTCTACTTGATATACCCTTTCCTCAGTAGTGTGTGTATTTCAAATCCCCTTTCTTACCTTTTGATATTCTTTTATTTCTTTGCAAGTCACCTTTTTTAAGGTTTCAAGGGTGTTATTCTTTATTTTCTTTTCTTACTGGGATTAAATCATTTTAATTGATATGCATTCAATGCATTAGGACTAGGGGCAATCACCTCATAGTGAGGGGGTAGAGCTCAAGTTGACCTTTGGATTTTGACTTGGTCATTTATTATCCCATCATTTCTTCTTTCTTTTACAACATTCTTTCTTTTTTCTTATTTTTAGCAACTGCATGAACTTCGACATTCTATTCCTTCTTCTCATAAGATAATGAACCACAAGCATTTTTGGTGTACATGTAACGACCATTACCGAAGTTTATTACACTGCAGAAGGACCTAGGATGGAAATAGTTAAATATGGGGGGAGTAGTATGTTTGCCTATCAAAGCCTCCCAGTAGTACCCCAATTCCCAAAGAGTGACAACACTAGACTAGGATACAAATGATGGCCAACAAGGCGAAACAAGGAAAAAAGGATAACTTCCAAGATTATGATTCATTATTCAACTTCAACCCATGATCCTCACCTAGATTCCTAATGCATTAAATATGACACTTTATATCAAACAATGACTAGTGTACCTCATAATATGTTGTACCACCATCATCCCCTGAACCATGTTGATTAGGTGTGATAAGATGCACTGAATGAGGGGGGAGGAATATGAGGGGATGGAATCTGTGGAGAGTAATGATCATCATCACCATCATCGAGATCGCTATTTTCATTGCGTGCCATGAGACATGATCTCCTCTAGTTACCCCTAGGTGAGAGGGGTAACATCTGGTTCCAACATGGGGACATGTGCTCATCATAGAGTGCATGAGAACCTCATTGGAAAATCAATGGGACATCAATTTAGACCTTAAGAAAAAACAATTCTCCCAACTTGGAGTTTGTTGGCCTTCTATATGCGGCTGGAAATCCCTGTAACAAACCATAGGTTGAAAACACCATTTCTCCATAGATAATTTAACACCAAATATACAATTCCCAGTCATATATTCAATGGCATAAAAGGATGAGGAAAAACAAGGATGGGAATTTTTGCCTAAAAAATATTGCAATCATGGGAAAACCATTGTCTCACATGAATGTTCATTGAGAATTGAGCATAAGGGTGGTTGAAAATATTCTTCACAAAATAACTCCAAGTTATCAAAAGAATATGTATCACACCTTCTAGAACATGGATAGAATTCATCGCGAGCATATTGTAATGGATCACTCCTAGATGGTTGAAACAAATATGTGAACATGCCATCTTCATATTGCCCAAAATATGAATTAAGAATGCACGCAGATGCATGTTCTAAAGAAAACAATTATGTATTCTTGATTCTAGAATAATCATGAATATCATAGATGGGATTTCCATCAAAATTGAAAACAACTCATATCTCATCTACGTCTTCCAATGCATATAAAATCATGAATACATCATCACGTTCTTTATTAGATGAAAATTATTCTACACCCAAGGGTTACTCCAAGAATTATTCACTTTCCAAGTCATGAAAAAATGCATAATAGGAATAAAAAACTTGGAAAATAGTATATATTACCTCATTCTTGTCTTCATGTGAAGGAGGGACAGAAGCTTGGGTGACTTCGTCTTCATGAAATGGAGGAACCAATACTAATGTATCATCTTCATGGGGGCCTTCTTTATGGAATGGGTCTTCAAAATTATGTGCTTCATCCAAGTCTTCTTCTTCTTTAATGGATTCATGAAGTGGCTCTAGCTCTTCCTCAAAGGGTTGGTAACTTTCTTCATGGATCTCTTCTTTAATTTGTTGTTCCTCAATCAAACCTTTATCATCTTCAATAGGGTTATAAAATAATCCCTCTCCTTGAAGGATTGTCATAATATCCTAAAAAGTGTCTTCATACCTTTGAAATATCATGCCCCACCACTTGAGAAATTCTTCAATGAAAACTGCAAGGGAGGATATACTTTTTGGAATGAAAGAGTGCTTAACCCAATTCTTTTGTACTTCTTCCAGAGACAATAAAAACAATCTTATTAGCACATATTCATGTATCACATTTATGTCTGAAGTGTATTTCAAAAATTTCATAACATGAGGAATGACCGAAGATAGATCGCCATCAAATTTGGACAAGTATCCCTCCAATGCGGAGAAAATTGATTTGGGTATCCAAGAACATTCTTAATATCAAAAGAAGGGAACATTTCATGAATTTCCCATGGTGCCATGATTCCATCACTTCAAAATATACATTTTTTTTAAAATAGGATGACACCCTTTACAAAGAATATGAGTGGAGTCGTCAGATGAGCTACCTACACAAGGCTCATCAAAATGTACATAAGAAGAAGATATTGTACCCTCAATGGAGTTGCCAGGTAAACTATAGGAATAAGTGTTTTAAGTGAGCTTACCAAGAAAGTGTCCTAGTAAGATTGACTCAATTCTCCCTAGCAACGACACCAAAATGTTATCACAAAATCTAGCACTTGTGCAAATCCTTCACAGGATGCTTGACTGATGTAACATATGGAATTAATAGTCACTATCACATACACAAGTAATTCCATCATTTTATTGAAGGACAAAGATCCAACACAAGGGAGGTTTCCCCAACAACTTCAAGGGATCCTATAGAAATCTTGAGGCAAGTCTACAACCCCTTATATTGGTTGCTTGACTAGCTAGGGTTGAGTTAAAGGAAAAGTAAGTTAGGTAAGGTAAGTTGATTGTGTGTGTGAGGGATGCCAGTGAGACAATAAATAATCTTATCTAAGTGTTGATGGGTCCTAATGGCCTTTCAAGCAGTTAAGGGAGAATGCCCAATGGCAGGTCCCAATTAGACCTACTCTAGTTTGGTGTAGCATTTCCGACCAATATGTGGGCCTGGTTGCCACTAATAATTAAAAGAATAAAAAGGGGAAAGATAGTGAATTGTCCCCCAAAGAGTTCTAATTAATTCTAAGCCTACTCTAAAACAAAAACAAACTAATATACAACTACTTCTAACCTATCCTACGCAAGAGAAAAACTAATAAATGAGTACAAATTAAAATTAAATTTTTGATAGCAGAAATAGCTCATGGCAAACAAGAATGTGTTAAAACAATAATAGTTCAAATATCATCTCAAATAGTTGTAGAGGATACTTGTAACATCATCCCTGTACTCATTAAAAATCACAACAACATAAGCATTCTAAATACTAAGCATAGAAATAGTTCATATGAACAACACTAAAAAAAACTCAAATGACAAACACATTTATGGATTAGTCCCAAATGCATTTGATACAATTATGACTTCAAAAATAACTTATGCTCTTCATATATCCAACAATAAGAGTATCAACAATATACACAATGGGAAAAAGTCTCACATTACATTCAATGAGTTCTCTTTTATAAGACAAGAGAAACTCTTGAGTTCTTGTGACTTTTTATTTCCTTTCTCTTTGTTTTGTCAATATGCACTACAAATTTATTTTACATTTTCGTAAATGAATAGGTAATGGTTATAAATAGAAGTTGAGGAGACTGCTGAGTAGTTATTTTCATTTTATTTGTTGTTCATGAGTGATATTTTTAAGAATAACATTAATTCTTCTTGTTCGTGTCCTCTTTTATTCCTCAAAATGTTTCTGGGCATTTTTGGTGTCAGTATTATGTGTTAACATCTAGGATGTACATGAGTCAAGGTTTTCTCTCATTTTTCAAATTTTGTTAGTCTAGTCTCAGAAGGTGTCTTTTGGTCCTTGTCAGTCATGTTTTATGTCTTTCTTATAAGTCATTGGTTTAAAACTTGCGAGTTGATCATAGTACAACTACAAAGTCTTGATGTCATGATGGTGGTTGTCATTATTTGTAAAGAGGGAAGGTATTGGTCATATCCACATAACTTGAAGGTCACCATCAATTATTTTGTCCAAAAAGGGTGTATACAAGGTTTAAAATATCCACTTAACCATTTAAGTGTCATATCACTTGTCTAATCGTATTTGCTACAGACTCTCCTAGAAGTTCACAACAATTCAAAATACCCCATGCACTAAATCGTACATAATTACAATTTTGGGGAACGTGGCACTTGGTGGATTCTTGTTTTAAGCACCTTATCATCATAAAAAAGGTCGAGCTTGAATGGAAGGTTCAACCGTTTCATGATATTTTCATTTGCAAATATTTTGTTGTAGATTGTTCATCGTTGCAAACTGTTCGCACTGCAAATTGTCTACTGCTGAAACAGTTTGTGCTGCAAATTGTCTACTACTAAATCAGTTCACGCTGCAAAATTTCCTGTAGCGGTTGCTGGTGAGATAAATGCTTGAAGGGATGATAAAAGTGATTTGGATGTGCTGGCATAAGATGTTTCCAAATAGTACTCTATTGGGGAAGTTTCAATTTTTGCAATTTTTTAATGAGAGTCTTATCAGTAATAATTGATATGTATGTTGATCAAAAGAAGAGGTTAGTGTTGGTGTTCAAAGAATTTTTGTAGTTAAAAGGGGAAAGGGACCTCTTATTGATATTAAAAATGGTGAATATAGTATGCAACATATTTGAAAAAACAAATCTTCTACAGATATTTCACAACGAAATCCTTATTTGTTGCGAAACTGACATACACAAAAATTTCGTAGCAAATTAATACGTTGCAAAATCGTATTTTCGTCATATCTTTTAAAATACAAACTAGGGTTCACTAAAATTGTTTCTAGAGATGAATCATAATTTCATTGAATTTCTGACCAAACATCATCCTGACATAGTTCATAGTTTGGGAGAAAAGTAAAAAACATCATCTACAAGAAAATTTGCAACGAATCCTGCAGATGCACTACAAACTCTAATAGTTTGATAAATTCGAGTTATGGGAGAGCTTCCATATATCAAAGGAGGTTTGAATGGTTCCCTAGGAAGCAGTTAGACATCAAGGGACACTTGTACCTGATATCCAGCTCCATTAGATCTCCAAACATGAGCTGGTTGTAGTTGCATTTATCATCACCAATAGCTTCCTAGAATCTAGCAGTTTGTTAATTTTATGTTTGTTTGTCTATTGCCACACCTCTCCAAGGCAAAAAATCCTATGCTAGATCTAGGTAACAAATCATAGAGTGATTATTGATGTAATTTTCTATTTAATGGGTGATATGACTCCAAAAAGGGGTTGGAACAGGTTTAGAGGAAGCTCTATCATTTTGCTTTCAGACTATAAATTTTTCCACACTGTGTATGTACAGACTTAAGACTCTTGGATAATTGAAGATCAACTCCTTTTTCTACTATCACATGCTATATTCTTGTCTTGATTTGATGTTACCTACTAATAAATGATTTATCTTTAGTACTTGTGTTCATGAATGTAGTGACCGATTTACTATAAATTTGTTGATGCAAGTGTTGTCAAAGCACATCTTCTTGTTGACTAGGAGGTTCCTTGTTAGTAATAATTCCACTATATGTGTGAAAAAGCGCCTAATGTAACTTGGTTCATGTATTTCACCTTTCTCCTTCAGTATTCCATCTTTTCACTGAATTTCTAAAGACCACTGATCTAAGATTATTCAAGCCTTTCTTGTTGAAATATGTTTTGTGGAAATTTTATGCTGATATCTTGATTGAGTTTCTCATACTTTCATTACACTTAAAATTACAAAACCTTGCTTTTCTACAGACCTACAAATTTCTTATGGGTATTAGGATTACACCTATAATAGTCTAGGTGTGACTTATTGTGCTAACATTTCTGGCACCATTGTCGGGGACGAAGTTGAAGTTTTTCCCTGGGAGAATAACAAAGCTTAGATCCAATATTTGATGGTGAACAAAGGTTGTTGGCACAGTACAGACTACATCATTCACCTTGCGGGTCCATGAAGGAAAGATCCAATGGCGACTCCACAATTTCATAATGTCAAAGGCATTTGTTGTTGTTTTGGCTCAGAGGTTTTCACCTCTTAACTTTTTTGCAGTTCCTATTTTTCCACATCCAGTACCTCATACGTCAGAATGGGGAGATTTTATCCCTATATTCAGAGAAAGGAAGGAGGATAATCCTGCACAACATCTCATTAAGTATCATCAATGCATGGATCAACTGGATCTATATCTTGAGGATGTATTGATGAAAATGTTTATGCATTCATTAGATGGTGATGCACGTCAATGATATTTCTCACTACCTCATTATATCATTT
>ML787388.1:0-12166 GCA_009831015.1 Picea engelmannii | reverse complement strand
CATATTTACTTCTTATCAACCATGACAAAACAATAATGAGTCATATTTACATCAAACACTATTGGGTCCATTACCCAAACCTTTGTGCTACGGGTCTTTCTTCAAGGGTTGACATCAATGACAACCAACCTTAATCAATAGATGGAGGTTTACTGCAGTGTGCAACAGATCAACGATGAGGCCACACAAACCAAGTTGGCATCTTTGATACTTGCAGGCACAACTCTCATCTGGTGGCAAAGCAAGTTGCAAAATGAAACGCAACAAGTGGGTAATGTGTTTCCATCGTGGCAAAGTTTCATTTCTGCACTTAGGAAACAATTCTATCCTTTGGGTTATAAAGAAAAAGCATTAATTGAATGGCAATCTTTAAAACTAAGAAAAGGAAAAAAAGTGCAAGAGTATACGGATGTATTTCAAAAAATGGCATTGATGTTAGATATCCCTTTACATACACATGAAACCCTTTTGAAGTATATAGGAGGTTTACTTGCACATATTAGAAACATTGTATTCATGTTTGGACCCACTAACCTTGATGAGGTTTTTGTTCAAGTGACATACATTGAAGCAGGGAAAGCAGGTGTATCAGGGGAATCGTCTTCAAGGAAAGAGGACAAGAGGAAGTGGGCAGGAAAAAAGGCAAGTTCAGTGGCGAGAAAGGAAAATAATCCTTCTTGCAAGCATTGCAAGAAAGAGGGGCATGATGAGGACAGAAGTTGACAGTTGCATCCTGATAAGAGGCCAAAGTGGTTCAAAGAAAGGAAATGGAAGCAAACATTTGCAACAACAACAAGACCCACAGACTTCGGATCGGATTCATGTGATGAATCAAAGGTCTCATTGGTTGGTATGACAGGTAAAATTGGTGAAGGCATTGATTGTAGAAGTAACTTGTTTCATATAAGGGTAATCATGCGACACACTAAGATAGACACATTAATCGACAGTGGATCTCAATCTAATCTAATATCAGAAGAATTGGTTAAGAAATTAGGGTTAAAAACACAAGTACATCATAAGCCTTACACACTTAAATGGATAAGCAATCATCATCAAATGCACATAACAAAGCAGTGCACAATCAAATTTGCAATTTCATCTAAGTATGTGGATGAGGTAACATGTGATGTAATCCCATTAAGTGAATGTGGAATGGTCTTAGGTAGTCCATACTTATTTGATAGTAAAACAATCTTCTACAGGACAAAGAATCAATATCAATTAACCAAAGTAGGTCAAAATTATGTGGTTCATGCTCATCATGTTAAAGCAAATAAAACTCTTCAAACAATGGAACAATTAAAGAAGGCAGTTCAAGAAAGCAACAAACCAATAATTGTTTCAAATGAAGTAATCGATCTTAAACAAGAATAGGAAATGATTGTTGAATGGAACATCAATCACAGTTTGCTTCAAGATAAGCACATGTCGTGCAAATATTACAAGTATATCAGCTCATTTGTAGTCATATTTTTTATGCTATCATTGGTAATGTTGTCTACATGGATGATAGTGGCTTCAGTAAAATGTAACAGGGTTAAAATGGCTAACAATATGTTGTCAATTGTCATGATTATGTTACAGTTGATCCTGATGAGACAGGTGCACAACACAAAGTTCAGGGACAAAGGACAAGTCGGGTGGCCTATCCCAAGCTTATTGACTGGTTAATAACCTTTTGGGGACCAAAAGGTCCTTTAGTGGGGAGGTGTGATCCAGATTCGAATCCAGGTGGCTTCCTAGGTCCAGAAAAGGCTCAAAAATGAAAGTTCTCGGAATTGAATGAAACCATTCCCATTGCGACCGACTCGTCGCATTGATTTTGTCCATATATTTACTTTCTCAAACAGACAATGTATGCGAGAGTTATCTCACTTTGATCATTTTACCAAACAACTAAAAAGTCAATAGGTCAACTGGAAAAGGTCAATGATGATGTTACCATGACATCATCATGCTAACATCAACAAAGTGACTTGTGGAATCACAGCAGCAGGGTGACTGGGTAGTGACAGGGACCAATCCCACTTCACCAAGTGGCTCATGGTGGACCAATACAACATTGACAAGTGGCATTGTTGAGGACCAATGAAAGGGTGCCACGTGGCACCCCATCACTAGTTGAAGGGCAAAATTATTTGGATCTCTTGGGGTTCGACCACTTGACCTCTTGGCCAAACAATGCTTTGATAAAGAGGTGGATTACCATTGCACCAAAGATGCCACTTAGTATACCAGTCCCACTTTATATTAAATAAATTACATATAAATATATGGACGACAGAAAGGTGTTGGGGCTAAGCCCCATCCCATGGTCTCTTTGGTACCTATGACCACGGCTGATAGAGCATGGGCGCCACTACTTAATCTCCAGTGCGTTGTTTGTAAGCACCGGTCTTCCATATATTTTGGGGGGCTATGACCATGGTTTGTGTGAGTTTTATGGGTGCGGTCCCATTAGAGTATGCCATGTGACCTTTGATGTGGGGCTAAGGGGCCAAGTCACAGCCTTTTGAGCTGGCGCTTGGCCACCTATTTGCCATGTGACCATATTTAAGAGGTGCACGCAGGGATAAAGGGGCTAAGCCCTATAATTAAATAAAAGTGGGTTTATACTTAGGATTTTGGATTTTTATTATGGATTTAAACTTGTTAATGGAGATTTTTGCCCATTTTTGGGGGATATTGGGCTCTTTTTTAGTCCAGATCTTATGGGCAAGTTGGGAGATGATAACCAACCCCAGATATATATAAACCAGGCCTTCTTGAGACCATGGAGAGAGATTTAGAGTAGAGTTATGTTGAAGGAAAGCCAAGCCAAAGCTATTTTTATGCAGGGAAGTTGTTGAGGAGCGCATTTTTGCGGGCCATTTATGGGAGCTTCGGTCATCCGTTTTGAGTTTTGTTTCTTCTTTTGGGTTCTAAAGATCTAGGAGAAAAAGACTAGATCATTCTTGTAGCCTTATGGCACTGCTATGATGTACTTATTGAGATTTGAACAGAAATAAAGAAGCCTCACCCACTAAGACAAAGGCCCGGAGACGTAGGCGAGATTGTCGAACTCCGTTATCACTTATCTTGTTATGGTTTATTTTTCTTCATTCTATTGTTCAGATATGTATATTTCTTTATGGTTGTGATATATTCTCATATCTTCTTCCTCCTTCTTAAAGCTCCTTAGTTTTTTTTTTATATATATACATGCATAATAACTCAACCATAGTCATTTAAAATATCATTTTTGGATCAATTGTTGATGCAACTCCTCCTTATCTTCTTCATTATCATATATTGGTTGGTTTCTAATAATATTTTCATGTGCTTTAGTGAATGTTTGCTCCTTATCATCAGAGTATCCATCAAAGATAGGTTGAACTTTGTTAGCATTTGGTACAACTATCTCATCATATGAATGATTTTTAGAGACATGTGTTACTAGGAAAAAAACATCTACTATATGGTTGTCAATTCCTTCATCATAAGAGTAGTCAACAACATCTTCTTTCAACACTAGAAAACTAGGAAAGGAATGATATGATTTTTCCTTGATTTGTTCAACAGAAACATCTATTTCAACCTTACAATCTGAGAAAATACCTACTACATGTTGAATATTCTTTTCAAACTTCTCACAACAATTCTCAAACAGAAATTCAGTTGAAAAATACCTTTTATAGTGCTCATTAAATGTTGAATTAAATTCACCTTAATGATTAAATGATATAATGAGGTAGTGAGAAATATCATTGACGTGCATCACCATCTAATGAATGCATAAACATTTTCATCAATACATCCTCAAGATATAGATCCAGTTGATCCATGCATTGATGATACTTAATGAGATGTTGTGCAGGATTATCCTCCTTCCTTTCTCTGAATATAGGGATAAAATCTCCCCATTCTGACGTATGAGGTACTGGATGTGGAAAAATAGGAACTGCAAAAAAGTTAAGAGGTGAAAACCTCTGAGCCAAAACAACAACAAATGCCTTTGACATTATGAAATTGTGGAGTCGCCATTGGATCTTTCCTTCATGGACCCGCAAGGTGAATGATGTAGTCTGTACTGTGCCAACAACCTTTGTTCACCATCAAATATTGGATCTAAGCTTTGTTATTCTCCCAGGGAAAAACTTCAACTTCGTCCCCGACAATGGTGCCAGAAATGTTAGCACAATAAGTCACACCTAGACTATTATAGGTGTAATCCTAATACCCATAAGAAATTTGTAGGTCTGTAGAAAAGCAAGGTTTTGTAATTTTAAGTGTAATGAAAGTATGAGAAACTCAATCAAGATATCAGCATAAAATTTCCACAAAACATATTTCAACAAGAAAGGCTTGAATAATCTTAGATCAGTGGTCTTTAGAAATTCAGTGAAAAGATGGAATACTGAAGGAGAAAGGTGAAATACATGAACCAAGTTACATTAGGCGCTTTTTCACACATATAGTGGAATTATTACTAACAAGGAACCTCCTAGTCAACAAGAAGATGTGCTTTGACAACACTTGCATCAACAAATTTATAGTAAATCGGTCACTACATTCATGAACACAAGTACTAAAGATAAATCATTTATTAGTAGGTAACATCAAATCAAGACAAGAATATAGCATGTGATAGTAGAAAAAGGAGTTGATCTTCAATTATCCAAGAGTCTTAAGTCTGTACATACACAGTGTGGAAAAATTTATAGTCTGAAAGCAAAATGATAGAGCTTCCTCTAAACCTGTTCCAACCCCTTTTTGGAGTCATATCACCCATTAAATAGAAAATTACATCAATAATCACTCTATGATTTGTTACCTAGATCTAGCATAGGATTTTTTGCCTTGGAGAGGTGTGGCAATAGACAAACAAACATAAAATTAACAAACTGCTAGATTCTAGGAAGCTATTGGTGATGATAAATGCAACTACAACCAGCTCATGTTTGGAGATCTAATGGAGCTGGATATCAGGTACAAGTGTCCCTTGATGTCTAACTGCTTCCTAGGGAACCATTCAAACCTCCTTTGATATATGGAAGCTCTCCCATAACTCGAATTTATCAAACTATTAGAGTTTGTAGTGCATCTGCAGGATTCGTTGCAAATTTTCTTGTAGATGATGTTTTTTACTTTTCTCCCAAACTATGAACTATGTCAGGATGATGTTTGGTCAGAAATTCAATGAAATTATGATTCATCTCTAGAAACAATTTTAGTGAACCCTAGTTTGTATTTTAAAAGATATGACGAAAATACGATTTTGCAACGTATTAATTTGCTACGAAATTTTTGTGTATGTCAGTTTCGCAACAAATAAGGATTTCGTTGTGAAATATCTGTAGAAGATTTGTTTTTTCAAATATGTTGCATACTATATTCACCATTTTTAATATCAATAAGAGGTCCCTTTCCCCTTTTAACTACAAAAATTCTTTGAACACCAACACTAACCTCTTCTTTTGATCAACATACATATCAATTATTACTGATAAGACTCTCATTAAAAAATTGCAAAAATTGAAACTTCCCCAATAGAGTACTATTTGGAAACATCTTATGCCAGCACATCCAAATCACTTTTATCATCCCTTCAAGCATTTATCTCACCAGCAACCGCTACAGGAAATTTTGCAGCGTGAACTGATTTAGTAGTAGACAATTTGCAGCACAAACTGTTTCAGCAGTAGACAATTTGCAGTGCGAACAGTTTGCAACGATGAACAATCTACAACAAAATATTTGCAAATGAAAATATCATGAAACGGTTGAACCTTCCATTCAAGCTCGACCTTTTTTATGATGATAAGGTGCTTAAAACAAGAATCCACCAAGTGCCACGTTCCCCAAAATTGTAATTATGTACGATTTAGTGCATGGGGTATTTTGAATTGTTGTGAACTTCTAGGAGAGTCTGTAGCAAATACGATTAGACAAGTGATATGACACTTAAATGGTTAAGTGGATATTTTAAACCTTGTATACACCCTTTTTGGACAAAATAATTGATGGTGACCTTCAAGTTATGTGGATATGACCAATACCTTCCCTCTTTACAAATAATGACAACCACCATCATGACATCAAGACTTTGTAGTTGTACTATGATCAACTCGCAAGTTTTAAACCAATGACTTATAAGAAAGACATAAAACATGACTGACAAGGACCAAAAGACACCTTCTGAGACTAGACTAACAAAATTTGAAAAATGAGAGAAAACCTTGACTCATGTACATCCTAGATGTTAACACATAATACTGACACCAAAAATGCCCAGAAACATTTTGAGGAATAAAAGAGGACACGAACAAGAAGAATTAATGTTATTCTTAAAAATATCACTCATGAACAACAAATAAAATGAAAATAACTACTCAGCAGTCTCCTCAACTTCTATTTATAACCATTACCTATTCATTTACGAAAATGTAAAATAAATTTGTAGTGCATATTGACAAAACAAAGAGAAAGGAAATAAAAAGTCACAAGAACTCAAGAGTTTCTCTTGTCTTATAAAAGAGAACTCATTGAATGTAATGTGAGACTTTTTCCCATTGTGTATATTGTTGATACTCTTATTGTTGGATATATGAAGAGCATAAGTTATTTTTGAAGTCATAATTGTATCAAATGCATTTGGGACTAATCCATAAATGTGTTTGTCATTTGAGTTTTTTTTAGTGTTGTTCATATGAACTATTTCTATGCTTAGTATTTAGAATGCTTATGTTGTTGTGATTTTTAATGAGTACAGGGATGATGTTACAAGTATCCTCTACAACTATTTGAGATGATATTTGAACTATTATTGTTTTAACACATTCTTGTTTGCCATGAGCTATTTCTGCTATCAAAAATTTAATTTTAATTTGTACTCATTTATTAGTTTTTCTCTTGCGTAGGATAGGTTAGAAGTAGTTGTATATTAGTTTGTTTTTGTTTTAGAGTAGGCTTAGAATTAATTAGAACTCTTTGGGGGACAATTCACTATCTTTCCCCTTTTTATTCTTTTAATTATTAGTGGCAACCAGGCCCACATATTGGTCGGAAATGCTACACCAAACTAGAGTAGGTCTAATTGGGACCTGCCATTGGGCATTCTCCCTTAACTGCTTGAAAGGCCATTAGGACCCATCAACACTTAGATAAGATTATTTATTGTCTCACTGGCATCCCTCACACACACAATCAACTTACCTTACCTAACTTACTTTTCCTTTAACTCAACCCTAGCTAGTCAAGCAACCAATATAAGGGGTTGTAGACTTGCCTCAAGATTTCTATAGGATCCCTTGAAGTTGTTGGGGAAACCTCCCTTGTGTTGGATCTTTGTCCTTCAATAAAATGATGGAATTACTTGTGTATGTGATAGTGACTATTAATTCCATATGTTACATCAGTCAAGCATCCTGTGAAGGATTTGCACAAGTGCTAGATTTTGTGATAACATTTTGGTGTCGTTGCTAGGGAGAATTGAGTCAATCTTACTAGGACACTTTCTTGGTAAGCTCACTTAAAACACTTATTCCTATAGTTTACCTGGCAACTCCATTGAGGGTACAATATCTTCTTCTTATGTACATTTTGATGAGCCTTGTGTAGGTAGCTCATCTGACGACTCCACTCATATTCTTTGTAAAGGGTGTCATCCTATTTTAAAAAAAATGTATATTTTGAAGTGATGGAATCATGGCACCATGGGAAATTCATGAAATGTTCCCTTCTTTTGATATTAAGAATGTTCTTGGATACCCAAATCAATTTTCTCCGCATTGGAGGGATACTTGTCCAAATTTGATGGCGATCTATCTTCGGTCATTCCTCATGTTATGAAATTTTTGAAATACACTTCAGACATAAATGTGATACATGAATATGTGCTAATAAGATTGTTTTTATTGTCTCTGGAAGAAGTACAAAAGAATTGGGTTAAGCACTCTTTCATTCCAAAAAGTATATCCTCCCTTGCAGTTTTCATTGAAGAATTTCTCAAGTGGTGGGGCATGATATTTCAAAGGTATGAAGACACTTTTTAGGATATTATGACAATCCTTCAAGGAGAGGGATTATTTTATAACCCTATTGAAGATGATAAAGGTTTGATTGAGGAACAACAAATTAAAGAAGAGATCCATGAAGAAAGTTACCAACCCTTTGAGGAAGAGCTAGAGCCACTTCATGAATCCATTAAAGAAGAAGAAGACTTGGATGAAGCACATAATTTTGAAGACCCATTCCATAAAGAAGGCCCCCATGAAGATGATACATTAGTATTGGTTCCTCCATTTCATGAAGACGAAGTCACCCAAGCTTCTGTCCCTCCTTCACATGAAGACAAGAATGAGGTAATATATACTATTTTCCAAGTTTTTTATTCCTATTATGCATTTTTTCATGACTTGGAAAGTGAATAATTCTTGGAGTAACCCTTGGGTGTAGAATAATTTTCATCTAATAAAGAACGTGATGATGTATTCATGATTTTATATGCATTGGAAGACGTAGATGAGATATGAGTTGTTTTCAATTTTGATGGAAATCCCATCTATGATATTCATGATTATTCTAGAATCAAGAATACATAATTGTTTTCTTTAGAACATGCATCTGCGTGCATTCTTAATTCATATTTTGGGCAATATGAAGATGGCATGTTCACATATTTGTTTCAACCATCTAGGAGTGATCCATTACAATATGCTCGCGATGAATTCTATCCATGTTCTAGAAGGTGTGATACATATTCTTTTGATAACTTGGAGTTATTTTGTGAAGAATATTTTCAACCACCCTTATGCTCAATTCTCAATGAACATTCATGTGAGACAATGGTTTTCCCATGATTGCAATATTTTTTAGGCAAAAATTCCCATCCTTGTTTTTCCTCATCCTTTTATGCCATTGAATATATGACTGGGAATTGTATATTTGGTGTTAAATTATCTATGGAGAAATGGTGTTTTCAACCTATGGTTTGTTACAGGGATTTCCAGCCGCATATAGAAGGCCAACAAACTCCAAGTTGGGAGAATTGTTTTTTCTTAAGGTCTAAATTGATGTCCCATTGATTTTCCAATGAGGTTCTCATGCACTCTATGATGAGCACATGTCCCCATGTTGGAACCAGATGTTACCCCTCTCACCTAGGGGTAACTAGAGGAGATCATGTCTCATGGCACGCAATGAAAATAGCGATCTCGATGATGGTGATGATGATCATTACTCTCCACAGATTCCATCCCCTCATATTCCTCCCCCCTCATTCAGTGCATCTTATCACACCTAATCAACATGGTTCAGGGGATGATGGTGGTACAACATATTATGAGGTACACTAGTCATTGTTTGATATAAAGTGTCATATTTAATGCATTAGGAATCTAGGTGAGGATCATGGGTTGAAGTTGAATAATGAATCATAATCTTGGAAGTTATCCTTTTTTCCTTGTTTCGCCTTGTTGGCCATCATTTGTATCCTAGTCTAGTGTTGTCACTCTTTGGGAATTGGGGTACTACTGGGAGGCTTTGATAGGCAAACATACTACTCCCCCCATATTTAACTATTTCCATCCTAGGTCCTTCTGCAGTGTAATAAACTTCGGTAATGGTCGTTACATGTACACCAAAAATGCTTGTGGTTCATTATCTTATGAGAAGAAGGAATAGAATGTCGAAGTTCATGCAGTTGCTAAAAATAAGAAAAAAGAAAGAATGTTGTAAAAGAAAGAAGAAATGATGGGATAATAAATGACCAAGTCAAAATCCAAAGGTCAACTTGAGCTCTACCCCCTCACTATGAGGTGATTGCCCCTAGTCCTAATGCATTGAATGCATATCAATTAAAATGATTTAATCCCAGTAAGAAAAGAAAATAAAGAATAACACCCTTGAAACCTTAAAAAAGGTGACTTGCAAAGAAATAAAAGAATATCAAAAGGTAAGAAAGGGGATTTGAAATACACACACTACTGAGGAAAGGGTATATCAAGTAGAAAACACTCCCTCTATGAAGGAACTTGTGTAGATAGACCATGAACTATAGCTTGCATGTTAATGACTCCATCACCATGAAGCAACCCTAAATGTTTCATTCACCAAACTTGCACTTTGATAGGTTTTCTTGGTAAATATCTCTCTATCCAGGTACTCGCACACTTAATAGGTATTTTGATGGTCCTCTCATACCTAAACTTGGAAATTTGCATAAAGTCTTGAGCTAATTTGAAGTTTGAAGAATATACCTAATGTGAATTGTTTATTTGTCTTTGGTATTAAGTGATAGCTTAATTTGTATGATTCTAATGGCGATGGTATCTTTTAGTTGTTGGTTTTACCTGATTTTGTAGGCTTTGTTTGTTCATGATGCACCTTGACTTGGTCCTTTGGAGGAAATTTTAATGATGACACACAGGACATTATGCACCATTCAAAGGAAGTTCCACACTTGATGGAGGGCGTTGGGCCATATGATGACTAGACACACCATGGGACACCTTCTCATACCTCTTGGACCTTGGACAATGTACATATGAGCTTAGATATTGTAGATATGGTCATATTGGCTATCAGATGGGTAGGATGTCCTCACCTTGGGATGTGCACCCCATAGCCACATTATGCTTTGATTTGAGGATGTTGCAATTGGAGATGACTAGACTCCCCTTGGAGAGATGATGAACCCTCCTTTAACCTTGGACATTGACCTTTTCCACCTTGAATGTTGACCATGTTGATGATGACATCATGTGCTATGATTATGTGATGATGGTGGGGTTGACCTACCATTAGGGAATCCATTTTGATGATGAGTTGGGCTCCTTTGATAATGAGACATGACATTTGATGAGTAGGTGTGACCTTTCACCATGATTTTCACCTTTTGATGATGAGACATGGCCTTTGGAGGCCCTTGCACCCTTCTAGAGCATGATGTCACCTTCATTGTGGCATCCTACACTCACATGTGTCACTTTTGAAGGGACATTTTGGTGTATTAGAAGGTTCTATTATTGTTTGAGGCTACTTTAGGGGTCAACAATGATCTATCCAACTTGTATCATGCACATTTTATGTTTTAGGGGATTTTGAGGGTTATATCACTAGGGTTTCCTCATATTTAAAGGCTAGTGCTACCTCGTTTATAAACATAACACAAACTTGTGGATAATCACTTCTATAGCTCTCTTCTCTTCTTTTATACTATGGAGTACTTGTGCACGCCTCTTGGGGGATAGTCTTGTGGATGCTTTTTCTTGTTTTGGTGGATGCTCATGAAACTAGGGTTTCCTCATGCATAGCAATTTGGGATAGTGAGTTTTATATTCCAACTTTACGTGTTTGTTCATGGTATATTTGGTTTATGCTCTATTAGATGGTGAATAGTTTCATGGTATCTTGTATCGTTGAATGGTTTTGTTAGAAACCCTAAGGAAGGATTAAGATGGTTTATCCCATTCCCTTACTTTTCCATCATAATTTTTTGAAGCATATAAGGTCAAGTTAGGGATTATGGTTGTATATCCCATTAAAATTGCTCTTATTGGTTGAAATCAAGGATTTATGATTGTATAAATATTAGGGTTTAACCTCCCTCCATTTGAATTTATTGTTAGACACCTTAGAAGAGTGGGACAACACCTAGGGTTTATGATTGTATAAACTCTAGGGTTTCCTTCCTAGAATTTCATTCCTAGGCCTATGATAGTATAGTCCTAGGGTTTGATCTTCGTATCTTCTCATGCTCCTAGCATCCACAAAATTTTGTTGCATTGACTCCATTTTCCCAGGGATTGAAGACGACACTAGTCTCTCTACTGCAAGTGATAAAGTTTTAGTTTAAGACTCTCTCTCTCTCTCTCTCTCAACACTTTGTGTTAGTTTAATAGATTTTCATTTGAATATTCATTTACTATCATTATCTAGCTTAATGTTGTTCATATTAACCTAGATTCATCAACTAACATAGTCGTTGTTGCAATTTCTGCATTTTTAGCCATTAGGGATTGTTATATTTCACTCAACTAACATAGTTTCATGCAATAAATGGTGAATGGTTTACAAGTATTTCCATTTTTTTTTCCATACCTTCGTTCACTTTCTTATTGATTTTAGAGATGATACATTGATGTTGTTATAAACTCGTCATATGCTTAAACATCTAGTTTTT
>ML787387.1:634894-651590 GCA_009831015.1 Picea engelmannii | reverse complement strand
CCTACCCATCTCTCTCTTTACCTTTCTCTACCTCCCTATCTCTCTTTACCTCCTCCATCTCCCTCTCTCTCTCCCCCTCTAGCCCCTAAACCCCAAATAGAGGGGGGCTAGCCGAACCAACAATGGAAATGGAGAGAATAAATATGGAAAAATGAGGTTCATGTTATTGGTTCCATTAAAAATTAAAATTATGATGCTTGTTGGATCTCTCCCTCCCTCCCCTTCTCTCCCTCTCCCCTTATTACACATCTGTGTCACCTCATCAAAATAAAATATCATAATAATCATAAGTAATTCCTACCCTCCCAAAAGTTTTACCATGATTTCACTACATCCACACCTCCAAAAGGTCATATGTCCCTTTCATTAAATCCATCATTTTCAAATCACTATTTATTTGTCACCCATTCAATCTCAATGATGGAGAGAGTGAATGGGAGATAGCTAAATAGTCACAAGACAATTATGGATTCAATGAAATGGACATATGACTGTTTGGAGGTGTGGATGTAGTGAAATCATGGTACAAAATTTGGTGAAATCATGGTACAAAGTTCTGGATCCAACTCCAAATCACATATTTTGAAGGGGTGCCAATTTTTTAATTTAATTATAATTTGCTAGTCAATTTTCAACATGAAGTATATTTGTTTGAGAGAAACACTTTAGATCAATCCTTCCTCTATTATCTTTCCATATAAAGAAAAATTAATATATTCCATCGTCCTCATGGATCAAGTTAATATAGGGTTAAGGATTGAGTATAAGTTATACGTAGGCTTAGATGGAGCTAGGGGGGTCTATGTCATGGTCTACATCAAGCTCTAGGTCAACGTATAAATCTATATATATCTCTATGTGGTGGTCTTAGTCATGGACTACATCAAGCTCTAGGTCTGGTGACAAGATATTTGGAGGAACGAAACCTACTGAAATGAACATTATGACCATTTGGAGGCTTAGAGATTATGAGATTGTAGTGCACCCCAATTGAAAGGACCGTTTAGAGGCGGTGAGATAGTGAGATTGCAATGAACCATTTGGAGGCCCGGACATCATGAGATTGCAGTACACCCAAGTTGAAATGACCATTTGAGGTGGAAAGGCTTTGAGCATGTTTTTCTATTATTCATTTCCGTTCATTTCCGTTTTTTTATAAATGCCAAAAGAATTTCCGTTCATTTCCCTTGAGCCAATACAACCCCTAGTGTTGTAATATTGTCTCTAATACCAATTGTAACATACCCAACCACCCATGTACATTGTTGGGATTGTGGGGTACTTAAAATTTTCCTCACCTTTGTCTTAATGGAAATGTCTATTCAACACCATAGAGGCCACGATGGAGGAGAGAGATCTCAAGTTTAGGACATCCTGTCTTCTCTTCATGTAATATTTGTTTCTAATTCTTTTCTAGAGATATTTTGGACTCTATTGATGGGAATATACAATTTGATTCTCATAAAGAACTGAATTCCTTAACAACCGTGAATATTTATTCTGAAAAATGTGTAAGAAAATATCCTAATACTATGTGTAGCAGATCTTCCATGAGCAAAGTGACTGAAAAAAATCACATTTGCGCCTAATCTCATCATACTTGTATTGAATCCACTTCCATTTCATCCTATAGTTGTGCTATTAGTTTTCACTTAGTAACCTAAGCTCATACATTTCTGCATGCAATCGATATCCATTCCACCTCCATTATCTTGGAAAAGAAGAGTTGGACTATTGTCCCTAGGGTTCTGAATTTTTTCCAAAATGACAAAAGTTGCACGATTTTGAAAATCTTCAACTAAATTATCAAGAAACTTTGAAATATCTCCAAATTCCCATGTGTGGGAAGTCGCATTATAATGGAGGAATTTTGGATGTACTTGAATATGATACACGCCACCTGGTAAAGATCATGTTTTTTCATTTTGGACATCATAATCCCCAGCTCTCCAAAATTGATTAAAATTTTTCTTCTTTGAGTTTATATCTGAACAATTTAGTCAAAGGAAAAATGAATGCAAATGATGTTCTCTTTGCAGCGCATTTTCTGATCTCCACCCCTTCCCAGAAAATATAGAATATAACCCTAATCATAATCTGATCTAATATGACACTCCAAAGGGTGCACTGCAATCTCACATATTTCTTCTTCAAAAGGTCATTTCAACTTGGGTGTACTGCAATCTCATGATGTCTGGGCCTGAAAACGGTTCATTGCAATCTCACTATCTCTCTACCTCCAAACGGTCCTCCTTTATGCAACAATACAATTTTTCTCCTTTGGTACAAGATGGAAGCTAAGTAGTATGACTATCTATCTCAATTATAATAACATGGTTATAACATTTCCTCTCTTTAGTGCAAGACTCAATATAACCATCATAAACTAGAGGACAACTTAGGTCAAAGGGAGTGAGTTTTTGGGTTATGATGGGGTTGCAAAAATTAGAGCTTCCACCAAAACAATCTTAAGCTAAAAAACACTTTCCTTAACA
The DNA here is from genome assembly GCA_009831015.1 of Picea engelmannii. Taxonomy (NCBI): domain Eukaryota; kingdom Viridiplantae; phylum Streptophyta; class Pinopsida; order Pinales; family Pinaceae; genus Picea; species Picea engelmannii. The sequence continues at coordinate 649,095 of ML787387.1, read as the reverse complement.
TCCTTCTTGTATAAAAATGTATCAAGATGTATTGAATTAGCTAATGAGAAGTGTGAACCAGTATTTAGTGAACTATCTTTAGGGGAAACCCAAAGTTGATTAGATCCATCATTGGGAACTTTAGGCATCTTCTCACTTCCTTCTGGGAAGAAAATGTCATCCAAATGGTAGGTTCCTAAGGGATCATCCTTTCTCAGTTCTTTGATTGATCCTTGGATATGTTCCTTGGTGGTTGATATAAGTCCCTAGATGTGTCTAGGGCCCCTGGATGTGTTCCATGGAATCCTTGCAAAGTTCTTGGATTGATCCTTGGATGTGTTCCTTGGTGGTTGATATAAGTCCCTACATGTGTTCTAGGGCCCTTGGATGTGTTCTAGGGAACCCTTTCCTAATGCATGGGTTGATCCTTGGTCTTGTACCTTGGTGGATAAGACCCTATATGTGTTCTAGGGAAACCTGGTCTTTGACCAAGTAGATCTTGGTGTAATACCAAGATGTGTTGATGTGTGATCCTCTTCCTCTCTATTGGGATGGTCCATGAGACCTAGGAGTGCCTATGAAGATGGACATGACCACATTATTGATGGACCCCCTTATGAAGTGATGATAAATTTTATAGGTCATTATGAGACTCATGTGGAGATGTTTTTTCCATTATGGACCCCCCCTTGTCGTTTTATGTGATTGGGGTTTTATTTATGTGATTGGGGTTTTATATGTGTTTAGGGTTTTTATAATTAATATTAATACTAATTGACATTTTAATTAATATTTATATTAATTAAATGTCAATATTTAATTATAATTTTAAATTTCCCTAACCCCTCTCCCTAACTATAAATAAGACCCTGCCCTCTAGCATTCTATTACACTCACACTCACTCACTCCCCACTCTCCTATTTTTTGCATCTACCTCTGTTGTTCTCTCTTGATGATGGTGCAACCTCCTTTTTGGACTATCTTTTCAGATCTAAGTTTTGTTTTGTTGGTGCGACCTCTCCATTTGATGTAAAAGTTTTAGATATTATTTTTGTTTGTTGGTTTGGCCTCTCTATTTGATGTAACAGTTTTAGATCTAAGTTTTGTTGGTGCATCCTCTCCATTTGATGTAATAGTTTCAGATCTGAGTTTGTTGGTGCAGCCTCCCCATTTGGTGTAACAGTTTTAGATCTGAGTTTTGTATTGGTCTTGGTATTGGTTGGAGTGTTTATCCAATGTTGCCTTCTTTTTAGTTATGGAGGGTTTGATATGGATTATTTGTTATGGAGGGTTTTCTTGTTTGATATGGAGATTTTTGTTGTCTCGGTTTTTGGAGTTCTTGTTGTCCCTTCTTGTGGGGTACCTGGTTTTGTTTTATCAGCTATGGTCAATACCTTTTTGTCCCTTCTTGTGGAGTACTTTCTGCAATTGTCTTTTGAAGGTCTATACCTTGGAAAAATTGTTCCTAATTCCTTGTGATAGAGATAAAACCCTAGAGGTTTGATCCATGAACCTAAAACTATTTCTGAGCATATTATAAAGGTTTTCGTCCACACATGTGATAGTTACATATTTCTTAGATCAGGAGGTAAGCTCGAGGTTTTTCTTTTCACTCAGAAATTTTGTTTATACTTAGAATTTAATTTTATATTTTTCTATTTATTTTCTCATATATGTCGATCTTGTGAACATAAAAATAAAAAGGCATTATTTGTTTCTATTTTTCCCTAATTCTAAAAATTTTCTATGAATTTGACCAAGGGCACACTACTCTAGGAATCCTCCTCACGCCTTCTTGTGAACACTCTTCTTTCTATTATTAGCCTATACCAAACATCACTAAACAACACAATGCCCATAATCATACTAAGCTCTTGTTATGGAAACTACGTGATATGGCACTCAAAGCATAACTCGTATCTACAGCTTATCAAACTCACTATGAAGCTTCTGTATGATTAGAGTGGTATCATTATTAGGAAGATACAATATGAAGATCAAGAATAACTAGCTTATTACTTTTATTATACCAATCTTATTGAGGCAATGACATCAACTATTAACTATAAGCTAATCCATATTGAATCTAATCACATTGATTATGGATACTATGTGTTCAATTCAAACTAACATGACGTGTCTAATTCAGACAAGTACTGTGATTTGAATAAATCTTTAACATGACTAATAAGTGTTGATCTACTTTGTTTAACTATGCTTCTACTGGTATGATTACATACTTATATCTATGATTTCCATTGCTTATGATGAACTTGTTTATATGGTGAGTAATACAAGCCCATTCTTTATCTATGATAGTATCATTACCCTTATAACTATAGCATGTAAGAGATTGTGGTAATAAGGTAACCATTACTTATGCATGGACTAGTAATACCTATATAGACTTATTTACTCCTATTGTGTGATGTATGTACCCGATGAGTGCAATGAATATGGAATAAAAGGGAATTCAAATTACCACATCTAGATGAATGGAAATAAGATTACATCATATGTGTTCAAATCTCCTTGTATCTCATATGTAGAAACACAAGTAAATCCCAGGAATCACTTCTATTACCATAAGTTGATAGGTATGAATATGGTATGATCACAAAAGTATGAGTTCCATCTTCTTGAATAGGGATAGATCATTAAATGTATATATAAAGGGAATAGATTATGTGAAATAAGCATGTCATATATAACTGATATGGAACCAATGTAAGTTGTAAGTGATATGTTGAACCTTAGGTATTATGTGTAATTATTCATATAGGTCAGATTGTATTACACGGATTTCACTGTAATTACCTAATATTGGTACAACTATAATACAAAGAAGAGTGTAATCTCCATAGTAATAACTATAACTAAGCTATTGTAATGAGCAATGATTACTATCATATTCAACGTATAGGTTTTGTATACCAGTACATGTCACATGCTCATATTGATTGCTATGATTCCCAGCTTAAGTACATTATAAGCATTACTATTAACGTGTGTAATTGATTATGGATAAACACATAGGGTTAAGCTCAACACCATATATAATATTATCACATTGTTATGGTCTAAAAGCATTGAAGTAAGACCATGGAAACTTGTGAGCTTATATCGAGTAATCAGATAGGTGCAAAGTATATATATGGGTTGCATTATCTTATCATAGGTAACTAGTAGAAATAATGGTATAAGTATTATCATGTTCATTAAGCCGATATAACAAGGGTAACATAAAACATGTATGGGATTATCATATGTATTAGTCCATATTCAATGATTACATCTATTTGTATTAGTATCACTAAACAGGTTATTCACTATATACCCTTATTAGGATGATGCAAGGGAATTACTTCATTTTAAAATTTTCTAGTTGCAAAATTTAAAAATTAAAAAAAATTAAAAAAAAAATTGACATTTTTATTTTAAATACCTTCATGACATCAAAATTGTGACGTATAGTAATGTCGCTCCCTTGGCCCATACGTCGGAGATATATATCTAGTCATTAGTTGAGCGATGTTACTATCCGTCGGAATTACGACATATGGTAACATCACTCCCATGGCACATACGTTGGAGATATATATCTTGTCGTCAGTTGAGAAACGTTACTATAAGCAGGAATTGTGATGTATGGTAACATCGCTCTCATGGCACATATGTCGGAGATATATATCTTGTCGTCGGTTGTGCGACATGACTATAAGTCATAATTGCGACGTGTGGTAACGCCGCTCCCATAACATCCACGTAGTGGAGACCGATGAAATTGGACATCGGAATTCCAATGTCTCTGATGTCGCTGTAGCAACAACTATATGGGGTTTGGACAGTCAAATCCAAGATGAAGCATGTCTACACGAAACATCACAATAAAGATGATATATATGGCATCAGAAAAGTGATGTCATGTGAAATGATGTTTGAGGGGGTTTGTTGTTTGTCGTTCTCCCGACAAGAAAATTGGCAATTGCATCAAACGCGCCGTCGGAATTTGACCCAAATGTACTAGTGGAAATTCATCAGAAAATCTCATCAGTTGTCCCTGTGAAAATATTGAATAACCTTATTTGAAACACATGTCCATATTGGTATTGTCTTGGACATACTATCGAGAAATCACTTTCCTTTGCTTGTGGTATCAACAATGATACATCCTCCTTTATCCACTGCAAACATAGATGCATGCATGTTGAGGCATGTGGGATTGAAAATCTGGGTGTCAGCATGACGAGGTGGATTTGAAGTAATAGGTGGCATTGAAATGTGATGAATACCACAACCCACATCTTAAATGGGAAACCAAAGGAAGCTCAGTCCATATCCTTCTTATTTCTACCATGAAAAGAGAGTCATGATATATAGATTTGAGGGTGTTTGTAGAGTGACTGCTCCATCTTATTTATTGTCCTGCACACTTTGTATATGCTCAGATTCTCATCTCCTATGTCCACTCTATTAAGCCCTAAATAGTGGCTCATTACCCCTTAATTGGGGCATATTATATCAATAATTTTATTTTATTTATGTTGTCTTTAGTCCATTAGTTGTAATTATACCTCCTATTCTCCTATATATACCAAGGAGACATTTTCACTTTGAATCATCTTATAATTGTACATTTATGTGGGCATAAGGAGGTTTCCCCCTCGAAGAGTCTTATTATCTGAATTTCTCCCTTTTTCAAGGCGTTGAGTACTTATTCTGAGGTTTTTCTATGCTATATTGATATTTGGTTCTTAACATATGGTATCAGAGCTCAAGGTCTTGGGGTTTCGCTGCTACATCTGAGACACCTTGGAATTTTTTCTATAACGTGTTTTCTACAACATTTCAGAAGGAAGCACTTGGAGGATATTTATTAGACGGATCAAGGTACGTTGGGTTAACATTTCATCTCCTGAGGCCTTATACTTTTGGAGATATAGCCTGTGCAAGATAGGGTTCTGGAATCATCCTGAAATGAGTCATTGCGGAATTTTCACTATAAACATTTTTCTGTAACTTTTCAGACCCTGAACTCTGGAGCCTATTTATAGAAATTAGTAAGGTATCTGTGGTAAAAATTTCAGCTTCTAGGTCATCTTACATTTTTATATACACCCTATGGAAGATAGGGTATCTAAGTAGTCCTATTGACTAGTCTCAAGAAGTTGTTCCAGGTAAAACAATCATAACTTCTTCCTAGAGTATCCAAATTGAGTGAGACTGGTTTCATTGGATAGTGGCCAGTCTGTAGTATTTATGGTACGAGTTTCAGAATTTGATATCAATTATTTTTTGTAGGGAACACTATACAAGTGAGATCTTATGGAAAGGCCAAAAATATGAAAGTTGTGGGGAAGTTACCATAAATTCCACTTGGCACATCCAATTTTGATCAGAACTGTGGCATTGCAGAGAAGAAATATTAGATAACTACAAAAAATAAAGTTTCATACACATAAGGGCCGAAACTTTGGAGACATAGCAGAAGAAAGATTATCTAACAGAACCACCTCAAAATCAAGGTTCAAAAGTGATACTTGGCCAACATGCCACCCAAAAAGGGAACTTCTACACCAAACAAGCCTCCAGACAATCCTACTTGGAATCTTGATGAAGGTGAAGAAATGCATAGGGACATAAATGATTTACAAAAGAAGATAGTAACAAAATATGAACTACAAGAGATGGAAGCTAAGTTGGAGGCAAAGATAGATGGTTTAAAAGAGGAGATCATGGAAAGATTGAAAAATTTTCGTAATAGAGAGGACACCTGAAAGTGAAAATGCATCCCATGAAATTTATGGTGAGGAAACAAGGAAGGTGAATCAAGAATGGATAAACTCTAACTTTGGGTTGAAGACCAACCACGTTCCTAAGATCAATATGAGAAAGTTTGATGGCAAGGACCCTATCACATGGATACTTCATATGGAGCAATTCTTTGATCTATATAATGTGCCACATACACAAAAGGTACGAATTGCTTCTTTATATTTAGAGCCCAATCAATTTGTATGGTATAGATGGCTTTGTTCTCACAAATCACTCGTCACTTGGACAATTTTCAGGGAAGAAATGATAGCACACTATGAGGATACAAGGAGCAATACCTTCTTTAGCCAATTGATAAATATCAAGCAAAAGGGTTCAGTTACAGAGCACATAGAGAAATTCTAAAGATTGAATATAAAGGTAATTTATATTCCATATGAGCACTTGATTGATGTATTCATAGGAACTTTAAGATATAAAATTCAACATGAGGTTCGCCTTTGGGAACCCAAATCATTGGAAAATGCATTTAGGGTGGCAAGAAATGTTGAAAGTAAAAATATGGAAATGGCTACTAGAAGGACCAATCCTAACATCTATAGAGAGAATAATGCTCCTTCTCCTAAAACACCTCAACCTACAAGGTTGACACCTCAACAATTGGAGGAAAGAAAAGTAAAATGTTTATGCTTTAATTGTGACAACAAGTACAGTAAGAGACATAAGTGTGGTGAGAAGAAATTATTCTACATAGATTATGAAGAGGAAGAAGAACAAGAACCATCTCAAGCTGAAAATGTAGAATCAATTTCGTCTGAAGAGTTGACTCCCATGATATCGTGTAATGCATTGGCTGGAATTAGCACTCCTCAAACCCTCAAGATCGAAGGATATATCAAAAAGAGAAAGTTAATAGTCCTAATTGATTCTGGCAGTACTCATAATTTCATTCACTATAAATTAGCCAAAGATATCAATTGCTTTGTATATCCAGCACCAGAGTTTCAAGTAATGATTGCAAATGGAGGAACTATCAATTGCTCAGGAAAATGCAATAAGATCAATATTACTATGGGGGAATATGTAATGAATAGTCCAATGATTGCTATACCCATTGGTGGTGCTGATGTTGTACTAGGAATCCAATGGTTACAATCATTAGGAACAATGGCTTTCAATTTTCAAGAACTTTTCATGAAATTTTAATTGGAAGGAAAAGAAATTGAGTTAAGAGGTATCACAGGGAAACCCAGTAAGGTGATAATCTCTAATGGCATGACAAAATTATTGAAAAATGGGTATCACGGTTTTATTGCACAACTATGCTCACTAGATGTTCAAACATCTAAGCCATCTATTCCTCTAGATCTCCAAGGGATCATTGATAAGAATTCCAAAGTATTTGAAGATATTCCCAAAGGTCTTCCACCCGCTCGAAATCATGATCATGATATTCACCTAATTCTTGGGAGTGTTCCTCCTAACATCAGGCCATATAGATACCCCTATGCCTAGAAGAGTGAAATTGAGCGCATGGTTGAAGAAATGTTAGAGGTTGCCATTATTAGACCTAGCCAAAGTTCTTAATCTGCACCGGTGGTAATGGTATTCAAGAAAGATGGGTCATGGCATATGTGTCCAGATTATAGAGAGCTCAATAAGATCACTATTAAAGATAAGTTTCCCATTCCCGTCATTGATGAATTGTTAGATGAACTACATGGACCAATCTATTTCACAAAGTTGAATCTTCGTTCAGGGTATCATTAGATTATAATGAAGGAAGAAGATATCCCAAAAACAACATTCCAAACTCATGAAGGCCATTATGAATTTTTGGTCATTCCTTTTGGCCTTACAAATGCACCTTCCACATTCCAAGGGTTGATGAATTCCATTTTTCAGGCCCTTCCTTTGAAACTTTGTGTTAGTATTTTTTGATGATATACTAATCTATATCAAGTCTTGGGAGGATCATGTGTGACATGTTGACAAGGTTCTACAACTACTAAAGGAGCAACAACTTTATGCCAAACCATCCAAATGTTTCTTTGGAGTGAAGGAGGTAGAGTATTTGGGTCATATTGTATCTCGTGAAGGTGTCAAGGTAGACCCTAACAAGATTAAGGCCATGATGGACTAGATGATTCTCAAAACATTGAAGAATCGTAAAGGATTTTTGGGTTTGACAGGTTACTACTGCAAGTTTGTTCGCCACTATGGAAGAATAGAAGCACCTTTAACAACACTAACTAAGAAGGATGCATTTTCATGGACTCCAGAGGCAACTAAATATTTTGAACAACTTAAAGAGGTGATGTGCAAAGCTCCTGTCTTGACCACTCCAGACTTCACAAAAACCTTTATTGTGGAATGTGATGCCTCAAGAAATGGAATTGGTGTTGTCCTAATGCAAGAAGGAAGGTCCCTGGCTTTTGAAAGTTGAACACTCAAGGGAAAGGACTTACACAAACCCATTTATGAGAAGGAAATGATGGCAATACTACATGCATTGAAGAAATGGCATCCTTACCTAATAGGTAGGCACTTCAAGGTCAAAACAAATCATGATAGTGTTAAATACTTCTTGGAACAAAGACTATCTTCAGAAGAACAACAAAAATGGGTAACCAATATATTGGGTTATGATTTTGAAATTGTCTATAAAAAAGGGAAGCGAAATGTTGTGGCAGATGCACTCTCAAGGAAGGATGAATATGTTGAGGCCTTTATCTGTGTTATCTCGATCATCCAACCCAATTGGATAATAGAATCAAGGGATGAATGGAAGAATGACGAAAAAGTGTGGACTCTCATTCAAAGGTTGCAGCAAGATTCCAGTACATCAGATACATTTACATGGAAAAATGATTCACTATGGTACAAAGATCACTTATATTTAGGTAATAAATCCCAACTCAAACAAAATGTACTATTGGAAGTGCACACCTTTCTAGTAGGAGGGCACTTGAGATTTTTAAAAACCTACCATAGGGTCAAGAAGGAATTTTTTTGGGATGGCCTTAAAAATGATGTCAAAAGGTTTGTGGCAGAATGTTTGGTTTGCCAACAAAATAAGGTGGAAACAATTAAGACCCCAGGTCTTTTACAACCATTAGCCATCCCAAGTCAACACTGGGAGGAGGTTTTCATGGATTTCATCACAGGGTTATCGAAGTCTAAAGGAAAGAGTGGAATCATGGTGATTGTTGATAGACTAAACAAGTATGCACACTTTTGTGCACTCTCTCATCCCTTCAAAGCTAGTACAGTTTCCACCGAATGCATGGATACAGTTCAAAAGCTACATGGTAGCCCAAATATTATTGTAAGTGATAGAGATCCCATCTTCACTGGACATTTTTGGACATAATTATTTTCTTGTTTGGGCACTCAATTGGCTCATAGCTCATCCTATCATCATCAATATGATGGAAAAACTAAGATAGTGAACAAATGTATGGAAGGCTACCTTCGTTGCTTCGTCTCTGATAAACAAACACAATGGTTCAAATGGTTACCCTTGGCAGAATGGTGGTATAACACTTCATTTCATACTGCAACAAAAATGACACCATTTATGGAACTCTATGGATACCACCCTCCTTCCATCACTTCTTCTCTAAAAGAAAAATCTAAGTTTCAAGCATTGGAAGATCACATCGAGCATCAACAACAAGTTCTCCAAATATTAAAGGGAAACTTGACCATGGCACATAATCGTATGAAACAAGAAGCAGATCAACATCGTAGTGAAAGAAGTTTTGAAGTAGGGGATTGGGTTTTTTTAAGACTACAACCATACAAATAGATGTCCCTCAAGCAAGCCAAGAAGGATGATAAATTATCACCAAAGTATTATGGCTCTTATAAGGTGTTGAAAAAGATTGGTATTATGGCATACAAATTGGAGTTGCCTGCATCTTCACGAGTACACCCAGTTTTCCATGTTTCATGCTTAAAGAAGGTTATAGGTGACAAGATCGCAGTTCAAACTATATTTCCAGAACTTGACGAGGAATGAAAAATCATATCGGAGCCTAAAACCATCACTGACACAAGAATTCTCCAATTGAGGAATATATCCATTTTAGAGTATCTCATTAAATGGAGGAAACTACCGGCTGAAGATTCCACTTGGGAAGATGAGTCTTTTATATAGAAGCATCCAGAGTTACTCAAGCATTGCGGACAACACTTGTCCAAAGGGGAGGGGCATGTTAATCCCTAAATAGTGGCTCATTACCCCTTAATTGGGGCATATTATATCAGTAATGTTATTTTATTTATGTCGGCTTTAGTCCATTAGTTGTAATTATACCTCATAGTATCTTATATATACCAAGGAGACATTTTCATTTTGAATCATCTTGTAATTTTACATTTATGTGGTCATAAGGAGGTTTCCCCCTCAAAGAGGATTATTATTTGAATTTCTCTCTTTTTCAAGGCATTGAGTACTTATTTTGAGGTTTTTCTATGCTATATTGATATTTGGTTCTTAACACACTCTCTATTTTATTTGGAAAAAACAACCACTTCAGCTAAAGCATGATTCATTTCAGAGTACTGATTACAGTTAAGTCCTCATGCCTTCATGATATGAAATCGAAATGTTCCCTGAGATAATGATAACATGTGTTTTCCATCAAAAATTTCAAAGCCCGATAAATATCCAAAATTGCATACAATTTTCCTCCAACATTTTGGCTACAATGTCCTTCTATTTCATCAATTTAGGAAATATGAACAACCCCTTCAAACCCATTTTTAAATGTTCGCAATCCTCGACTACAAACTATCGTTTATAAATTGTGGTAATGTCGACATGTACAGTTGGAGGCTTGGTCTTAATGTCTGGTGAATTTTATCTTGCATGATGTAAGATATATCCCACATGCAGATGGGAAACAAATATTTAAAATGATTATATATGCCAATGAATTTAAACCTTATCGAAACATAGTGAAATGTTATGGCCTCTTGTGGGCTCATCCTTGGTGCCTTGTGTGGGCGTTGTCAATTGTTGCTTTGTGACTAGAGATTGGGCTTTGGTGTTCATGATTGGACACGAACCTTGATGTTGTCCTTATGAATTAGATATTGGGTCTGTTGACCACAAATCCCAATATGTTTTATCAAATAAACATTGACAACATGACCATGTACAATCCTGAGAGCTAATAAACCAAATTTTAACCAAGAAACTTAAAAAATTAAAAATAAACAAAATTTAAAATTCTTTGCTTATGATGAGATCAAGTGCTGATAATTTCCATAGAACATAATGAACATGATTTATGCATTTCCAATAGCGCCTCCATATCATATAATTATTAACACTTCATATTTTAAACTTAAAGCACCTTTATTAGTTTGAAGACCCAAAGCAAGGCACGCACTGTATAAATAACATGCATTGGTGCTTGTAGAAATGATGAATTTTGTGTGTTGCAAGAACAACAACATTCTTGAAATCATGCAGGTTTAGACACTAACATTTGCTCCTTATGGGGATAACACCTCCCTGTTATTTGCTAAGAACGATAGACCATTGTGCCTTTGTTTACCACTGTAACCTGTCCTTGCAACTGCTCAACTGAAACAACAATTATGCAAACTGAAAATGAAAATACTTGATGCCAGTGTCTTTGTTGGGATATGGAGTCATTATTTCTCTGATCTACTATTCAACACACCAAAAATATTGAACATTACATTGTTTTTCAAGTCAGACACACACTGCAAACCAGGATGAAATTGAAACTTATTCACAAGTTCCTTCATTGGGCTTATGGAGTCATTATTCCTAACTAAAAACTGACAACTACATCCTCGATATGGTGAGCTTATTCACCAAACTACCTACTACTAACCAACAAAATTCAAATCGATCATGTAATATGGAATTTCCAGTGCAACCATGTCAACAACTACCTCATAAGATGGGATATTTTCATGGCTTTGATCTGAATAAAGAAAATCTCAAACAATAGAAACTTATCAAAACATTGATGCCCATACTTACAGTTCAACAATTATGTCCCCAAAGCATAAAATACAAAATATTTTTGGCTCCATTCTAACTCCATGTAGATGGCCACTAGATATTGAAGAATCTGACAAATCTCCCACTAATAGAATCGACCAAATGGTTGATCTGTAAATTATGCTTCATCTGTGAGACCAAAAATCTCTTGACCTCCTTGAAATAATTCATGAACATCATATGTTTCATTACAACCAAAGGAAACAAACTTCTCTAGAATATGTTGGAATATTTTTGGTGTAGAATATTCTTTATTAGACTTTCCATTAGCACGGTAATCATTGGAATGGGAAGGAAACAAATTTATTTCATCAACTTCAAAAGCAAGGACATCATGTACAATGAAATCTGCATCCAATTGGAATGTTTGTTCATATCCCTCATTGTCTTCAAATGAATCAAATGCATAGTTTTCATACACAAGTACATTTACAGGATATTCTATATGTGCTAATGTAGAATTTTGTTTATTTGAATCTTCCTCATACTCATAAAAAATAGGTGGATCTTCATTGAAGATTTGGGAAGCAAGTTTGTCTGTGCACAAAATATTAGAAACATCTTATGTAAAAGAAAATGTGTCTACTATATGGTTGTCATCAACACCACTTGTAAATTTATCAATCAAATATTCATCCACCTTTTCGACAGAACTATTTCGTTCAACAGCAATCCCTTTGTCATCCATGATAATTGAACGTTAAATATGGATCTCAAACACCTCACAACAATGCTCAAAAAGGAACTCATTAGAAAACTATTTCTTGCAATGGTTAAGAAAGACAACATGAAAATGTTTTAAAGTAGATATACTGGAAGGAAGTAAGGATCAAAACCATTCCCGCGCCTCTCTCTCTCTCTAATGACTACATGAACATTTTCATTAATACATCCTCATGATGTATTCCCAACTGATACATGACTTCATGAAATTCAAGCAAATGATCTACGGGATTATCATCTTTATCTTCTCTAAATTTGGGAAAGCAATCTCCCCACTCGTCTATAGTAGTAATAGTATTCGAAAAACTAGGAACAATAGAGAAATTAAATGGAGCAAACCTCTGAGTTAAAATAGAAGCCATTTGAGTATCCGACATCTTGAGACATTGGAGTTGTCACTGGATTCTTTAACCATGGAGTCATGAGGTGAATGATTTTTTGAAATAATGTAACTGCAAAGAGTATTCTTATTATTATTAGTATTTTATTCATAGGATTAATCCCCATTGTGGATTAATCATGTCGGTAATTGTATTAGGACCAAATCCCCTTTTGTGGATTGCTCAATGGACAATTGTAATAGGCAGAATAAGAAGTCGACCTCAGCAATTATTATTGAGACCCAGAATTAAATTAAAGGTGGGTTTACCCCCCCAGAGTGAGAGGTCGGCCCTGCCAGTGAAAACCCTTCACACATGCCAGTCTTGTATATATAGAGAGGCTAGCGCCTCACTTTAACACACAACACACTTGCTCATTCTTAAGAGGCAAGCTGCAACTTACCAGTGAGAGAGAAGGAAAAGAGTGGTGCATCTTTTGGAGAGGACTATTTGTATTGGTTTGAGTTATCTCTTGAACATTGTATTGGCAATTTATGATAAGGAAGTTTTTGTTGGGTTTTCTTCCCCTAGAGGGTTTCCCAGGATAAATATTGTGTCTCTTGTGAATGTGTATTTCTCAGTGATCTTGTTCTTATGTTTCTATTATCTATTGAAATGCAAAGAACTATAATAATGGCATAAACATTAACATGGTATCAGAGCCAACCTGAAGGAAGCATATTTCGCAAGAGAAAAACGTCACTGTTACTGGACATGAAAAATAGGGATTTTTATTGGTGAAGCTTTTCAGCCCTAAAACCACCTATAAAGTTGTGCCTTCCCCCAAGGATCATTTTGGCACTTAGAGCGCACCTTTTCAGTGGCTAGATCTCCCAGAAAGTGAAACCCTAGTTTCACAAAGTACTAGAAAACCAGAGTACCAAAAGTACCAAAAGTACCAGAGTACCAAAAGTACCAAAAAACTAGAAGCACTAGTCCATAAATCCGCAGATCAAGTTTGAGGGGGTAAAAGTTGTATTTTTGAAATTCCGACTGCACCAGCTAACTCGCCTCAGCTCAGCGCATCTATCCCCTGGATCTGAATTTCAAAATTTGAAGTTTAAAAAATTAGGGTTTCCTCATAAAACCCTAAGTTGCATTTGTAGTCTCAGAACCAGTTGTAGTTGCAGTACCAGTTGCAGTTGCAGCCCTAGAACCAGTTGCAATCACCCTTGAAATTTTCTCAAGAGTTGGCAATGATTACCGCTGCTACCAGATGGAGCCACTACCTGCAAATGCTATCAGAGGTATGTACTTGCATATGTTTAATGGTTAAACCCTAAAGAGTATTTGC
>ML787387.1:619552-634844 GCA_009831015.1 Picea engelmannii | reverse complement strand
GAGAAGGGATCTCTTGCCATAGATCTAGAAGGATCTCAAGATCCAACACATTCAGAGGAATGATGCAACCCAGGTGTGATTATTCTAATATGCATCTATTTGTTATGAAATTATCTTGATCAGTGTTGCATGTTGAAGCTATGGTCAAATTATTAGAAGAATTAAAAGTTGATCATAGAGCTTATCCTCTAACCTAACCTTCTATCAAGATAGCGTATTGTCTTAGTACAATAGACAAGTTGAAGAAAGCACTCGTCACTTGAGTGAAGGAGACCTGGAAGAAAAGCAAGCACTCATTCTTGAGGACAAGGCTCCAGGTTTGATTAATCAAGATTCAAAGGTACACATGACAAGCTGATGACTTTAGTTGAGATAGAAATTGTCGTAAAGTATTATACTTGATAGCATGTGAGAATATAGACGTATATGCTTTGCCTGATACAACTAACATCTCCTCTAGGAGAAACCTTGTGTGTTAATTTCAGATTGCCATGGAAGAATGCTTGGTCACAACACTATGAGAGTGTTGACCTCATTTCGTATTGTATTCCTTACCTTTAATATTTGCTTCAGATAAATTATAAGTGATAGCTATAAAGGAGCTACTGTGATGATTGTTCATGCTATGGCTTTATATTATCAGAAGGATATTATTCTTTCTTGTTGTTTTGTTGACCTTGCTCCAGGTCACATGAGGAAGCTATAGCGAAGGTTGCAGAAGGCAACATGATAAAGGAGAGATCATAAATAAAGAAATCATCAATGGAAAAGAATAAGGTGGGTCACTCAGAAGATGTCGTGACCCACGCCATTGAAGAATCTTGGCATTGAAGATTAGCTCACTTCAACTACAAGGTGATACCATACATATGCAAAGTAGTCACAGGTTTACCAGAACTCAAAGGTGACCATGAAGGTGTATGCAATGGATGTGCACAAGGGAAGAACATCAAGAACCCATTTCTGAAGAGGGACAACAAGACAGAAGGAGTCTCATAACTCATCCATTCATATGTGTGTGGCCCAATGCCATCATCCTCCATTAATGGGTATGCATACTATGTATCGTTCATTAATGATTATTCTCATAAAAGACCTAGATATATTTGAAGTGTTTAGCAAGTTCAAGGAATTCAAAGCCTTGATAAGAGAACCCTTCTATAAGGAAGATTAAGATACTCAGGTCAGATAATGGAGGAGATTATACCTCAAAAGAGTTTGTGAACTTATGCAAAGATGTTGGGATCAATATCCCCAACAAAACGGTGTAGCTGAAAGGAAGAAAAAAACAATTATGGAAGTTGTAAAGACCATGATTCACGATCAATATCTTCCTATGTGCTTATGGGAAGAAGCGGCAATGGTAGTTGTTTATGTGCAGAACCAATTATCCCATAGTGCACTTGGGTTCAAGACCCCTGAAGAGATGTTTACCAGAAAGAAGCCAGAGGTAAGCCATCTCAAAATATTTGGTTGTCCAGTGTTTATTCATATACCGAAAGAGAAAAGAAACAAGTTGGAACCCTCCAGAAGGAAGGGAATATTTGTGGGATACAATGAGGTATCCAAGGCCTTCAAAATATACATACTTGGTCACTGCCATATTGAGATCAGCAGGGACATGACCTTTGATGAAGAAGCAACACTTAAGAAATCAAGAAGATGCCAGCTTAAAGAAATACATGAAGAGGAACCTGTAAATCCCAGGACTACAGAATCTGTGAGGGAAGTTCCCAGAGCTGCAGAACCTGTAAGGGAAGTCGTAGCCTCCCCTGATGAGGAGACTCCTGAAGACCATGATATAACAAAAGTTCAAGAACCTCCTCAAATGACCTTCTCCCATAAAAGAAATCTTGCTTGGGCAAGAGAGATTATTTAAGATGGAGAGAAGTATGGTGTTCCAGAAGGAACCTCGAGACATGTGAAAAGACCAAAGCCATTCTCCAGTGACATGGCTTTGATGTGCAAACTACTTGATGAAGAACCTACATGCTTTGAAGAGGCCATTCAAAAGAAGGTATGGACAGATGCCATGACAGAGAAATACCAATCCATAATAAAGAATGATGTATGGGAAATAGTTCCCAGACCAAAAAGTAAGGATGTGGTATCATCAAAATGGCTCTTCAAAATAAAACATGTTGCTGATGGAAGTATTGAGAAATATAAAGAAAGATTTTTCACTCATGGCTTTTCCCAGAAGGAAGGCATTGACTATGAAGAGACATTCGCTCCTGTGGCCAGATACACTTCGATCAGAACCATTATAGCTCTTGCAGCCAAGATGAAATAGAAGTTGCACCAGATGGATGTGAAGACATCTTTCCTGAATGGTGTTATTGAAGAGGAAGTGTATATAGAGCAACCCCAAGGATTTGAGGTTGAAGACAAGAAGTCTCATGTCTATCGATTGAAGAAATCCTTATACGGATTGAAGCAAGCTCCTAGAACTTGGTATGGCCATATAGACAATTTCTTGACAAGCTTAGGCTTTACCAAGAGTAAAGTAGACTCAAATATCTACTTCAAAATTATGGATAATGAACCAGTAATATTACTACTGTATGTGGATGACTTATTATTAACTGGAGAAGAAAAGCTCATCGTTGGATGTAAATAGAGACTTGCCGCAGAATTTGAAATGAAAGACCTTAGCCTAATGAATTACTTCTTAGGTCTTCAGGTATGAGTCCAGAAAGAATATTCCTTAACCAAGGGAAGTACACGGTCGAGATCTTAAAGAGATTCGACATGCTAGAATGTAAGCCTATGAATACACCCATGGAGGTGAAGCTGAAGCTATTGGTCGATACTTCGTCAAAATTGATAGATGCCACACTGTACAGACAGTTTATTGGATCGTTGATGTACCTGATGAACACCAGACTAGACATATGTTTTGCAGTGAACACCTTGAGTCAGTTTCTGGTAGAGCCCAAACGTGTTCACCTAGTGGCTGCAAAACATGTGATGAGGTACCTTAAAGGTACAATGGATTATGGTCTCAACTATGATGGAGATCATGACTTCACATTGAGTGGATATACTGATGCAGATTGGGTAGGAAGCGTTGATGACAGAAAAAGCACTTCCGGATGTTGTTTTAGTTTGGGATCAGCCATGATCTCGTGGCAGAGTAGGAAGCAATCTAGTATTGCTCTCAGCACAGTGGAAGCAGAGTACATTGCCACATGTTCTGCTAGCTGCAAACCTATATGGCTTCGAAAGTTGTTGACTGACCTATTTGACTTAGAGATGAGAGCAACCGTGATTCTATGTGACAACCAGAGCTGCATAAAGATGATAGAGAATCCTGTATTCCACGACAGGTCAAAGCATATAGAAATCCGCTATCATTTCATCCACGACATGGTACAGAGAGGAGACTTGAAGCTCCAGTACATTAGCACGGATGAATAGGTTGCTGACATGTTGAACAAACCTTTATCTCGTGTAAAGTTTGAACACTTTCGAGATAAGCTTGGTATAGTCCGAAAGGACCCTCCCTGAAAGGGGGAGTATATATATTTACTCCTTGCTTCTGACCTCGTTGTTAGATGTAAAGCAAGATGAGTCATTGCTTCTGACCTCGCTGTTAGACATAAAGCATGACGTTGTGTGTTCCTTGCTTCTGACCTCATTGTTAGATGTAAAGAAAGATGAGTCATTGCTTCTGACCTCGCTGTTAGACGTAAAGCATGACATTGTGTGTTCCTTGCTTCTGACCTCGCTGTTAGAAGTAAAGCAATATGAGTCATTGCTTTTGACCTCATTGTTAGACGTAAAGCATGACGTTGTGTGTTCCTTGCTTCTGACCTAGTTGTTAGACATAAATCAAGATGAGTCATTGCTTCTGACCTCATTGTTAGACATAAATCAAGATGTTGTGTGATTCCTTGCTTCTGACCTAGTTGTTAGACATAAAGCAAGATGATTCCTTGCTTCTGACCTCGTTGTTAGACGTAAAGCAATATGATGATGATTCCTCGCTTCTGACCTCATTGTTAGACATAAAGTGAGATGATGTGTGATTCCTTGCTTCTGACCTAGTTGTTAGACGTAAAGCAAGATGATTCCTCACTTCTGACCTCGTTGTTAGATGTAAAGCGAGATGTTTATGTGTTCCTTTCTTCTAACCTAGTTGTTAGACGTAAAGCAAGATGATTCCTTGCTTCTGACCTTGTTGTTAGATGTAAAGCAAGATGTGACTGACACTGAGCTACCAGCTTATCAGCTGTGACATTGAGCCAGTGTAGTACTGTGATGTGCCATCCTAGTGCTGTGATGAGGTATCATTTTTATTGATACATATTGATGCAAATGATGCTAGCATTCTTTCGAGAATGATGATGTTGCCGATGAAGAAAACTTTCGATGACTCATAAATGTGCTAGCCAATGTTTCAAGATGATATTGACGATACTGTCCTCCTGATGACACTCATGATGCAGACCTCTCTCGCCTGATGTTGTTGAAGAATACCCTTCTTGTTAAGGGGGAGTGTTGAAATAATGTAACTGCAAAGAGTATTCTTATTATTATTATTATTTTATTCATAGGATTAATTCCCATTGTGGATTAATCATGTCGGTAATTGTATTAGGACCAAATCCCCTTTTGCGGATTGGTCAATGGACAATTGTAATAGGCAGAATAAGAAGTCGGCCTCAGCAGTTATTATTGAGACCCAGAATTAAATTAAAGGTGGGTTTACCCACCCAGAGTGAGAGGTCGGCCCTGCCAGTGAAAACCCTTCACACGTGCCAGTCTTGTATATATAGAGAGTCTAGCACCTCACTTTAACACACAACACACTTGCTCATTCTTAAGAGGCAAGCTGCAACTTACCAGTGAGAGAGAAGGAAAAGAGTGGCACATCTTTTGGAGAGGACTATCTGTATTGGTTTGAGTTATCTCTTGAACATTGTATTGGAAATTTATGATAAGGAAGTTTTTGTTGGGTTTTCTTCCCCTAGAGGGTTTCCCAGGATAAATATTGTGTCTCTTGTGAATGTGTATTTATCAGTGATCTTGTTCTTATGTTTCTATTATCTATTGAAATGCAAAGAACTATAATAATGGCATAAACATTAACATGATTTGTAGTTTGAATGTGTCTGGGTTTTGTTCACCATCAAAATCTAGATATAATCATTGTTTTTCTCCTAGGGAAAGATTGTTTCATTACTCCATTCACTGGAAATGGCGCTAGAAGATGTTGGTCCTAAGGTCTGCACCTGAGTGTTGAGGGAAGAGCTAGGCCACCTCAATTATTGGGATGATTGATTTTTATAAGTTTAGTTTATTTGCTTTGATGGTCAGATGATGGATGAGCTTAAAGGGAATGGGTTTAGTTGGAATTTTCAACAATTGTCACTACAATGTTTCCCTTATCCAGTGGCATGAATTCGTGTGTAGCAGATAAAAGATATAAAAGTAGACCAAAAAAACACTGACAAGCATACAATTTGTCACTTGCAGCTAGAAATTTTAGATCTAACACATTGCATTAAACCTAAAACAATACTTGGAATACATTTCTCAACAGGTTGTGAACACATTAGCTGAAAGAGAAAGAATGTTTTCTTTTCAAGACATTCAGCATGCATCCAAATAAAAAGAAAAGACAAGAAATATTGAGAAAGACAATATGTTCACCATAAATTATATTCACTGAGTAGAAAAAATTTCAACTCATTACACTTTATAAGCCCAGTCTATATCCTAATAGCTTGATGCACCCCAAAAAGTTGAACCTCCTAAACCCCCCCCCCCCCTAGTCATAACAAACTCCTTACATATAAATAATAATTTTATAACAAATCACATCAGTCCACTTCTTGCTTGCCTTTGGAAACATAATATATATATTAACAATATAATACTCAATTGCAAGAAATATGGAATGCTAGGATCGAATGCCACAATTCTGCCAACAATTCCTTTGATCTACGACCTATATGCTCGAATGCTACTTGAATATCTCTGAAAATATGGAAATCACGCTTGACCCACAAATATTTATTCATAAAATTTGTAGTTGATCACTTATGTTAACTAATACTCTGCCTCTGGATGCTAGTGAAAGTAACTTTTGAATAATTATTTGATTCCTTTTCTTGTGGAGTTGCTTCTATAGTCGACAAGTACTTTGAAGGAATCAACATTTAAGTAATGTGTTGTCTCAATATGGTCAGATTAGATGATGTTTTTAAATCGCTAAAAATATGGATATGTGGATATGACTTGCCAAATGATCTGCCACCAATATGCCTTGGAATGTTAGAAATGACTATTCAATTGTCTGCTCATTCTTCTCCTGAAGTTGGGAATTTTCACCACTACAACTTTTGTTGGACACTGCAAGCAGTTCATCAAAACACCTCATCATTTGTCCCTGTGAAAAGCATGAATAACCCGATTTGAAACACATTTCCATATTGGTATGGTCTTTGACATACTATCGGGAAATCTCTTTCCTTTCCTTGTGGTATCAACAATGATACATCATCCTTTCTCCACTGCAAACGTAGTGACATTCATGTTGAGGAACATGACAAGGTGGATTCGAAGTAACAGGTGGCATCAAAATGTGATGAATACCACAACCCACATCTTAAATGGAAAACCATAGGAAACTCATGCCATAGCCTTCTGATTTTTTCCATGAAAAGAGAGTCATGATATATTAATCTGAGGGTGTTTGTAGAGTGACTGCTCCATCTTATTTATCATCCCACACACTTTGTATATGATCGGATTCTCGTCTTCTCTATTCACTCTTTGTTTTCTTTGGAAATTTCAACCACTTCAGCTAAACCATGATTCGATTCACAGTATTGATTATGGTTAGGCATTCGAACTGTGCCCTAAGAAACTAATAACATGTGTTTTCCATCAAAAATGTCAAAGCCCGATAAATATCCAAAATCATATACAATTGTCCTCCAACATTTTTGCTGCAATGTCCTTTTGTTTCATAAATTTAGGAAATATGAAATACCCCTTCAAACCCATTTTTAAATGTTCGCAATCCTCGACTATAGACTATAGCATATAAATTGTGGTAAGCTCAACATTTACAGTTGGAGGCTCAGTATTAATGTTGGGTTCTTTTTATTTTGCGTGTTGTAAGATATATCCCACATGCAGATGAGAAACAAATATTTAAAATATTTATATATTTCAGTGACTTTAAACCTTACCAATGTGTAGTTCAATGTTATGGCCTCTTGTGGAATCATCCTCGACGCCTTGTGTGGGTGATGTTGATTTCTTATTTATGACCGGAGATCGAGATTTGGTGTTGATGATTGGAAACGACCCTTGATGTTGGCCTTGTGACTTAGAGACTGGTCTCGTTGACCACAAATCCCAATATTTTTATGAAATAAACACTGAAAACATGACCATGGACAAGAGAGCTAATAAACCAAATTTTAAACAAGTAACCTTAAAAAAATAATTAAAAACAAAAATTAAAATTCTTTGCTCATGATCAGATCAAGTGCTGATAATTTCCATAGAACATAATGAACATGATTTTTTCACTTCCATTAGCACATCCATATCATGTAATTGTTAACACTTCATATTTTAAACTTCAAGCATATTTATCAGTTTGAAGACCCAAATCACTGCATGCATTGCAGAAATAACATGCATTGGCGCTTGTAGAAATGACGATTTTTGTGTGTTGCAAGAATAACATGTTAGCATTATTGGTTGTGTGTTTTCATTGATGGGAACATGAGTCAAACATATACAGTAATCAAAGGAAAAGGAAGATCACCTTGGGGTAGAGGAAGATCACCTTGATACTGAAGCAATTTGTGAGCAGTGTTGATCACGATAGGATTAACAGTGATCCCATGTTCCTAAATATCAAGAGAGATAGCGGGGAGATTCTACAAAGAATCCACACACATAATCAGAGCATGAAATGTTAAGGTCTTTGGAAAGGATGAAGGAAATCTCAGAAGGGAGAGTGCATTGTAGAAGTTCTATCAAGATTGAAATCTCCATCGTAAAACTCCAAAAGAATCAAGGAATAATATTTTCCATTGATATAGTTCTCGGGAAAATATTGGATCGTCAGATCACGTAGAAGTCAGAGCCTACATAGAATAATCCCTTGTGAAGGATCATGGAAATCTAATCATCCATTCAAATTTTGGGAGTATTCGCAACCATTGGATCATTTAGAACCATTGATCAAAGACAAGTGGAAGGATAGCGTAAGTTTCGGGACATCGAAACTTCACCACTTCAGCGAACATTGGAGATAAGGAAGAGGCACAAACTCATGAAGTAATGAAATCCCACCAACCATTAGATCAAGGAGGGACTTCAGATGAATCCTTGACCATCCAGTCAAGTTTAGTGGAAGGACAGGGTAAGCCACAATAACCCAGAGTCTCGGTTAAACAAACTCATGCAGGTTGTTGATCTAATATCTCCTCGGGAGAAATATGAGTCATTGGATCAAGTGGTCAACTCTGACATTGACCTACTATAGTTAAAAAGATTCTGAAACATGTAAGTTCACCTGAAGTTATGAGCCCCGAATTCCCTAAGTGAACAAGAGCCATCAGATTTGGGAAATAGATGGTAATCGTTGGATGAGGATAGGTGATTCCAGTGGTGTTTAACTTCGGTGTTGACCACTTCAATGAAAAGGAGTATGAATCAGGTAAGTTTACCCGAAAGTCGAAGCCCCGAAGTCACGAACTGTCGTCGATCGTCAAATCAAAGGAAGAATAGAAAATCTCGTCAACTGTTGATATGGAGTGAAAATATTCAAAGTGCACTAAGGAAGAAGGTGGTCGACTCCATCTTTGACCTACTACGATAATAAGCAGCTCAGATAAAACAAAACTCCTGAACCCCAGAGTTCTGAAATAAATAGAAATCGTCGATCAAGACAAGAAAATATCTGTGGTGATAGATCTATTTGGCACTTCGAAAATGATCGAAGGATGGTATAAAAGTGAAAAAACACCCAAAGTCACGAAGTATCGAAGCCACGAAGTGTACAATCATGATTCATAAGGGACACACGTGGACCAATCAGATTGTGACAAGTGTCAGGGTCTATTTGGCACTTCAGGTATATGAAAGTCACAAATCAAGGTGACATGTGGTAGCCACTCAGCCAGTGCCACTTCACCAGTGATGTCAGCAAGACACGTCACTCCAGGACTATATTCTCCGAGGATATCTAGCTTCTCCTAAGATAAAATATTTGAAGCATCGAAGGTTGAAGTCACGTTTGGTCGTTGATCTAAGATCCTATGGAATATTTCTTGACCGTCTGATCAAGTACAGTGGAAGGATAGAGTAAGCATGAATCATAAAGTAACACTAACCGGTGATCTACTTTGGGAGTGTTCTCAACCATTGATCAAGCATCGTGGAAGGATAGCATAAGCGGAGGTGTTAACCGACATCAAGCGATCACCACATATTTATGATTTATTCGGTAGGTAAACACTCTGGAGGGATTGAACTACTTTAGAGTTTGAGTAGATCGAAGTCCCAAAGTCACGAATAGTTGAATACCTATAGAGAGGAAGCTCTGTTTTACCTAATTCTATGGTCCTAGTCATGGACATGTGAAGGTTATCAAGCAGGGAGTGTCGATACACCCTTCGGCATAATTTTATCTGGAAGAGTTGAATGACTACAAAGGCCATAAGTCTTGAAGGATGAAGTACTGGAGAACCTGTTTCTAGCACCGGTCACATAATAAGGTAAAAAATCTGAAGGGGATGGAAGTAAATAATCCCTCATAAACTTGAATACAATCCCACATAGAATAATAGGGGTGGAAGAAGAAAGCGTTGGGAACAACGCTTAAATGGATAAGCTTGTGGTTTTGATCCCATGGTCATTTGAAGATTGGTAATTTGAAGGAAGTGCCTCATACAAAATTCATTTTTTTAGATAGCTTAAGGACTATAGAGTAATTTGACGGATATTAACCATAACAATATAGAGAGAAGGTAAAATCTTGAATATAATATTTTGACAAACTTAGGAACGTAGCAAAATCATGGGAAATATATAATGAGTTGATACATATATGTGATCAGCTCATGTAGACGAAATTCAAAAATTCGAATCAAGATTAGTATTCTAATTAAATTGATAAACTTAAATGAAGATGTGCAATGGTTCATGTTAAAAAGACACAATGGTTCAAATCCTATACCTATTGAAATACTATATAAACAAAAAGTGGTAGTGAATCTAAGTGTGTCTTGGTGGATTATATATATATATATAATGGATTGAATGGAAGTTCATTCTATCAGGTTGGTGCTTGTTTATAAGTTGAGTCTTGTTATGAGGGTTGGATTCCTCACATCTTAGTTGGATATGAGATCAACAAGTTGGGTCTTTTTATGAGGTTTGGATTCCTCATTTCTCGTTTGGATATAATAACTACAAGATGGGTCTTGTATTAGAGAGTTGGATCTCTCATATTGAATTGAAGTTGAGTATTAAAAGATTGATTTTATTTGTATTCATTAAAGTTAAATAAATAAAAGAAAGATATTTTATCTGCTTCATATAGTTTATGTTATACATGTTTATGAATTATTAAATGAGATGCATATATCTTATTAAGTTAACTCAGTTAATCTATGAGAGTGTGAAAATCAGTCAAATTTTCAGACACTGATTCACACCCCCCCCCTCTTAGTGTCAAGTGTATATTTCAACAATTGGTATTAGATCGGGTGCCTTCAGCACAGTTTAAACACTATAAGGTAGATTCTGAATAAATGGGTGGACAAATGGCTCTCTCCACAAATGAAGCTCTCTTATTTGATTGAACAGACTACTCCTCATGGAGGGAAGGAATGAAACAGTATTTGAATTCAAGAGGATCTAGTGTTTGGGATTCAATAGTATCTAAACCTTGGTACTAAACTACCTAAAAGAACAAAACCAAATTTGCAAAAGAAGCAACGAAAAATAATTCAATAGCATTAAAGGCAATATAGAATGGACCATCAAATCAATTCAAAGAAAATATGGGACACTGCACCTCTGCTAAAGTGTTATCGCTCTTCTAACACACATGACCCCTAAGTACCCTTTCTATGGATGGGGAATCAAAATTTTTCTTACTCTAATCGTGTCGAATCCTCTTTTCGAGGTATTCATCTTCTTATACTCGTTCGTAGCTTTATAACGACTGCTACCAGGCTCAAATCTGAGCTATGGATTGCAATTTATGGCCTCTCAAATCTCTTCAGATGCTATTAGTTGAGGGCCATGTGGCGCCCATGTGGGTCAATATCATTTGTACCATTCCCAATTTCCTACATCCATGGTAGAAATCCACCCACTGTCCAATCCAACGGTGGGACTTGATCCTCATTTAACACATAAGCTAGAGGGGAGTTTGTCATTCGACGCTTCAACATTGAACACCATTTTTTCTTTCTATACGCAAACCCTTCGGAGTCTCAATCATGAACTTCTGAAGGAGCCCAAAATATTTCCACGTGGCTCCAGCCTTCGTGAATTTCGGCTTATCTACAACACTGCACCCAAAACCTATAGAGTCATGAAGTCCTGAACTCTCGAAGGGTCCACCCTTTCACATGGTGGAATATTAAATGCATAGGTAAGGACAGGTGGTCCCCAAGTACCCCACCCTCCAATAATCAAAGAGAATACATACCATGGGGGGAGTGACACGTGGAAAGGAAAAGATGAAACATGGCCCCATTAGTGGGTGACACGTGTCACATTTTAATGGGCATATAGGGTCTGGGAAACGTACTAATCAAGGTGACACGTGGCACATCATTTGCGGGTGCACACCACCCTGGGTGATGTCAGTGTGCCACATCACTCCAGACTAATGGATTTCTGATGCCCTTAGATCTCACGGTTGAGATGTGTCCACGTAGATCCATTGATCTATGGCCTTCGTTACTTCATAACTTTGATGTTCGGTGGATTCTTTGTGTGGTTTCCTCCTTTATCCCAGAGTGGTCAATGTCGAGATGACCAAAATCTAGATCTACAATCATGGGAGATCCTGAAGGGTCCCTAGATCTACGGTCCTTGTTACTTCATAGCTCTGACCTTCAGGGTTTCAACTTTATGTCTGCTCCACTCTCTCGAAGTAGGAATTTTCTGAAGTACCATATGCGAGTCCCTCCACTGTTTGATCAGAAGGTTAAGAGGGGCTCTTAACAGACTCCCCAGATCCATTCATTACATCACTTTGTATCTCCAATGTTCAGGGAATTTGGTGCTATAACACCTCTGTTCTCCCGAAGTAGTTAACTCTAGACTTACCTTGACATAAATCCAATGGAGAGGGGGACTCCCGAATACCCTCAGATCTGCAGCTCACATTACTTCGTAATTGGTAAATGGGTCAGGGTTTAATGATGGGACAGATCTATCTTCCACGATTAGGGAAACCACCAGACGTCGATCAACCTCATGGGTAATCATAACAACAAGTTGCCTTCGATCGGTTTGCAAATGGTAAGGTCATAACACTCTAGAGCTACGAACTCCCAAAGTTCCGAAGCCTGAAAGGCTTAGCTCCTTTCAGGTCTAGCGCAGGGTTCCCAGACCTTGGTCATATGGGTCCTTCAAAAATTATCATGGGCTACATGCTTAACTCTTAGCTGTGAATTGGGTAAGGCCATGGACATGAGACCATGGTCACTTGGAAAAATGGTTTGAAGGGAGTGCCATCCAATTCACAAAACTTAAGCTCTAAAATAGGGGGAGGTATTTTCAAACCAGCCTAGTGGTCAAGTTTGTCACCTTACACCCATTCGAATGAAATATATTACAAAAAAGCAGTAAGAATTATAATGATTAATTTCACATGAATCACAATTAAACACAATTAAAGACATTAAAATCATTCATTTCAATCCAAGTGCACAAGGTAAACGAAATACTTATCTATTACAATCGATCACCAACCAACTAACTATGGGAGTTCGCATTTCCACCCAACCATAGGCTCAGAGGAATTCAATCTTAGAACTCTGGCCACCCTCATGCCAAGCCATGATATCACTAGGTAGCTTTTGTAGTTTCTCAGAGACTCTCTCTCTCTCTCTCTCTCTCTCTCTCTCTCTCTCTCTCTCTCACACACACACACACAGTCTCTGTGAGGTTTATCAGATGCTCCCTTAGCATCAAGCTCACAATATACCTCTCAAGTCATGTCTTATCTAATTTCTCAGATATCTTTTCTCTTATTCTCTCCACTAACCAAAACAAATTATCAAGCTTCCAATTCTTCTTCTCAGCTGGAGAGCCTCGTGCACTCTTCCTCTTTTCATCTACATATTCAAGTCATGCATTCCCCTTCTGGTGTCTCCTTATTTTCTTCCTTCACGTGTATTCTTACATGCCTTTATCCTCCTCAGGAAGGTTATGGACCTGTCATGTTCCTTCTGTTAGAAGGAAACTCGTGTCAGTCTGGACCTGCAGAAAAAAATGCTCTATGTGCTACTTCGGGCTGATAGTTTCTATCTCCCCAGCCAAATCCTCCATGATTCCATTCATTGGGGTAGTTGATTGTTCAACCACCAGTCCTTTTCTTATTAACTGATTTCTCCTTGGGATCGAGATGAAGCTTATTATTTCATCAAGGAGAAATTTGGGTCATTTTGACATAATGAACCCTCATAGTTTCCTCACTCTTTTTCCTCTAGTGATATCATGGCTAGTACTTCAAGGATTCACCTTCGCAGTCAGTCGTTGGAAATCTAAACAATAATACATTTACATTGTACACATGCCATAGCATGGTAATCTTAATAAATTATTAGTTACAAGCTGGGGGAAATAGGGGTATTACATTACCCTCCCCCTTCAAAGGGAAAGTCATCATCGATGTTCTTTCTCAGTAACACTTGTCATGCCTTTGTCATTCAACTGCTTCAGAAATATTGATCCTATTTCTAGGTCAGGTCCTTTCCAGACTCTTGGCCTTCATAACCTACTTTCAATAATCTTGGACAACAAGCATATTAATCACAATTTCATGCAAAAACATTTTATTGTTGTGCAAAATTCAAGAGGAAAATTTTTATAATCTAGCACAATACTTATCTATGCAGTCTGTGGATTTTCATCCACATGGTTTTCTTTTTATCTTGGGTCACTGTTTTTACTAGACATACCCATTGTGTGCATGATCCCAATCAATATCTTATAAGAATTATCAAA
Organism: Picea engelmannii; assembly: GCA_009831015.1. Taxonomy (NCBI): domain Eukaryota; kingdom Viridiplantae; phylum Streptophyta; class Pinopsida; order Pinales; family Pinaceae; genus Picea; species Picea engelmannii. Next base: position 620,615 of record ML787387.1, on the reverse strand, counting down.
ATCTCCTCTCCCTTCCAGTCACTCACCCTCCAGACCTAGGCTCAGGCATCCCCTTCTCTCCTATACAGTTCCTCGGGTGATCCATCTTTCCTTTCCAAGGATTTCTCTCATAGGAAGAGTTATATAGAATTCATTGAGCCTTATAGTGGAGGCATCCCTCAGAATTTCTCTGTCGAGGTGTCCCTCTGACTTGTTTTTCCACAACACAACATATTCTAGGCGAACATGGCTTACCACAGGGTTCTCCTATCTCAACAGTAGCCTTTTTCATGCTTTCCAGCTTGACATCCTTCACCTATCTTCCCGAGATAGATATTTTTCATATTACACATATCACAGGTATAAAGAAATTATAAGATATTATCATCAATTTCAAATTCATAATTTTCTTGAAAATCTGTCACCCACGGATTTCAAAATTCTACATTTATTTTCAGATATGTTCCGCACAGGAACCAGATTCACAAGTATGGGACTTTCCTTCCCATAACAGTTTATCTCAGCAAGCAATTATTCTTCCTTATAGGATTACACCACTTCCATATCTAAGACCCTTTTCTTCCTGCAATTTCAACATTCTTCAACCAAACAATTTGTTAGTTTTCATGCACATTATATTTTCAACACTATTCATACTAACAATCCAAGTCATTTTCATCTATTCAAGGGAAAAAGGGAAAAGGATATATTATTATCTATGTATGCATTCTTTCAACACAAGTTTGACACACTTATGATGAGCACTTTAGCATGGGGTGTTGGAGCTCAACCAACATATTCACCATAAGGTTTAATCATTCTCATTTACTCTTACAACAGGATTGTGCTTCCTACTACAAGTTGGTCATGATCCCAAATTAATACATATGAAACTAAAATTTTCTCTTGAATTCACCCAATCATTCTTCCTTCATTAGTAACCAGGGTGTCAACACTCATGGCCAACCAAAATTATCTTTTCCTTAACACCTCTACAATGCAAGTAGAGTATTGGAAGGTCCTCCTTCTTTAATGGGAAATCCATTGTCTACCCTCGTATGTAAAAATCCATTTCCTCAATGCA
>ML787387.1:588497-607677 GCA_009831015.1 Picea engelmannii | reverse complement strand
TATATATATATATATAATGAATTGAATGGAAGTTCATTCTATCAGGTTGGTGCTTGTTTACAATTTGAGTCTTGTTATGAGAGTTGGATTCCTCACATCTCAGTTGGATATGAGATCAACAAGATGGGTCTTGTTATGAGGGTTGGATTCCTCATTTCTTAGTTGGCTCTGAGAACTACAAGTTGGGTCTTGTATCAAAGAGTTGAATCTATCATATTCAGTTGAAGTTGAAAATATTAAAAGATTGATTTTATTTATATTCATTCAAGTTAAATAAATAAAATAAATATATTTTATCTACTTCATATAGTTTGTGTTATACATGTTTATGATTTATTAATTGAGATGCATATATCTTATTTAGATAATCTATGAGAGTGTGAAAAAAAGTCAAAGTTTCAGACACTGACTCACCCCCCCTCTCAGTGTCAAGTGTATATTTAAACACAACAACATTCTTGCAATCATGCATTTTTAGACACCAACACCATGGATGTTCTTTTTCGTAAATTTAGTCCCCCAAGCTCAAAAAAGTGTAAAACAATACAAGGGATAACTTTTCTAGTCATGATTGACTAGAGTATACATTTTTTGTAGTTAGTCTTACGAGGCCGAAAAAGGGGCAAACTACCACTCAAAATATGAATCTTCGTGGTCTAACAAGCTCAGAGGATGACAAAGTATGTTCATAGTCTTCTTAATTTTTAATGAGATTGAAACGGAGAATGAAACTGTGCTTGGAAATCCTTTGTTTCTTTTTTTAACAAGATTGACACAGAAACGAGAACTTTTCTCGATGTAATACCCATGAATGGGCCTCTTCCCAACATGATGTCCAGAGGTTGGTACGTCGATCGATACCTATTGGAGGCTTTTTCCCAACATAGTGTTCATAGGTTGGTACTTTTCCCCCAACATCATCATAAGAAGTTGGTGGTTTAACTTCAGTATGATGTCTAGAGGCTAGAGACATGCCCCCCAAGATTCGGTTTGTTTGTTGACTGCTCTTATGCACTCGTGTAGACTCCTCACTACTAATAGTGATAGGTTTTCCATAGAGGGAGGAAGAAATAGGATCAATGGAGATAGGCAGAGGAAGGGAAGGTTTAGGTACCAGATCTTATGGAAGACGAGATGTTGCAGTGGCATATGGGATAGGCACTACCTAAGGATCGAACGATTCATAGGATCATCACATTGTAGCTATAATCATGTTTAATGTGGAAACCTCATGTGGGGGATCATGGGGACGTAAGGTAAAAACTCCCATCAGGGAGGAATATTTGAGGAGACCCACCCCCAAACTCTTGTACTTAAGATCGTACTGTCCCAAGAAAGGGATATTATTCACTGGGGAATTATGGATATCTAGAGTGAAATAATCAAGTTGGTCAACGGTCACATTTTTCCCTTGATGGGGAAATTGTTAAATGAAAAAAATTGAAGAAGCGACGACAATCATCACATAGAACCAAATACGACCAAGCAACAAATTATAATCTAGAGGCACGTCGACCAGTTCAATGTTGACAGAAATGAATTTTCCCTTTAACTCTACAACAAAATATCTTAAGAGTATGTAAGGTTGGAAACCACGTCCATCAAATTCCTTAAGGGTGGTAGGATATTGATTAAGTTCAGGAGACCAATGGCTCTCCAACAAGACAAAGACATCACATATGTGGAAGCTCCTTCATTAAAAATAGTGCGATGGATTTTCTTCCCACCAACCTTAGCTTGAAATTGGAAGGTCATGTGATGGGAGAGCCTCGGTTTAAAATAGTCCATATCAAACATAATCATATTTGATGCCTCTGTATCCACAAATCCAATGGTTGATAGCAGGGTTCTATGTTGACTTGGAAATTTTTGTAGAAATTCTAGTGTCAACATAGAACAAGGTGCTTGCACCAAATCTTCAACAACATTGTAGTTTTGAGGATTGTGGGAACTTGTATAGAAGATTGACTTTCGAATTGTGCCCTTGGGAGGGTGCAACATTGAATAAAAAACAAGCCTCTCAATATAAAGTGGGTCAGAGGATGGAGGAGGAGTGGAAGTGGAGGGATTATTGATATCACCTCTAATGGAATGATTATCTGGAGAGATGTCATAATTCTTAACTATGGCTGTTACACGAATGGTCCCATTACACATAAAGAACTGAGTGCTTGAGGAAGCCTCCTCATGGTGAGGATGACTTGTGTTTCCCCCTTGCAGAGGGGAAGGATTTTGCGAAACCATTTGTTATTGCTAATTCAGAAAAGGGTTAGTTAATATTGTAGGTTGGGAGGTACCCTTCAAATTTTTTTTGACTTCCTCACGATGAGGGTAATCTTTCATGTAGTGGTCCTCTGCACAAATCATGCAGGGAAGCTTATATTTCCTTTTCGGTTGGGTATCAATAGTTTTTGTACTCTCTTGTGGGTTAGAAGAATTATTGGATTTACATTTGTTTTTATTCTTACCTCCATGTTGTTGAGATGAAGTGGACTGGACCACATTCACCCTAGAGGTTTGTGCAGAAGAGGGAGAAGTTTTGGTAATGGAACCTACCACATGATCAGCATGGAATTCCAAAGCAGGTCTTGAAGGATTATTTGAAAGGTGAGGATCACGAGGGATCATATAGTAAAGTGTGTTATACTGGGAATATACCAAGTCTAAGTATTGAGCACGAATGATGGCTTGCTCCTTAGTGATAGTAGCTCCCATGGAGACATCTCTAGCAATGGGTGGAAAAAGTGACTCGGTAAACCAATCTTCCAGGAGTTGATCCAGAATAGTATCTTTAATTAGCCATCATCTCATCATCCACTTGTGAATATGATCAGAAATGTGAGTGGAAGTGAATTGCCTAAGCGAAGTCAAAAGATCTATATCGATTTCATATCGAAACGGTAGCTAGAAATGTGTCAAAAGACTCATAGATAAATATTTGAAGTCATTAAAGGAGTGTCGTGGCATCTCGATATACAATTTAGTTTTTTATCCTCTGAGACTTCACTAAAAAATTCTTAAACAAATGGATTCATCCATCAAAGAGTTCAAAGAACACTAAAGATGGAGTCATTATGTGGTTATTAGGGTCTTCTCTATTTTTCCCGTCAAATTTTGGGATATTGGATTGTAGTTTGGAAGGGATTGGAGGCCAAAAAAATGCATGCAATATGTGATCATTGGTTAAACATGACATATCAGACAGATCTATTGTATCCAAAAATGGAAGGTGTCAGTTAGCCTATGGATATTGGTAGTAACCATGTGAGATAGGAACACCAACAAGACCATATATAGGTTGTGATGGGATGGAAAAACTAGATGGTCCTCTCATGTATTGTGGTTAAACTCCCATGTGTTTTGGTTGACCTGAGGGTCCCCCCATATAATGTGGTTGACCTGACGGTCCCCCCATGAATGGAGGTTGGCCCAATGGACCTCCCATATACTGTGTTTAAGGAGGATGTTGTTTTGGAGTCATGGGATTCACTGATTGATTGGGAAAATTTCCTTGCAGAGGAATTCCCATCAAATTAGGTTGACCCCATAAGGGATTTGAAACTCCCGGATATGGTTGTCCAAGATACAGGCCAATAGTAGTAGGGATGGAAGAACTGGAAGGAGCATCTAGCCCCCAGGTTTGTTTTTGTGTCCCCCACATAGGATTTTTCCCCATGGATGAGGGTTTCACCCCAACAAAAACTTTTCCTCCAGCTGAAGGTTTCCCCCTAGCTAAAGGTTGGCCTCCCATTGAATATTGACCTCCAATGAAAGGTAAAGGAAAAATCCCCATTTATAAAGTTGGAGATGTGGGTTGAGTATCTTGTGTCAATGTGGTTGTTTGAACGAATTGATTGTTGACCATCTGACCGATGGGATGAAAAAGTAAAGCACTTGGTGTGTGCATATGTGGGATTAGTGAAGCATGAATATTACCTAAACCATGTGTGTAGGGAGATGTACTCGCAAGTCGAGTGGTTGTGTCGAAGTAACCTAGGTCATGAGTGTTCCTAGTAAAGAAGAAGCACCAATAGTTGTGATATGTGCTCTTTCAGGGTCAACTACAAGATTTATGGGTAGAGGAGGTAAAATTCTCAATCCTTCTAGAAAACCAAATGTTGGTCGGTTCATGCCAAAATATTGGCTAGTGGTTGAACTAGATGGTAAATAGGAAGAAGAATAAGCATCAAGAAATCTCTTGGACAATTGTTCAACTAGTAATGGACCAAGTGGATCAGTTAAAGGGGGATTTTCATAAGATACAAGGCCTTCCACGAAAGTGGTGACCGGTTCTTCTACATTTTGGCCACTTCCAGGAGATACACTCCTATTTTCATAATTTTTTCTCCGACCATTCCTTCGTAAGAAGGGTCGTGTTGAGGTTCCTAAACTTCAGGATCCAAACCTTTCATTCTGCAAGATATTCAAAGCCCTTGATCATCCATGGTGAAAGTAAAACAACAATCCTTAAGGCCAACTACGAATTCTGAAAGCACACACCCAAAAAAATGATCTACATGTAATCAACCAAGCAATAGTAGAAGGATATTATGAAGATGGGATATCAAGTCGTTAGCGAAGATATGAGAAGAGGTTACCACGTCCTCCATGTAACAACCTATCTTGGTGCAAGAAACCCTTTCTTTGTGGGGTCACCCTCCAAGAGCATTGATAGTGTGATGTGACATCTTCCCCAGGTACCGTGGGAATCCCACCACAGTCACGTCTATAGATACCTAGGAAAGGCCACTAAGGTTACAGTCGATAGTCGGGATGAAACGTATGGGAAGGATATAAAAGTATGAAATTCTTCAAGATAATTGAAGACAAGTGGACCGGTAAGTCTCCTGAGGACCCCAAATGGATTAGGGATTCACAAAGCACCGAGACTAAATGAAACCAGTAGTTTCTCAAGAAAAACCCCCAATATATGCTCTTTCCACTATGATTGGTCAAGCTTTGGAGGGGTAATATTTGTTTCTCTTTCGCACGTGATCTTGTGTTTATCCCCTGTGTTAGAGGGGGTTCCCAGATATGCCTATACGATAGTTGGATTTGGTCACTTTTTAGTGTTCTACAGTCTTGTTTAGTAATCTTGGACAATTTACTCACTTTTTCTAGTCCAAATATTCTAACCTTATGCTAGTATTGGTGTACTATAAACCAACAAATGTCTAGTTGATTTTATTAGCACACTGGTTTATTTTAAAGGCTTTGTTACTCAGAAATCTCCATCAATTTGAAACTAATGATGTGTGAGACTCAACTCCAATAGAATGCAAAAAGAATGAAATGCAATCATTTTTTTTCGATGAATTTTATCTATGAGAAGGAGAAGGGTTCTTTTCTTCTTAACAAGCACTCAATATCATGCAACTTTCCAAAATGATTCCAAACTATCAAAAAAATCTGAAATACTAAAGAAAACACAAGACTACCTATTTCAAAACATGTACCAAAACAAAATTCCTAAGAATGCATAAATTCCCTTTATTTGATTGTATGTGCAATCAAATCTCTTCAAATGATTTTTTTTTATGCTTCCTATCTTTCAATGAGAATGAAAGAAATCAATGTTTGACACAAAGGAACACAAAGCAAAAAGAAACAAAACAAAGTGCACTCAAAAGTTTGATGAGAACTAAAATAAATCAAGTGTGATATAACTTGTTCAATCAAGGACTCAAATTATGTAAAAGAGAAAGAAGAAGATCACACTTTGAAATACTAAAAAATGAGCAACAGAAATCAAAGATTAAGGCTAGGTTGCAACAAACAATAGAGTCTCAAGCATTCAAAAGAAAAATCTCTCTTAAGAAGGAAACAAAGAAACCTTTGAAATTTCAAGTTAGTGAAAAATTCAAAAACAATTAATTTATCAGAAATCTGAAGACTTTCAGGATGAAGATCAAACTACTCAAAGGTAGACACCAAGGGATCTTTTTAGCCCAAGGTAATCATACAATTTTGCAACTTAAATAATTTCCAAACTCAAGGGAGGTAAAAGAAGTGATAAATTCCAATCTCTTAGACAAACAAAGTCAAAACCAAACATATAGGACTCTGGGACAAAGCCTCCAATCAGAGGACTGAGAAAAACATGGAAAACATTCTTGAAACCAATCAAAAGAGGAGATAAACGCTCTTGTAACAAGGGATATAAGGCGTTGAAAGAGGGTCAACTCTCTATAAGACACTATGGAGGAGTGTTGATACTGGTAATTAATGCTCTATGAGACACTATGGGGGAGATTTTATTCCTGGAAGTGTTGGAAAAACACCAAAACTTTCCCAGAATCAACAAAGATCAAGCCAATGACTCTGTAAACTTATCAATGAAGCAGACAGTAGAGGAATGATTCAAAATCAAGAATCAAACAAGACTCAACAAGGACTAGATGAAATTTCACCTTGCGGATAGGTTGAACTCCCCTTTGGACCAGGACCCCTTCTTTGGTCTAAATATAGAAGCAAACAAATGGACACTGACGTCCCTTTAGACCTATCTTGACTAAAATAAAATGAGAAGGAAGAAAATATGGCATACCTTTTTACGATGGTCTTCTTCGCTGCTCCAACTTCTGACCTTCATCTCCAATCTCCTAGGCACAAGATATGAACTGCAATGGAAAACAAGGAATCTCCTTCTTCTACTCTATGTGCTTAGACAAAATAGATATATCTACGATGACTGAAACAACAATAGACAAGCATATGGCTGAACACATGAACTTGAAGGGAATAGGATAAGTTTATATTAATGGAAAGACAATAAATAAATCACTTACAAATAAAATTTAATGTTGCAACAAATTTTCCAAGCTCTCCAATCCATCCCTTGCATGAATGTATTGATATCGGAATGATGATGCTTCAATGGATTCCCCCCCCCCCCCCCCCCCCCCCNCCTTCACCATTGAAATTCCCTCATTATATAGGATTTAGAGGCTTAATCACCATGATATATTTTGGTAAATGGTTGTGGATTTTACTCCATAAGTTGGTATTTGGCTTCTTGAGGTTGCCTAGGATGGATCCAAGTAGGGTGACTCGAATCCTTGACTCAAAACAATATGAATCTCCTTGTATTTCTTCCCTTAGAAAAAGGTGGGATGGTTATAACTCCCTTTGACCACATCAACACTCCCTCAGAACTAAACACAGATCATTTCCAACGCTCCCTAAGAATGGGAAGGGGAGCATTGGTAAGGGTTCAATGCTCCCTATACATGAGCAGGGGAGCATTGACCTTCAAAACCCTCCAAAAATGGTTAAAATTCCAAGGAAAAGGCATGTTTCTAGCTTTTAAATGATGGGTTTCTTCCTCCAAAATGACTTAGGGATTATAAAAAATGTTTCTTCATGGTGTCAAGGGGTTGATACACTTAGTAAATTGCATGTGACACTTAGTAAGGTGCATACGACACTTGACCAAGTGCATGCGACACTTAGTAAGGTGCATACGACACTTTACGAGACTTGCGACACTTAGGTGTAAATAGGCATGACACTTAACTGTGAAATTTTGGTGTGTAACAATAAGATATTTGAATTCCATGGAGAGGTTGTTAATTCTGTTGTACTGCAGGGGATGATGACTCATACCCTTTTCACACAGAAGGAACGAGATCAGGACCAGGTGGAGTGTCAACTTGGGAGGAGAGTCTGGAAGCCATTAATGAACATCGTCGAATGTCACATCATGGGCTTGTGGGAGGTGTGTCTACTTGGCATTGATTGGCACTAGATGCGTGGCAAGTTGGCACCCCATCTAGGGGTACAACTATTTCATTTATAGGTAATTTAAAAAAAAAATTGTCCTAGATTGCCACCTAATATTAGTACAACTATTTCACTTATGACATTAAATAACCAAAAGAATGTGCATATGAAAACATCCTTGATGATGAAAACATATCTACATGAAATAATATGGATATGGAGACGTCATCGATGATTAATACATATCGATGTGAGGTGCATCCTTGATAATGAATACATATCTCCGTGAGATTAATACATGCCTACAAAAAACTACAAACCTTTATTGTCCTACATGATAGTTACATAATTCACATATGCAAACCTTATTATGTGAAACTTTATTGTCCTTAATAATAAATACAAATATATGTTTATGAAAAAATGTGGAATCATTTATTGTCCTAGATAATAAGTCCATATCTCTATGAAATTTATGATAAACATGTATGCAAATACATCTTTCCATATGGAGGATTTGCATATACAAACCTATATTATTGTACACATCTCATGAGATTAAAAAATTTCATGAGATTTAGTCATTTTAATCATTATGACATAGTTGTATACATGGAAATACGATTCACTATATGATATGAGCCAAAGGGACTAGAATCGTCGTTAATTTTTCTATTTTTGTTCATTGTTAAGATTGTACTTCTTGTTATTTTTCTAGTTTTGTTGGGTGTTAAGCTTGTACATGTACTGTAATAGCCCAACAATCCACATTCAATATTCAAGCACCAATCCACATTGATTCCAGTCAAGCACTCAAGCATCAATTCCAAGTATGTTAATTGCTTGGCTTCTTGTTGTAGTTTTTGTACAACCTTATTTCTACTAGTTCGAATTTTAGTTAAACAACTACTAAGTCAAAATTGTTATTGACATAGCACATTTTTTTCATGAGAAAGAGTCACACTCTAGTTATGATGAAATCATGTTAATATTATTCCACCAATATTGTAAAAACATGTAGTTTTCTTTTTTTTTTCACTGAAAACTTTCCCATTTTCCCTTTTTATGAAAAAACTTTCTAACTTTTACACACATATATATAACTTCTTCTTTAGTTTTGTATAACAAATTCATCAAAAAAATAAAAATAAAAAATATATATATATATATAATCTACTAAAATGAAAGTATATCTCTTGAAATGGACTGACACATATCAATATATTTTCACACAAAAAAAATGTGCAATAATGTCTAAGGAGATGAATTCAAACACCATAAGAATGCCCTATATTATCCCCTAATTACCTTTGAATATATATATTAAAAAAAATAAAATCTCGATACTACTATTATCAATCTTTTTCTTTAGTTACCATATAAGATGGTAGATACATCAATATAATGTCTAAGGACAATCATTTAATTAAATTTTTGTTTTGATAGGTAAATTTGAGAAAACCAAAAAACACACCAAAATATAACATATTAAGAAAAGTTCAACAAGTAAAATACTAAACTCTTTAGGTTACAGTGAAAAATAGACAAAAATCTCTTTTGTATTTACTCTTTACACATTAAAATTGTCTTTTAGATATTTGATATTTAAGCATTAAACTTGTCTTCTTGAACACAAGGATAAATTGAAAAAATCCTACAATCATCCCTAAATGCCTTCTCTATTCTAAAACAACTTCAATTTATTTTTACAAATACACGATACAAGCTAATATTGATAGTTTCTACTTTGCTTTTAGATTCAAACAATGCACCTCATCCAAAGAGTGTACGAAGCTTTCACATTTAATACAAGAGTTCAGATAACATTGTAGTAAGATAAGTTGGTTAGGGATAGAAAACAAAACCTCAGAAGTAGGCTAACACGGTTGAATAAGTGTAATCACATTTAAAAAAATAAAAATTGTATTAATCTTAGAGCAGAACTTCAAGCTTAATCTACTTATAAATCAGCTTCCCAATTTTTCTATCCTTTTAAAAATATCCTTGTATTGATGAAGATGAGATGATGATAAAAATATCCTTGGATGGTATTGATGGATACATTATAGTATTGTATATTTGGTTGGTTATGATGGAAACATTATAGTATTGTATATTTGGTTGGTTATAGTAAAACTAAGTCCATGTCATTAACAACTTTTCTAATTATTGACAATAACCAACACGTAAAGGCTAGGCTTTCACTTGTACCAATAGCCATCGACAATACAAATTAGAGAACATGTATGTGAGAAAAATTAATATATGTGAATAAAATTAATAAATTATATAAAAATTATAGGATTATAAAAGAGTGTGGTATTATTAAATAAAAAGGTGATATGTGTTAAGATATATAATGTTTTTATGAATTATTAATACATATCAATATATATTTCAAATATACATCTCAATAAAATATGCAATAAATACATTATATATACATTTTAAGTCAAATATAAAACAATCAATATACATGTCAATCAATACCATTATTAGCTAGGTCCACCACCAGATCTAGAGGCATCATTGTCTCTACTACCAGAGGTAGAGGGTCTATCAATAGCTATGTTAGAAAGAAGTGACTAAAGTACATGATCAAATGTGTCTCCATAGAGATCAACCTATGCAGTAATACCCGATCTGAACATAGTGTCCAAAGCATCAAAAGCTTGTGATACGTGTGGAGTGTAACGCCCCTCCTTGACTAAATTTTCTTTCAAAAGGATTAGGAAGTCAATCTAAGGATTTACTAAAGAGTTTAATAAGCATCTCTCTCTCTCTCTATATATATATATATATATATATATATAAGTGACTTGCAAAATGTACTTGATTAATAGGATGGTAATCAATATATTGATTGTTGAGTTCATTAGAATGTATGATATGATAGATATATGTGCATACCATGAAATCAATACTTACATTGTGATCAAGTGTGAATTGTGTCAGGAAAACAAGCAGATATGGATGTTGGAAGTACCCCAAGGTGGGAGTTGAATAGGGAATATCTGTGGAGGGTAATTGGTAACATTAGGAAATTAATTATTATGATCATTAACTAATATTGATCATTAAATTAATTTGCTTCGTATTTTTGTATTGATGAGTGTCAAGTGTTTGAAAAAGGGTATGAACCATAAAAACAAACAAATTGTGTTTAAATTCTTTCTTTATATTTCATTGTTAATTAATGTTGTGAAAGTGTTCTTAGATGAAGCCAAATGTGTTAATGTCCATAAGAAGGAGTTCCCAGTAGTTTTCTTTCTTGATTAAAATTATTGAGTTATGTTACAAATAAGTGGCTAGTCATTGTGAATTTATGTTATACATAAAACTGAGAAAGTGTAGTTGTAACTTCTTGTTAAATAAACATAAAATTGTATGAAAGCAGAGTGATAATGTTGTCTTCTCGCTTGTTGTATAACATTGTAAGTACTGGATTGTTGATGGGTATAAATTGTTCATGTCACACGTATTGAGTTTATTGTTGTACGTAAATTGTTGGTTTAGATTGTGTGTATCCCTTCAGAATCGTTTCACAGTAAATAGTTTTTTTGGTTAACTTTTGGGATTTAAGGGCATTACATGTAGTATCAGAACTAGGCTCTAACACTAAGGCCTTGGGGTCTTTGATTTTTAATTAATACTTTGTTCCTAGTTAATATTCATATTCTTCAATTTCATTTTATATTAAAAAAAATATTTTATGCTATAAATTTTATGCTTAAATGAAAAGATTGGATTCGGGGAAAAGTATATATGGAAATGCATTGCAAGGTATGTGGAGGTATAAAAAAGAGAGAAATATATTATCATGTTTTATGGTAGGGACAAGCTATAAAAGAATGAATCTCTAGGAAGTTATATGGGAGGTCAAATTGTTGTGGTTCCATGTTATGTTGCATCATCCGATATTATTGCAGTGCATCGGGAAAACTTGTATAAATAGAGCATGCTCTCCAATTTGTTGGAGATACTTCACACACACCTAGGATTTCTTTTTCCTAAGTTTTTCCCTATGCTTATTAGTCATTATTCAATCTCTTATATTTTAGGAAGAAGAATATTCTCTTCAGTTCACACTTCAGTTTGATCAATTGAGTGTAATCTAGATGCCACATTGGGATTATCACCATGCAACATTGGGATCATCACTAGATAATGTACATTGTCCTTGGGATCATCACCATAATAGTGCATTACTCATGATTCCCTAATCTCCTCCTCACTTCACTATGTTTTAGTCAGTTAACTAAAGACTGAAAAACTAGTTAACTCAAACTAGGTGGAAGTTCACTCTCGTAACTCCCTGATAGACTAGACTAGGTGGCATTTTACTCTCATAATTGTTGGTGTGTGCCTAGATCACTCTAGACCACCAATATGATGCAATGGATTGTCCTCAAGTGTGCATTAGTTGAGTTATATAGAGTATATCATGTGTAAATTATTATTCTTTCATTTGGTTAATGAAAATTATTCAATTATTTCTCTTATACTTCTCTTTTCTCATATTTTCTCTGCAATTGTGTATGCCAATTACTAGCTAGATCTATTCTGTGCAGTTTCAACACATTTACATGGTATCAGAGCTGATGGATTTCTAGGGAAAATACACACCAAATTATTTGCATAGGTACCGAAGATTGAAGATAACAGAAAAATGGAATTTCCAAAAGAATTCATTCTTACACCGTACAATTTCTTTGCATGGAAGGAGAAGATCACAACGCATCTTCGAGGGAGAGGATTATACCAGTTAACCATGAACACAAAGACAGAAACAACATCAGCCATAGAAAATTCCAAGTATCTAAATTGAATGGATGAAGCGTTTGGAACAATTTGCAGTCTCATTTCTCCTGAACTCCTCTTTCACATATCCTTATGTAAAACCTCCAATGAAGCTTGGACCACCATGGAACGGATTTTTGGAAAATAGGATGAGATGAGGGGAAACATGCTCGAGGTGGAATTTCTCACATTGGATCCAAAAACCTTCGACAATCTCCAAGATTTGTTTACCAAATATAAGTATTTGTTGTCATGACTCAAGGCTTGCGGGGTTGATAAATATAAGGAGGAGAAATAATGGTTCTCTCCATTCTCTCCAAAATTGGTCCAAAATACTCAATGTTGTATCCAAATTTCATTTAGTTAGATTCGCCTCTGGATCTACCTGGATGATGCCCTCTCTTGAGGCCTTTATCGAGTCTCTGACACAAGAGAAGAACAAGCTCATCAATATGGGAAAAATCAAAGGCCCATCCACTTAGTGTGCAATATGGAAGTGGTCATCATATCAGAAATCTAAAGACAAAGACAAAAGGAAAGCACATGCAAATACAAATAAGGAAGTGTACTCAAAACCCTTCAACGATGCCTCTTAATCCAAAGGTGGAAAGGGAATAAAAGAGGAGAAATGCACTTCTTCCATAAAGGATTCCATCCAGAATCTGCATGCATGGAGAAACAAATATATCTAATGACCCAAATACTTCAACAAAACAACCTTCAAGATTGCATCCCCGAGGATGCCAAGAAGAAGAAGCCAAAAGATCAGAATCCCAACAAAGGCAATTCTAGCCATGCCTTGATTTTCATCAACTCCTCACCCAATACTTGGATTGTAGATTCATGTGCATCACACCACATGGCTTCCACAAAAGAAGTATATTCTTCATTGAATTCATGCAAAGGTCCTCCTATTCTGATGGGGGACAACTCTCCAGTCGAGCTCACCAACAAAGGAAGAATTGAACTCACAAATGGAAGCTTCAAGAACATGTTACATGTTCCCAAACTTTCTGTCAATCTTCTCTCTGTGTATCAGATGAAAAAATCTGGCACCGAAAAGATATTCATATTCACACTTGATGCAGTGGATATCTATGACATGAAAACCAATTCCATGGTTTCTACTGGTGAGGTAAATCATCAATCTAAGCTCTACACATTTTATGAATTTATTGAACCAAATCCATCATTATTACTTACCCATGTTGATGAAAGCGGTAGGATATGGCATAGAAGGTTCAAGCATTTAGATTTCAAATATATGCAACAACTTAGAAAGAAGGGAATTGTTGATGGTCTACCTTACATCCACTTCTCCAAAGGAATTTATGAGGGATGTGTTCTTGGAAAACACCCTCAAGAGAATTTCGAAAAAGGAAAGACTCAGAAGGCTTCCTTTCCTTTAGATCTCATCCATAGTGATCTAATGGGCCCTTTTTTACATCCATCAATCAGTAAAGAAAGGTACGTGCTCATTTTTTTTATGATTTCTCACGCTTCACATGGACTTTCTTTCTCAGTAAAAAATCAGAGGTCTTTCAACCCCTCAAATATTTCAAAGCCCTTGTCGAAACACAGTCAAGAAATAAAATCAAAGTCCTCTGAAAAGATAATGGGGGAGAGTATGTCAACCATGAGATACAAAATATTTTTCATGAGGCAGGGATTCAGTTGCAACACACAGTTCCCTATACTCTGTAGAAAAATGGAGTTGTTGAGTGGAAAAATAGATCTCTAAAAGAGATGGCATCTTGTGTGCTACATGCAAAGTCACTTTCACATAGATTATGGGATGAAGCACTTAATTGTACAACCTACATCCAAAACTGATCTCCTCGTAGATTTGTCAAGGATAAGACCCCTTACAAGGCTTGGAGCATCCTCAAACCGAAAGTGACCCACTTCTGTATTTTTGGTTCACCTGCATGGGCCAGGATTCCCTCTGAGAAGAGGAAGGACCTTGATCCACAGAGCATAGAGTGCATCTTTGTTGGATACCCTGACGGTGTGAAGTGATACATACGCATTGATCTTTCCTTAGACTGGATCATCATTGAGAGTAGTGTCCAATTTGATGAAAGTGTCTTGCATATACCTCAACAGCTGCATGCATACACTTTTGTTATTCCATCTGTTAGAGATGATGAGCATGCACATGTTCACTCTTCTTCATATGATAGTTAAGATTCATAGGATTCAAATGATATAGATACAGATTCAGTACAGTTAGATGCAGATTCAGTGCATCCATATGCATATGTAGAGCCAGAGCAGAGGCCAAAGTGGGCCAAGACTACTCTTCAGGATGAAGGGGATCTTGTTGGGGATCCAACTGATACTAGGAGGAATCGATCTAATTTAGAGGATCCTCCTCTTGAACTCAATTCCACTGAACTGATGCCACCCAGGCATATTTTCTTGGTTCAGTCTTCAGATCCAAATTCTTATGGTGAGGATGCTGGAAATCCATTTTGGGAATCTTCCATGTAGGAGGAGTACAACTCCCTCCTTGAGAACCAGACTTGGGATCTGGTTCCCCTTCCTTTAGGAATCAAAATTATCAGGTGCATATGGGTCTACAGGAAAAGAGTGTAGTGGATGGACATGTTAGAATATACAAAGATAGGCTAGTTTCCAAAGGCTTTCAGTATGTGCATGGAATTGACTATGGTGAGACCTTCTCTCTAGTAGAGAAGACGGATTCCATACATTTGGCACTTTCCATTGCGGCAGCCAAGGGATGGGAATTCCATCAGATGGATGTGAAGAATGCATTTCTTCAAGGTGATCTCTCCGAGGAGATCTATATAGAGTAGCCCCAAGGATTTACAAAGGATTCATCTTTGGTATGTCAACTAAAGAAGTCTTTTTATGGCTTCAAGTAGGCTCTCAGGGCATGGTATGCCAAGATGGACTCCTACCTTCTATCACAAAACTTTTTACATTGTAAGTCAGACCCTAATGTTTACATGCTCAGGAAGGTTGATTCACTTCTACTCCTAGTTATGTATATTGAATATTTGTTGATCACTGGTTTCTTAACTTCAGCCATTGTTGCAGTCAAGAGGATTCTGCATGATAGGTTCTTTATGATGGACATGGTTCTGCTACATTTCTTCCTTGGACTCAAGATCATTGAGGATGCATCAAGAATCAAATTTTCTTAGGCCAAGTATGCATGAGATCTCCTTGAGAGATTTCACATGACAGATTGCAAGTCTTCCCTAACTCTTTTCCTATCATAAGTCAGAATTGAGGATGGCGGGGACACTCCACTGGTTGACAACACACTGTACAAACAACTAGTGAGTATCTTGTTGTATCTCACACACTTCATACCAGACCTCTCCTATGTAGTTGGAACAATATCGAGGTTCATGCAAGAGCTGCATGAGCTACATTGGAGGGTTGCAAAGTGTATCCTTCAATATGCACATGGCACCATCGCCTTTGGGATTCATTATTCAACAGAATCTACATTGTACATCATCAGGTTCACTAAATCTGACTTAGTTGGCGATAGAATTGATCACAAGTCCACATCTGGTTACTCACTTAGTTTTGATTCTAGGCCCATCTGTTGGCCAAGAAAGAAGCATGATTATATGTCTCTATCATCATCTGAGGCAGAGTACAAAGGGGTAGTTAACATAGCCATTCAGGCTATGTGGCTACAAATTTTTCTCACTAAGTTGGGAATTCATTTTCATCGGTCGATCTTCATCTAGTGTAACAACCAAAGCACTCTAAATTTATTCAAAGATCCAGTTCAGAGGTTGTGGACGAAGCACATCAAGATCCACAAGCACTACATTTGAGACTTAGTACATGAGGGGATCATCGACCTACAGTTTTTTCCTTTAGCAAAATAGACTACAAATATCTTCACCAAGACCTTCAATGAGGAGAAGTTTCATTCTCTATGTAGTCATTTTGGAGTGAAGGACACATTTGCCTAGAAACTATCAGTTCTTACTTGTACATGCATTCTACTTTGAGGGGGGGGGGGCGGATTTCCCATGAGGTTTTCCCTCTTTCCTCATGTATTTCAGTGTATATCTTGTATTTGGGTACCTAACATGGCCTCATTTCTGGGACCCATTCTTTATTTTCATCATAGTGATGTTCAGGGAGGGTGTTGGAGATACTTCACACACAGCTAGGATTTTTTTTCCTAAGATTTTCCCTATGTTTATTAGTCATTATTCAGTCTCCTATATTTTAGGAATAATATTCCTCTAGGAGAATATTCTCTTCACTTCACAGTTCATTTTGATTAGTTGAGTGTAGTCTAGATGCCACAATAGGATTATCACCATGCAGCATTGGTATTGTTGGTGCAATTATATGCATAATTTATTACCAAACATAAATTATCAACTAGGATTCGTAATTAGTAGATTTGATGCACTATATGTGCCGATAACAGTTAGGTTCCTATGTCTGATGAGTATAGCATAAAGAAGAAACATTGAATAACATAATACTCTGTTTTCACACTTCAAAGATAACACTCTTCACACAATTCATAAATTAGAAAGAAAAACTCATAAACAAGAATATGATCTAAAGTTTTTGCTTAGGTGATGGACCTATTCATTGATGGCTCATGAAAAAAAAATATGAACTTTGATTCTATCTTCTAGAGAAACTAAACTAACAACAATTAACACTCTGTTTTAGGATATTTAAATGCTTAACACAACTTCAAACTTAGAAGAGAAAAATGATAACAAAACTTCTCAAGAAAACAATGAATCAAAAGGTTCTTCCTTAGGTGACAAGTCTGTTCATTAGGGGCTCGTGAAATGAAGAGATGAACTCAGATATTGTTCCTTGTAGCAACTAAAAATAGTAATCAACAATTCACTCTTAGACAAAAAACAATCATAACTCTATTCACTCCAATCAAATCTGTGTAGTACAAAAAATAGTTAATATAATTGAGAGGCTTCATTATGGAACATGAAGGTAAAATATGAAGTCCTATGGTTCTTGTACCACTAAGAACACCACACTTGCAAACTCAAAATAACACTCTCTTTGCTTAGCAATTCCACACATCAAATTCTTATCAATTAAATGTCAACATGTAGAAGTAGAAAATGAAACTATCTATTTTGTCCAATATCTAATTATTCACACTGATTCAGAAGCAAATGATTCTATGTTGAACTTTAAAATGTATTTGAAATCATTAACAACACATACAATTGTTAAATGTTCACACTCACACAATTACAATGAAATCCAGAATTATAATTACAAATAAATTACAATGAAGCTTACCTTGATTGGATCGGTGGGCCCTTGTCGTACCAACAAGGAAGCTTGAGAAATACTTACAGATAAGAAGATTTGATCATACACACGAAATCCATGAATTGCAACTTATCTCATTACTTCAGAAAAACAGAGTACAATCAATAGTTTTCAAAAACTAATCATACAACATAACTATTATTCTCTTCAAGAACCAATCTTATACCATAACAATTCCTCCCTCACTCAAACCTATAAGGTCTTATTTATACATAAAATCCATTGAGGAATGGATGAAACCGAATCCCCAAACTAAGAAAACAATTTTCACAATTTTAGGATAAATCCCACAAATCTGTGTTTTTTATCAATTTGGGCAGATTCGAGTCAGGGCTCCACCCATATATCCCAAACCAATTCTAATTTTGAAAAATTGCCCATGTAATACTCAATTTTCCATATTCTAGAAAAAACCCATATCTTCTAATTTCTAGATCTGATACCATATGCACAGAAATCGAGGCAATTTGAGTTTTTTGCTAATTTTGGAAGAATCATTCCCCCTGAGCCGGAGGTCCACACGTGTGAGATGGGTGAATTCTGACTCCCATATCCGCATGAAAACATCATTTTGGACAACACCCATGTGTCTGATTTTCTTCTAGAAACATTCAAAAATTATGAATTATGTATAGTGTCGAATTAACACAGTTGGTACCAGATTATAACAGTTAGTACCGGAATCGTGAGGTGCCAGATCAAGCTACTTAAGAGTCAAAGTGATTAGGATCATTCATAATCAATCATTTAATCGAATTAACTCAATAAAACTAAACAAACCATGCTTTAATCATAAGTTACTTCTTATGCACATGAACAAGGTCATCAAGTGTATCTATGGAGGAAACAATCAAGTATATACTCATAGCATAGGTAAAATTGACTCAAACAGAGATAATATAGGGTAATAGAGGTGTCCATACTGAGACTCAACAGGTATCATGACCATCTAATGCACATTGTCCTTGGGATCATCACCAGACTATCACATTACTCATGATTCCCTAATATCTTCCTCACTTCACTTTGTTTCAGTCAGTTAAATGAAGAATGAGAGACTAGTTAATTCATACTAGGTGGAAATTCACTCCCATAATTGTCTGAGAGACTAGACTAGGTGGCAGTTCACTCCCGTAATTGCCTGAGAGACTAGACTAGGTGGTAGTTTACTTCTGTAACTATTGGTGTGTGTCCAGATCACTCTAGACCACCATTATATCATGTGTATTAGTTGAGTTATACAGATTATTGTTGATACTGAGAGGGGGGTGAATCAGTATCAAGTACAATTTAAAAACCTTTTTCAACTTATACTTAAACCATTCAATTATAT
>ML787387.1:534733-581806 GCA_009831015.1 Picea engelmannii | reverse complement strand
GGATCCATGTGACGTGCCACATACCACCGGAAACAGCATGATGTATACTATCCATTCATGGGTGTTGTATATTCATGTGCATTTTCCTTCATGTCCAAATACCTTTATCAATCTTGCGGTCCAAAACCCATGACTAGGGTTGAGATCAATGACAACAATCAATCTTCCAACAATTGTATCATGTGTAAATTATCATTCATTCATTTGGTTAATGAGAATTCTTCCATTATTTCTCTTTTTCTTCTCTTTTTTCATATTTTCTCTGCAAATGTGTATGTCAATTCCTAGCTAGATCTATTATGTCCAGGTTCAACACATTTACACAATAATTGTTGGATATGGACAAAAACTATGAGAAATTAAAGGTATGACATACTTTATTATAAGGGAATTCTAACTCTATTTGATCTTCTTAAAATTCAAAGTTTTTTTTAGAAAATATAGATGGTAGTAAGGTTTTATCCACTCGAAGGTACAAAAAGTTGTTAACATAAGTTTACAATAAGAAAGCAAAGGAATAAGTGCATTCCTTAGTGTTAAATGGTTTTAAGGGAAGAGAAGGGCATGCTTATAGAGCCAAATGGTTTTTATTGATGCAAGTTTATCTTACATGGTCTTTTGTAATCTGAGTTATATCAGTCTTATGAAAAAATGGGTTGATACAAAGTAGGCATTTACGCATCTTGTACGCATACTATGAATTAATTAGTGCTTGACTACATTTCACAATATTTTGTTGGAGTTGCTTAGTCAGGTTAAAACTTACCGTAATATTTACCTGGAGTTCATCCCTAACAAAATAGTTTATTTGGTTAATTTTTAGGATTTAAAGGAATTACATGTAGTATCAGAGCCAAGCTCTAATACTAGGGCCTTGGGGCCTTCATACTTGAATTTGAATTAATACTTTGTTTTGGTTAATATTCCTAATGTTCAATTTCATTTTATAATAAACTAATTATTTTCTACTATGAATTTTATGCTTGAATGAAAAGATTGGATGCAGTAAAAAGTATATATGGAATTGCATTGCAGGTTATGTGGAGGTACAATAAAGAGAAATATATGATCATGTTTTATGATATGGACAAGCTATAAAGGCTTGAATATCCAGGAAGGAAGTTATATGGGAGTTATATGATCATGTTTTATGATATGGACAAGCTATAAAGGCTTCAACTTTTTGTGGTTCCATGTTATGTCGCATTGTCTGATATTACTCTGGAATTCTAACTCTGTTTGATCTTCTTAAAATTCAAAGATTTGTTTTAGGAAATATAGATGGTAGTCGAGTTTTATCCACTCGAAGGTACAATAAAGTTGTTAACAAAAGTTTACAATAAGAAATCAAAGGAAGAAGTGCATTCTTTAGTGCCAAATGGTTTTAAGGGAAGAGAAGGCCATTCTTATAGAGCCAAATGGTTTTTATTTATGCAATTTTATCTTATAGGGTCTTATGTACTCTAAGCTATATCAGTCTTATGAAAAAAAGGGTTGATAGAAAGTAGGAATATATGTATCTTGTACACATACTATGAATTAATTGGCGCTTGACACATTTCACAATGTTTGGTTGGAATTTCTTACTCAGGTTAAAAATTACCGTAATGTTTACATAGAATTCAACGCTAACATTGGAATCTGAAAGGTTTGAACATAATTTAGTGTACAAATTTTATTTTACAAAGCTAATAAAGCATATTATACTTAAAAAAATTCAATTATTTTAGTAGTAGTATAATCATTTCCTTATTCATCCTAAGAATTCGAATTGTACACACGTGTATGTACATACATGATCAGACATCAAATAGGCTTTCCAAAGAAACTCTTTTTCCCTTTCAGATTAGTAAATTGTAGAGTCCAATTTAGATTTAATTTATTTGCATTTCCCTTATCTGTATGTTTATACTGATGACATTTAATTTAATTTTCTTATTGTTAAAAGTACATGGAAGTTGAAAATTTTGTTTTTTTCTCTTGAAAAATTTGTTTTTTTCTCATAACGAGGAAGTTGGACATAACTTATTTTTTTGTATTAGAGAGTTATTGCAAGTTTGTGTAAAATTCTTTGGCAGGTATGTAAATATTTTCCTACCAAGCATGCCAAATATGTGGGAGTTTCTCATATTTTTAAGTTTTGAAATTTGGCATGCCTCTTGTAACTTGTAATATGGTAAAAATTTATTGCAAATAGTTTCCATGGCATTAACAAATTTTGTGAGGATCTCTAGAAAATGTAAGGGTGTCATTTCAAGAGAGAGATAACATTCATCAGTGTTGCAACTTTCTTTTTTCCTAAGGTTACTTTTCTTGAATCCCAAACAAGTTGTAACTTGTAATGATGAAGGAAACTCTTGAACAACCCTCCAATAGTATATAAAGTAAATGAAGAAATAAATTCCTCGATCTTTGATAAAGTTTGTGGGACAGATGGCTTAACAATTGTATTTTTAAATCTTATCAAATACAAGACAACCTCTCTTGAGGATATGTCATAGAAAGCTCAGGATACAGTGGTGATTCATTTGTCTATGTTTTTTTTGCTTGAAGAAAGGAAAATTTTTTCAAATTGCAAACCTTGTAACTGGGGTTCCCATAGTACATAAATCACAAAAATTTGGACAGAGTAGGGATAGAAATACCATCTCCATATTACATAAATCACAAAATATAGATAAAGAAAGATCAACAAGACCATCTCTGCCCACTCAAATGATTAACAAGATTAACAAATTTCATATTATATTGTCTTGTAGATGTTTTTTCATCAAGGGTGTAATGGCCATACTATTATCATGAGTGGAAGTAAAGAAAAATTCAAAATAATTTGTTTTTGTGACTAGCAGAATCAACAACTAGTTGGGCACGTACTCGCGTGACACGTGGTCGTTTTATCGAAATTCTACCACTATAACCTCCAAGTGTGTCGATGATTCCCCATATGCAACACACAAGATAAGTTGAGGTTTTGAACCAGTGACTTCACATAATGGAGTGCCTTAACAATACACTCCATCATCAACTACCCTACACCCTAGGGGATACTTCAAAATACATATTAAAATTGCACACACCAAAGAAATAGACTAGGGAATTGTCTAAGGCTTAATTTAAACAACCTATCAAATTTTTGGTTCAATGGTCGCTTCAATCTGCAATTGTGGTTCTTTCTCAATGATTATTAGGATTGGAATTCAATCTTCTAGCAATAATCTGAGTTGTATTTTCCATCTTCCTTTAGTAAATTATAGGAGTGTATATTTCCAATGTATTGAATACTTTACATGGTACTTAAACACAATCTGCATGTACCCCTTACAGGTTTGTCTTGCACTGTTTATTCTTAAAAAAAAACTTAGGTGTGGCATCACTTGCAATATTTATAGCCACTTCTGCAATGATTGTAGGGAAATTTCCACTTACAAGAAGACAAAAGTACCTATAGACTAATATCATTGAATCAAAGTATGAACGGATGAAAGCTACATTAGAAATATTAAGAAGCATGGAAATATTCAAATTGCAAGTTTGGAAGATGAGATATTTGCAAAAATTGGAAGATTTTAGAAAAATTGAGTATGGTTGGGTTTGAAAGTCAATCTGACTTGAAGTTGCTACAACATTCATTTTCTAGGGAGCACTGCATTTATATCAACAATTACCTTTGTTGCTTCCATCTTCATGGGAATCCCTTGATAACTAAGAAATTTTAAAATATCTAACAACGATTATGGATAATCATATCCCGACAAAAGAAGAGGTACATTATTTCTTGTTTCTTAGTTTTAAGTGTTATTCTTTATTTCACATCTAAAAGTACCTTTGATAATAGATTGAAAAACATTGGCATATGTGCCCAAATGTTTCTAGATCATATATTTGGTATCAATTTACATTATGCCATAGGATGGGGTAATTTTTACCTAGCTTAGTATATATCATTGTTAGGTGATATATGATGAACAAAATATAAGACAATGTGGGATCACATATGTTAAGAAACATAGTTTGAACAATGATTGTATGAACAGTTGCAATAGTTTGGGAAAGTTGTATAAATTTAAACTTAGTATGTTCTTCATTAACATTTAGGTTTTAGTTCACATATAGTTTTTGAATAGAAAAATGAAGTGAAAAGGGACTTATTGAGAAAGGAAAATGGTAGATATAAGGAGGAATGTTGAAAACATGACTATCCAATAAAATGAATATCATTATCCATAATTGATTTTGTTGAACTTATGATTATACTAAGAGGGGGGGGGATGAAAATTCATCAATCATTCATTAAATTTAAAATAGTAAATTCATTTAAACTCAAATCATAGTACACAAAGTTTAACTTGGAAACCCTTACGGGAGAAAACCATAAACAATTATATTTATAAATATCTGTAGGCACCAACCTATTGTTATAAATCTTGTAGGAACCGACCTACTAGAGACAAAAATATCCTTAGTTTAGCACCAAATCAACAATATATTATGTAGGAACCAACCTACTTGAGACACTAATCTCCTCAACTAAGAACCGACTCAGTAAGATATTGTGTAGGCACCAACCTACTAGAGAAACCAATCTCCTCAGCTGAGAACCAACTTAGTAATACCTGTATATGCACAAACTTAAGATATTCATACACAAAGTACTTCTTACTTCACTTGCATGATTCATACTTAATGTATTTCATAGCATCATCATACCCTTAAATTTCTTGTTCTAGCACCTCTCCTTGCTTCATATCCCAAACATAGATTCAAACCCTAGCCAAATTTATCCTTCGATCCCTTGTTAACCTTGTAGCATCATTCCCATAATATAATCCCAAACTGCAACATCACAACCTCAAAACAATGAACTTTGCAACATCATATACCTTAGTCCTTCATATCACACCCTTAAAACTCCAAGAAAACTCCTCTTGCACCTTTAGACCCCAGGAATACCCTCCAACTTCTCTTGCACACCTTGGATCTATTATGCACACCTCATATATATTATGTGCACCTCAGACTTGATCTTCTTGCTTGGATGCCCCTCAAATGCACACATTTGTATTTATAGTGTTTTTGTGATCACTTTTAGGGCCAACTTGTAACGACTGGTTGGGACAACCTGAACTTTCTGGTTGGGTTTTCTGATAGAAAAAATCATATCTCCTCATTGCTAAGGATTTAGAGGGAGTTCCATATACCATTGGAAAGGTCTCAGAATAATATTTCCATACATATAACCTATGCTCCCATTTGAGCTAGTTATTTAGAGTAAACATTCCTTCAAAGATAGGATATCCAAACTAAGCATCAAAAATCCAAAAACAATATTTCCAAGAATATCTATCTTGTAATATTTATCTTGGACATATGTAGTCTCCCCTTGTCTTTGATATAAATGACAAAAATATTTCCAAAAATATTCCCCTTTGTCATCGACAACAATCCTTAGTCAATTATGTAATACTTCCCCTATCTGCAAATCTCCTTATGTTTGTCATTATTCCTCTATATGAAACTTCTCCCCCTTTGACATTGATGGAAAAGGCATTGATATGAGAGGGATATCACTCGCATACAACATTTTTCTCCTTTAAAATCATCTAGAATGCATACATTGCTCAAGGTTTTGTTTGCATTTGCCACTAATTTTCCTGAAATTGCTTTCCTTATCTCACATCCTGTAGAATAAAATGTGAGGTTGTAACCTTGATCACACATTTGAATGAAACTTAGAATATTTTGTTTTAACCCTCCAACATACAAGACATTTTGTGTTTTAGTCTTTCCATTATCAAGACTAATAGTACCTTTTCCAACTATCCTTGCATAAGCATTATCCCCAAAGGTAATGTCGCCTCCTTTTTCTTCCTTTAGGATGAAAAAATTGTTTAGATCCCTTATCATGTGTTTTGAACATCCACTATCAATGTACCATTGGCTTCCTTTTTCTTGATCATACATTGCAAGTGCACATTATTCCTTCTTCGGTTCTTCTTTCTTCCTTTTCCACAACCTTGTGTATTCTTCTCTATGTTTGGTAAGAACATATTATTCCCTATTTTGTTTAGGAGACTTTGTTATACTGATTCTACATTCACGTGCTATGTTCCCATAGTTATCACACTTATAACATACAATATCCTAATCAAGTAGAGGAGCAAATGAATTGTAGTTTTTGTTAGAAAAACCATGAGAACTTATGGTTTTGCTTCTCACATAATCATCATTTGAGGTCTTGTAAGGAACTCTATTTATTTTTCTCACATGGTCACTTCTTGCCTAAGCTCTACAATCTATTTCTTTATGACCAAAATTATTGCAAGAAAAACAATAGCCAAGAAAGATATTTTGGTACTGGGTTGTGAAAGGCCTTATTGTTGGAACAACTCTTTTGAACTCATTCTTGTTGTTCTCGTGAGAAGAATCATATTTCTATTGATCATCATTTCCTTTCTTGTTGTTGTTTTCATTTTTGATGGATTGTTTGATAATTTTAGCATAGCTATTAGGCTTTTCTTCATTTTCCTTTTCTAATGGATTTGTGACCTTAGTCCTTGCATCTTCCTCGGGGGTATTTTGTTTTTCTTCGTAGCCAAGACCTTTCGTGATGAATGGTAACCTTTGGAAACTAATAATATTATCTAATATTTTAGTCCTCTTTCCAAACTTCAATCTTATATTCAACTGAAGAGTTGTTTTCTCTAGTTCCTTTCTTAAGGAAATTATTTCGGTTTCTAGATTCTCGCAATTTTCTTCCTTATATTTCAGCTAGATTCTCACCACTTCTTCTATCCTTTTTTCCTCTTCTACTTGATTCTTCAGGATGATAACTATTTTTTCTATTTCATCAAGATCATGATCCTTCTCTTCATATTTCTGTAATTTCTCTTTCAACTTTTTATTCTTTCCCCTGAGTTTGTCTATTTCCTCTAAGGCATTAACAAGTTCTACTTTAAGTTTTACTTCCCCATCAATGTCTTATTCTTATCAATATGATATTTCTTTATTATTTTCTTCATTTTCTTCATCAGTAGACTTTGTATCCATGGATATGAACAATAATTCTTATTTTTCAATATCAGAAATATATTCATCACTTTCTTCAGACGAGCTATTGTCCTCTCTAGAGGAAAAAATCTTATTCTTAGTATATTTTCTTCTTTTGTGTCTATAAGGTTTTCATTTATTGTTATGTTCTTCTTTATTATTACTATCCTCATAATCATTGTATTTCCTTTTTGCATATGGACATTTAGCAACAAAATGTCTTACTCTACCACAATTAAAACATTTGAAGGGTAGCTAATTTGCCAGATCCTCATTTTAGCTTTCTCACAAATTGTGCTTATTCTATATCTGATTGATGGTTGGAACAATCACATAATTTGTGTCCTTTTTTCTTCTTTTATGATTTCAAAGATGCTTCCTTATGTTTGTTTGTTTTTTCTTTTTTTATCTTCATCTCATATGTAGTGAGAATCCCATGCAACTCATCCATCATCAGCTTATCCAGATCCTTAATTTATTCAATGGAAGAGACCTTCACATAAAATCTTAAGAGGAGATACCTTATCACATTTTTCACAATAATAAGTTCTTCAACCTTCTCACCAAGTCCTATGATGGTGTTGATAATTTCATCCACTTGAAGGAAATAGATTACAACATTTTCTCCATATTTAATTTTCAAACTCTTGAACTATCTTTTATGAGTTTGGATCTTTTACTTATTCACCTTCTCATCGCCTTCATATATGTTTTGAATTTTGTCCCAATATATTTTTTTGATTCACAATGCATCACCTTGACAAATACTAAATCTGATAGACCACACAAGATAGCATTCATGGATTTTGCATTATGTTCACTATCCTTCTCCCAGCATTATCTGTTGATGGAGTTTTGGGGGTTGTATATCAAACCCGAGAGCCATTAGATAATTTTTCATCCTTATACTCCATAATGCATTGTTTGTTCCATCAAACATTGGAGCCCTATTTGTGGAGAAAACCTTCTTGATTGACCATGTGTTCTCCCAAGATATAACTTCCAATGGTCAGATTGTTTCTGAATGAACCTACTCTGCTCCCAATTGTTAAACTTATATTTATACTAAGAGTGGGGGGGTAAATCAATATAATATTACTTTTACTTTAAATGAGAATTCATCAATATTTCATTAACTTTAAAACAATAAACGCATGTAAACACAAATAATGGTACACATAGTTTAACTTTGAAACCCTTGCGATAGAAAACCACAAAAACTTATCGTTACAAATGTTTATAGGAACCAACCTACTATTATAAATATTGTAGGAACCAACCTACTAGAGACACCAATCTCCTTAGTTGAGCACCAACTCAACAAGACATTATGTAGGCACCAACCTACTGGAGACACCAATCTCCTTAGGTGAGCACCAACTCAGCAAGATATTGTGTAGGAATCAACCTACTGGAGACACCAACCTCCTTAGTTGAGTACAAACTCAACAAGATAGTGTGTCGGAACCAACCTAATATATTCATATATAGATTGCTTCTGACTTCACCTACATGCTTCATACTTCATGTATTTCATAGAATCATCATACCCTTAAATTTTTGTGTTCTGGCACCTCTCCTTGCTTCATAGCCCAGACATAGATTCAAACCCTAGTTATATTTAGCCTTTGTTCCCTATCAAACCTCATAACATCATTCCTAGAATATAATCTGAGACTACAACATCAAAACCTCAAAAAAATGCACTTTGCAACATCATAGACCTTAGTACTTCATAACACACCCTTAAAACTCCAAGAAAACTCTTCTTGCATCTTTAGACCTCAATAATACTCTCCATCTTCTCTTGTGCACCTTAGATCTCTTCTACACACCTAAGACTTGATCTTCTTGCTTGGATTCTCTTCAAATATCATGTATTTATAGTGTTTTTGTGCTCACTTTTATGGTCGACCTGTAAAGACTGGTTGGGCCGACCTGTAAAGACTGGTTGGGCTGACCTGAACTTTCTAGTTAGGTTTTTGATAGAAAAATTCATATCTGCTCATTCCTATGGAGTTATATGGAGTTCCATATACCATTGGAAAGGTATCAAAATACATTTTCCAAACATATATCTTATTCTCCCATTTGAGCTAGATATTTAGGGTAAAACTTCCTTTAAAGATAGGGTATACAAATTGAGCATCAAAAATCCAAAAACAATATTTCCAACAATATCCATCTTTCAATCTTTATCTTCAACATATGTAGTCTCCCCCTATCTTTCACATCAATGAAAACAATATTTCCAACATATTGATCAAATTTAGTGACAAATATAAAAGGAATATAATGGTTGTAGTTAAATTGCGAGTTGAAATAGTGAGTCTTGTGTGGTTTATTAGGACTCTAAACAATGGTGACAAATGCATGAATATCTACCAGATATTTCTACTACTTACATGATTTCTCTATTTAGAAAATATATTTTTCTTCATTCAAGCTTAGGACGACAAAATCAATCATGGATTTTGTAGCAAAAATGATCCATATTTATGAGGGAACAAAATGAAACACATAATTAGGACAGAAACATAGAGATGCAGTAATACTCAATGTGTATTAAAGAATGAAATATATAGAGACTATAAAAGAAAATACTTAATGAATTGAACTTGCTAGAATGGTGGTATCATATCTTTGATAAGAGATATGAAGGATATTTGCATTCATAAGAAGATGATTGCAAAGAGACTCCAAAGGAATTTTTAGCATAAATCATAAATGATAAAAACCCAAACATCCAAAACCCTAACCCCAGGAGATGAAATGCCAAAAGGTTTGTGGGCCCCGATGGGGGTATTTGATACATCAACTTCCCGAGGGTGTAAATTTTTCATACGGTCTTCATTTGGGGTACTCGTGTCTAGTTGGAAAGGTATAGCCAAGGAGTACACATTATGCTCTCCCTAGCATTTTCCTTTGGCTATATGCTAGGCACTTTCAAGCCAAAACAAAGTCGTTTAGGGCCTCAAAATGGACTTGAAAGTTTGGGACCCGAAAACCGTAGAAAAACTGCCAAGATGGAAATTGTATTGTGAGCCCATGGAATATGTGGGTGGCCACCTATGTCCACCATAAACAAAGACATAACTACCAATAGTCCAAACATGGCATTATTCAGTTATTACCTAATCTTGAAAACAAACTTTATTCAGGTACAACCCAACTACCAAGATAAAATACCATTTTCTTCCTTTCACTTTAGTCCGTTCCCTTCTCATTTACTCATTGTTCCACAACACAATGATTATGACATTATCTTCTTTACAAGTTTTGTGTTGGATATAAACTTACACCTAGATGTTGAATTTTATTCCAAATGATTGAATGATAGGAGGTGAAATGTTTGGAAATATGACCCAGGGAGGGAAACCGGAGGATGAAAATCCTCCTCTCTTATAGATTCTTTATGAATTCAGGATAAGTGTCGATTGGTTCCAGCTAAATTTGTTGACAAGGATAAAAATTTTCTCTATATTGATGTACGTCTTGCACGAGAACTTAGTCATTTCGTCTAGGGTATTTAAAATACATGTTATGAATTTTTGAAGATTATATTTATTTTTTGGAAAAATTTAGTTATATTTCGTGCCATTGAATATATTATTTGTTGAGATGGTTTTTTCATTTATGGCCAAATGCTAGGCATAAAAAAAATGTTGAGTCGATTTACAATTTGAGATTGAATTGTTTATGGGAAGAGAACAAAGCTTGGAAATAGTACCCTTTTACTTTTGTTATGTGAAGATGGTATGATCAACCATTCTTGATGTCATAATAATTAAAAACAATGTCTCCACCTTCTCATCTTGGATTCAATACCTTAGAGGGACATTTTCTTACCTCTTTACTCACTACTATAGGCAATGAGGTGTATTCAGTGGCTAATTTTTTTAATATGGATTCACCTTTTTAGTATTCTAATTTTTTGAGTACATATCATTTCTTTGCAAACATTTAAGAACTACTTTAGAATATTAAAACTAAATTTCCTATTAGTAAGTTGAAAATTTTCTTAAGATTCCATTACATAAGTATGGCATTGCACTGGATGTTATGAATCTAAATAGGTATTCTTATCTAGTACTAGTGACCCTATAATTCTATGGGATTTTCTGTTATAAAGGAAAAGAAGTCAAGAAATACAATATCTCAATGGTCATTTCAAAATATGTTAAATTTCTATAAATTAGAAACAAAAACTAATGCTAATAATTTACTAACACAGAAATTATAATTTGTTGATACAAGTTCTAGAAATTATGAAATTAATCTACAGTTGAGTTATATAACCAAAATACACAATAGACGCTAACAAGAAACCAAGCACAAAAATTAGAAAACACATGAAATACCCTCGAAACCCCAGTGTGGGGAAAACAAACAAAGAGGGGCTTCTATTATGGGATTTCAAGAGAATTTATAGTAGTAGAAAATAAGAAATTTATTACAAAAATTTCCTCATCAAGTTTCCTTTCCTCCCTCAGCAAAAACAACCCAACAAATTTGTTGTACAACCCAACACACGCAGGCCCTTTATAGCCCTACCTGTATGGATTGTGTATGGCCCAGACATGACTTGTAAAAACTTGGCCTATACGACTACTTTGTTGTTGGCTAGTACGACCTGTGTACGACCTATGGATGGTTGAGTAAATTTGGCCCTGATTCATCCTCCTACTCCCTGCTTGAAGTGATCCAGGGGATCAAATTTTGCTCAAAATTCAAAGTGCTCGGAATCACTTCAAATCGAACGGGAGCATAGGCCTCATCGTCATGAACCCAACGCAACTCGTTTGGGTTCAAATGGATGTCGGATGAGAGAGATATCGAGTTCTGTTCAAAACGACAAACATGCAAAAAACAATGTGTTGACTGTACAGTCCGTACAGTCCATACGGATGCTGACGTGGCAGACCGTATGACACGTGGCAGAGTCGTACGACACATGGCAGGGTTGTATGACATGTGGAAGGTTTTGATTGGCAGGATTGTGAACGATTTGGCATTTGACACGTGTCATTGATGGCGAATGAAATGTTGACACGTGGCCCACTCAGTGGCTTCCACATGTCACCCTGGTGTTGGCTTAAAACTTATGTTGTTGGCCGGATTCAACCCCGTGACCTCTGGGCAGGGGTAAAGCCTTAGGAAGGGATGCCCAACCGGCATGCCACCATATGGTTCTTATAATATATATGGAAATCAAATTATTTGAATTTGTATAAGTTTTGAAATGGGCGCGGACTGGGCCAGGGCTTAGCCCCGGCCCCAGTCATGTACATTGCAATGTAACCACCGGCACGGTGCGCCCTCTGACAATTTATCATATATCCCTTTTCGTATGAGCCCTGGTCTTGTGTGTATACGATATGACCACGGGCGCGCCTTTCCGACCGTTTAAAACCTTTGGCCCTTTTTAAATATATGTGCGGTCATATGGTGGCCCATGTGCCCTCGGCCTTGGCGGTTAGGGGCCAAGGTGTGTAACCGAACTAAAATTCGCACCAGTTGTGCGGTTGCACCCAATGCTGGGTTTTTACAAATATATGCATGTGGGGTCTAGGTTGAGGAGGCAAGGGTGCATTTTGGCCATCCAGAGACAACAAGTTTGAAGGGGAACTTCCAGGAAGCCTATATTCTTCAATTTTTGGCCAAACGAGGTGCCAAAAAAGAACAGCTAGGGGTTTTTGGACGTTCTGAAGAAATTGGAGCCATCTATTTGGAATTTTGAGCATTGTAAAGCACATATTTTATCACTTTGAGCAAATAATACAAAAGATCCATTAGAAGTTGGACTAGGAGATGTAGCCCAAGATAGCGGTGAACTCCTTTATCATTTGTTGTGTTATGTTTTTTCTGTTCACTGTTATTTGTTGTTGTTTATATGCATATTGAATGTGTAATTTCTATAAAAGTTGTGTTTGCAAAATTGATCCATTTTCATTTGAACACATGAATTAAAACTTGCAACTATTTTCAAGAATACAAGTCTTCTTCATTTTTAGATCATGAAGTGCCCTAGACTCAGCCTCCTACAATATCATGAATGTGGTCTAAGTTAGGCCTCTCTTTGTTTCCCAGTATGGCCCTAGTATTGGCCTCCACTGGCTACCAATTTTTTTTCCTAGATTTATCCCTCTACCTAAGTTTCTTTCCCTCTCCTTCTCTTTCCCAAGCACCCTCTTCCTCCTCTCACAAAATGAGAATGTATCCTCTCACCCTTATCTCCTCAATTTATCTTTCTTCTAGCCACATTTCTGCCTTGAATTATGTTCCCATTTCTTCCTCCAACACTCCAAGGAGGTTCTCCCCCCTTTATTTGGACCCCACATAGCACTAAGTCCATCCCCCCCATTATCCTAGGCCCCACAAATAACTCAAACATTTTTTTGTTTATTTCCTTGATCCGAAATCGGATTCAAAAGCCTGTCAGGGCTTGAAAAATGCTCAAAAATGAAAGTGCTCGGAATCCGATGAAACCAACACCATTATGTCCGGCTTGTCTTCCTGATTCTGGTGGTATATTTACTTTGTCAAACGGAGTCTGTATGGAGAAGATATCGCATTCTGTCTGAAAAGTCAAACAGGCAAAAACAATTTGCTGACTATGCAGTCCGTACAGTCCGTACAGGACACGTGGCAAGTCCGTATAGGACACGTGGAAAGTCCATACAGGACACGTGGTGGCTCCAGGTGCTGACACATGTCAGGCAGATTTGGCACTTTTAGCGTACAGTTGGATCAATCCTGAAGTGACACGTGTCACCACTGGAAGGGTGACACGTGGCACGGGTGACGTCAGCGGCTAACGTGGCATGATGACTGGATCGTATGGCAAGCTGACGTGGTAGATGATGTGGGCGAATAAACGATGGACATGCGGCATATCCTGGTTGGTTGACGTGGACGAATCATCGGTCGACACGTGGCATGCATCGGTTGGATGTAAGGGTGCCACGTGGCCCAATCACGGGCTGCCACGTGGCACCCCAGTTTTAGTCAGTATGGTCTATGTCAAAAGTTTTTGAGTCCGGGGGATTCGAACCCCGAACCTCCCCATAGCAATGCCTTCGCAACAAGCCTCCGACCATTGGACCACCGTATGTGTCTTGTTATGTAAGTTGGTGAAAAGGTATTTAAGTTTACAATGTTGTTTAAACGGCGGGGGGGTCGGGTCGGGGATTAAGCCCCGACCCATGGTTCTGTTATTATATACCATATGACCGTTGTGTATATAGAATGTGTGGGGGTTTTATTATGGTTTGGACGGTTAAAACTTAGCCCACGACTATATGCCCACGTTATATGACCATGACCTGGAGCGTAAAAGGGGTGGCCCGCGCTAGCGCGTGGCCACATGATCCCATATGACCACGATAAAGGGCGCGCGCCAAGGCTCGGGGGGGCTTATGCCCGATTTATAACCATATTATGGTTAAAGTGGGTTTTTGTAACTAAAAATGTTGGTTTTTAAAATTTGTTAAGCCATTTTTAATGTAATTGGGAGTTATTGGGTGGTTTTTGAGCCTAACTTCTTGGAGGAAGTTGGAGATGGGAAACTACCCTCCCAACTATTTAACCAAGGCCATTTTGAGGCCATGGGGAGAGATTTTGGATAGATTTTGGAGAGCATTCAGAGCAGAGATGCTGAGGAGAAGCCAAGTCAAAGCCAGTTTGAGGCAGGGAAGTCGTTGAGGAGGAGATGATGTTGGACCGTTTCTGAGAGCTCTGGACGTCCGTTTCGCATGCCGTTTTTTGTGAATGGGTCCAGAGATCTGGGTGAACATGACCAGATCAGTCTAGAAGCCATTCAGCATTGTAAATATGTACTATTGAGCTTTCAAACAGAAATAAAGAAGCCTCCCCCACAGAGAAAAGGCCCGGAGACGTAGGCAAAGTTGTGCCGAACTCCGTTATCAACCTGCGTATTATGGTTTGTTGTTTTTCATTGCATTTCAGATCTGCATATATGTAAATGGTTGTATAATTCCTTTTCTTTTCTCGTTCTTTCGTTAAGTTTCCCAATGGTCAATTAATGCATGCAAATAAAAACTCAACCATAAGTCATTTGAAAAATCTTGATGGATCAAGTTGTATCAAAGCTAGTTGACGTTTGGATTTGAGTTTTGCATGTTAGCCAGGGAAGAGCACATCTCAAGGAGGAAAATGGCATCTACAGGAGGAATTTCTCAAGATGAGAAGGAGTTCAGAGATTCGGTGTTTTCTATGGCCGAGATTGTGAAGGTGTTGTATGAAGACTACTTGGAACGAAAGAGCACGGTTCGAGTGAAAGCTTCAAAGAAGAACAAAGGAAAAGAAGCATTGAAGGAAGTGCCTTCTACATCTGTTTCATAAAACACATCTGAGGTATGCAGTGAAGGTTACTCATCAAATTTTCCTCATACTCATCAAGTTGGTTTTGGTGAATTCGAAAAACACACAAAGGGTGTAAGTTTGAGAATACTAACCAAGATGGGTTATGAAAAAGGAAAGGGCCTTGGATGTAGAGGACAAGGCATTGTAAATCCTATTAAGGTTTTGGAAAGGCATCGATACTTAGGATTGGGATATGGAAAAGGGGACCTTGGAGAGTCTTCCAAGAGAGGTTCCAAAACTTCAGAATCAAGTGATGCTTCAAATGGATGACTTAAGACATTGCAAGAACACTTCACAAAAGGAAATGGCGCATCACTTCAAGATTGTGGTAGTGAATGCAATTCGTCTCCAAAGAAAAGTGAAGATCATCATGGAAGGAAACCTATGTCGACCAAGAAGGAAACGCGACATAAAGGCTCAAGTCCACAATGGAAGAAGGAGAAGGGTAAATCGGTCTGGGTGCCAAAAACTCATTGCACGTTTTGCAACAAGAGTGGACATCAAAAGGCTAGTTGTTGGAAGCTTAATCTGGAGCTTCGTCCAAAGAAGGACAAAAGGATTTTGCATGTACCCACGAAGGAGGGAGGATTACCAGCAAAGCAAGAGGAACATCGTGAAGGAAAGAGAGCAGTCACTTCGTTCTGCCAGAAGTGGATGTCTCAGCTTCAGTGTATTTTGCTTCCCCTAATGTAATCATCTTTCAGAGACAAAGAGAAAGTCGGGTGGCCTATCCCAAGCTTGTCGAGTGGTCAGTAACCTTTTGGGGACCAAAAGGTCTTATTGTTGGGAGGTGTGATCCGGAATCAGATTCAGAAGCCTGTCAGGGCTTGAAAAATGCTCAAAATGAAAGTGCTCAGAATCCGACGAAACCAACACCATTGCGTCCGGCTCGTCTTCCTGATTCTTGTGGTATATTTACTTTGTCAAATGGAGTCCGTATGGAGAAGATATCGCATTCTGTCTGAAAAGTCAAACAGGCAAAAAAAATTTGCTGACTGTGTAGTCCGTACAGTCCGTACAGGATACATGGCAAGTCCATATAGGACACATGGAATCTCCAGGTGCTGACATGTGTTAGGCAGATTTGGCACTTTTAGCGTATGGTTGGACCAATCCTAAAGTGACACGTGTCACCACTGGAAGGGTGACACGTGGCACGGGTGACGTCAGCGGCTGTCGTGGCATGATGACTGGACCGTACGGTGAGCTGACGTGGCAGATGACGTGGGAGAATCAATGATGGACATGTGGCATATCCTGGTTGGTTGACGTGGACAAATCGTCGGTCGACACGTGGCATGCATCGGTTGGATGTAAGGGTGCCACGTGGCCCAATCACGGGCTGCCACGTGGCACCCCGGTTTTAGTCAATATGGTCTATGTCAAAAATTTTTGAGTCCAGGGGATTCGAACCCCGGACCTCCCCACAGCAATGCCTTCGCAACAAGCCTCCGACCACTGGACCACCGTATGTGTCTTGTTATGTAAGTTGGCGAAAAGGTATTTAAGTTTACAATGTTGTTTAAATGGCGGGGGGGTCGAGCCGAGGCTTAAGCCCCGACCCACGGTTCCGTTATTATATACCATATGACCATTGTGTATACAGAATGCGTGGGGGTTTTATTATGGTTTGGACAGTTAAAACTTAGCCCACGGCTATATGCCCACGTTATATGACCATGACCTGGAGCGTAAAAGGGGTGGCCCACGCTAGCGCGTGGCCACATGATCCCATATGACCATGATAAAGGGCGCGCGCCAAGGCTCGGGGGGGCTTATGCCCGATTTATAACCATATTATGGTTAAAGTGGGTTTTTGTAACTAAAAATGTTGGTTTTTAAAATTTGTTAAGCCATTTTTAATGTAATTGGGAGTTATTGGGTGGTTTTTGAGCCTAACTTCTTGGAGGAAGTTGGAGATGGGCAACTACCTTCCCAACTATTTAACCAAGGCAATTTTGAGGCCATGGGGAGAGATTTTGGATAGATTTTGGAGAGCATTCAGAGCAGAGATGCTGAGGAGAAGCCAAGTCAAAGCCAGTTTGAGGCAGGGAAGTCGTTGAGGAGGAGATGATGTCGGACCGTTTCTGAGAGCTCCGGACGTCCGTTTCGCGTGTCGTTTTTTGTGCATGGTTCCAGATATCTGGGTGAACATGAAAAGATCAGTCTAGAAGCCATTCGGAATTGTAAAGATGTACTATTGAGCTTTCAAACAGAAATAAAGAAGCCTCCCCCACAGAGAAAAGGCCCGGAGACGTAGGCAAAGTTGTGTCGAACTCCGTTATCAACCTGTGTATTATGATTTGCTGTTTTTCATTGCATTTCAGATCTGCATATATGTAAATGGTTGTATAATTCCTTTTATTTTCTCGTTCTTTTGTTAAGTTTCCCAATGGTCAATTAATGCATGCAAATAAAAACTCAACCATAAGTCATTCGAAAAATCCCGACGGATCATTCCTAAGTTATACTTAGGGAAAGATAAATAAAGATGAACTGGGTAGTTTAATG
Source organism: Picea engelmannii (assembly GCA_009831015.1). NCBI lineage: Eukaryota > Viridiplantae > Streptophyta > Pinopsida > Pinales > Pinaceae > Picea > Picea engelmannii. The sequence continues at coordinate 563,863 of ML787387.1, read as the reverse complement.
TGTCCATTAGCATGACCAGGACACTTAGGACCATGTTGAGACACATTTTGAGCTATAAAAACCAACACTTCCTCTTCGCAAGGAATGTGCCTTCACTTAGATCAATCTCTAACCCCATCAAATCTGTTTTTATTTTTGTAGTTGCTACCTCTAGACTAGAAGACCCTCCTAATGCCTATGCTATATTGTGATCTAATAACATGCTCTCCTCATCCATCAATGTTGTGTCATGCCACCTGATAGACATGGAAATATTGGATGAAGCCAATTATCCACTAGACTCAATATTTGACACAGATCTAGGATCCAGGATCCCGTTGAACCCAACTATAGGTTGTTCCAACACCATGTACATGTTACCCTTCCTAATGCTAGGCCTCACTGCTACATCCAAGGTCGCTCCCTCTGAATGTATGAGTAAATGTCCATCCTCAAGCATAATTACATACCCCATATCCTCCAGAGTTGATACTGAGATAAAATGTACATTCATCTCTGGAACAAATAACACCTCATCCACCTCTAGAGAACCTCATGACTCTAGTTGGAATCTAACACATCCAACCCACTTCACTTCATGCATGGTGCTAGCCCCACATCTCACATGCAAGTTTGAGCTTGTATCTGAAACACTAAGGAAGATATACCACATTATCTTCATATGGAGAGATGATCTCATGTCCATGATCCATGCCCCAATGTCCTCACACTCTGCAAAACTACTACTTGAAAGAAACGCGACCAATGAAAATTCCTCCTTGAATTTCTCAGCAAAATTAGCCATCTCTATAGATGTTGATTCTTCTACATGTATTTTATGGTAAAGTCCCCCCTGCGGATAGGTGAAACCCCCCCATATCAAGACCCCTCTTGATCCAAGATAGAAGAAAAACAAATGGTGTACTACTTTCCTCTTAGACCTATTTCAACAATTAGAATAAGAAGGAAGATATTGATGACTTACCTTTTTACGTTGGTTTTCCTCGTTGCTCCATCCTTTGACCTTGATGTCCAATATCCTATGCTCAAGAAAATATCTATAAATAACAAAGTGAAACCCCCTTATTCCACACTATATTTTTAAGTGAAAATAGATCTATCTATGATGAATTAAAAACAATAGAGATGAATACACTTGAACGCATAGACATGAGAGGAATATGTCAAGTTATGTATTAATGGAAAGCCAACAAAATGGAAGAAATTACAATATCAAGTTTGACATTGGAGTAGTTCCTCCCATCTCTCATTTCTATCCCTTTGGATCTCACACAATCATAAGTATGATTCTCTTAATTCTCCTATTCTTGAATGTCTCAAGATCATAAGTATGATACTTTAAAATTCTCTCTTTCCCCCTTCACTCAAGCATGGAATTCATTACATAGGCTTTGAGGTATCACAACCATATGATATATTTTAGGAGAGGATATCATCAAAATATTATTAGTCTCAACCAACAAGACTGATCTTGCCTTGAATAGGAGATAGCTCGAACCAATCCCTTAACCAATTGCAAACTCTCGGAAACAACTTCAAAAATAAAGGAAAATGGTTGCAACAACTTTATCGCCACCCCATAATTGTGCACAGGGAGACTATCTCTCCCTAGGACACTTTGGGGGAGTGATCATCACTCCTTGTATATGGGAAGGGGGGCGATGAAGCTCATTTAAGGCCAAAATCTCAAGGTAAAAAGTAGCATTTTGATCTCCAAATGATGTATTTCTCATCAATGATTTCTAGGGAACATGATAATTACTCACACATGATGATAAAGTTGTGAAATTTAAGTGCAACACTTATTAGAATGTGATACATAAGTGTGAAACTTAGTAGCACGAAAAATCAACACTTGTAGAATGTGATACATAAGTGATACATAAGTGTGACACTTAGTAGAATGTGATAAATGAGAGAAACACTTAGTAGTGTGGGAATTTGGCCTGTAACAGATGCCCCCTAAACTATGAGGTCAAAAGAAAAACTGATGGTTGAAATACTTTACAAACATGTGTGAAAAAAACACTAGAATAAGAGAGCTGAGCACAAGCTACAAACAACCATCAAACAATATATTTGTATCATCCCTGAGGTAGGCATAACCATGCTCGAAATTCACTAGACTCAAAGCATGGTCGTTGATCAATACACTACAGATCCATGAAAGTATTGACTAAGGATATGGCCACCAAAATACAATGTGGATCCATATCATCCATGATGTGACCAGGTCGTAGCCATAAAACAATACACAATGGATCTAGAATATGAAAAACCATAGCCACTAACCAATACAAAGTGGATCTATGTGACATAATATACATCAGTGAGATTTCCATCATGATGAAGATACTGGAATATTATAAGTACTCAAATAATATCCATCACAACCCAGGTTTCTGATGATTTCTCAGGGTCTTTGTCTCGATCCCACAATGGTATGAATATATCCATGTGAATAGATGTCCTGATGTCGAACAAGGTAGAAAACACTTGATTACTGGTCATCGATTCATACCATTAACAAGTGCGAGGGAAATCACTAATTATGACAATGACTCCTAAGGTACCCTAGTACATTCCAACAAATGTGAAAAAATGAGTCGAAGTCGAACATTCATGGAATCATTCGATCAAAGGCCAATGATCTAAACCGGCTTTCTAAGTCTAATTCCCGGATAATGTGTTGAAGTTGACAGGAACAGACTCGTTGAAGGAGGGCCATGATGTATCCCCCATCATCGACACAAAAATGACACAGGAAAGTAATGTAATATAATGGATTAAATTATCACAAACTAACACAAGAATGAAGGTTGGTAATAGTGTAGATTGGTGTACTTAGGATAGAACTTCCCTTGAACATTGCGAGGCATGACAAGTGACTTGGAAGCATTGACGTGACTGAGAGATAGAACAAATCATAGTGTGATGATAACTGGAGCACTCTTTGGGTGATTTGAAGGAGTATTATGACTCATTGGATTGATATGACTCAGGCGAAAGTAGATTAACCAACTGTAATAAAAGACACAAACATGTGCCATTTTCAAGGGTGACAATAAACAATTTCCATGATGTTTTCCAAAACTTGACCCACTTCCCTCAAAATTTTCCGCCACCATGAACAGTGAGTACCTCTTTGTTTTTTAACGATCTTGAGGAGGGTAAAAGATGCTTAGTGTAGCTCATCTTTGATGAGTCACTCATCACATGTTTAATGAACCTGAAGAAGGAGGGGTTCGGTATCATATGGGTTCTTCAATGTATAATTTATGATCCTAGAGAAGATAAACTCGTGGTCTTTTCACATTTAGAGAGTTTGAAAAGAACTTAAATAAGACTCTAAGGTTGTTATTTTTTATAAATTTATCCTCCCGAGCTCGAAAAAGTATAAAACAATACAAGGGATAACTATTTCAGTCAAGGTTGACAAGAGTATTCATTTTTTGTATCCGGTCTGAAAAAGGGTCAAACTTAGACCAAATAGATGTCCTTTCAAATAATTTTAATGTGTGAAAGGAAACAATTTCGTCGGAAATATTTTCATGTTTAGAGAGTCTAAAAATAGCTTAAAGGAGACTCCAAAGAGTTCATTTTTTAACGAGCTTGAAACAAAGAATGAAATTTTGCTCGAAGTGTCTGCTTCATTTTTACACGATCTTGAAATAGAGAATGAAACTATAATCAAGGTTTATGTTTCATTTTTACACGAGAATGAAATAGAGAATGAAACTATGCCCAGGGTTGGTTTCATTTTTAAATGATCTTGAAACTGAAAATGAAAATATGCTCAGGGTTGGTTTCATTTTTAAACAAGTTTGAAATAGTAGATAAAATCGTGCTTTAGGTTGGTGTCATTTTTACACGAGCATGAAACATAGGATAAAACTTTGCTCAAGGTTGGTTTCATTTTTACATAATATTGAAACAGAGGATAAAATTGTTCTCGGGGTTGGTTTCATTTTTACATGATCTTGAAACCGAAAAATGAAAATTTTCTCAGGGTTGGTTCCATTCTTAAATGAGCTTGAAATAGAAAATGAAATTGTGCTCGGTGTCGGTGCAATTAAATGTTCAATATATTCCAATCATTTAATATGTCAATCTGGTTCCGTAATCAATAGAGTTGATGCACTATATGTTTCGATAACAGATAAATCCCTATGTCTGATGAGTATAGCCTACATAAGAAAACACTCTAAAACCAATACTTTGTTTCACACTTTTCAAGTAACACTCTCCACACAATTCAAAAATCAGAAAGAAAAACTCATAATCAATCATGCTATCTAAAGCTCTTGCTCAGGTGGTGAATATGTTCATTTATAGCGTCATGAAAGGGAACGATGAACTTTGACTTTGTTTCTTGTAGCAACTAAACTAGTAGCAATTAACACTGTTCACATTCTTAAAAGAAAGATCAATCAATCCTAGAAGAAATACTAGGTGAAGTAAGAGACTCCATTATAGGTGCATGTAGGGTGAGAGATGGAGGTATTAATCGTGCATGTGTTTGCAAGATGTAGCCTAATAAATTATAGAAGAAACTCTAGGTATGGTGAGATACTCCATTATAGGCTCATGTAGGGTGAAAGATTGAGATTTGAATTGTCCCTAGATTTGAAAAATAGAAACAAACACTAAAGAATTCAATTTAACAAATAATTGTCTACCTACATACACCCAAGGATAACAAGTATTTACTCATAAATCTACATTGCACTTAGAAATCCTATATTGCACACAAAGCTCTCACTCACTCATAATTACCACACATTTATATTGTTTGCTATCAAGTGCATTACTGAAACATAACATGAATAAAGTTAGATGCTATGATCAAACATAGAATTATTCTATCCACACACACAGGAAACCATAATTATATTCACAAACAAATACAAGGAAGCTTACCTTGGTTGGGTCGGTGGGCCCTTGTCATACCAAAAAGACAACTTTTAAAAGAAGCTTACAGAAAAGAAGATTTGATCACACACATGGAATCCATGAATTGCAATTTATATCATTACTTCAGAAAATAGGGGTACAATCAACAATCTTCAAGAATCAATCTTACAACATAACAATGATTAATTCTATCTCTATATATCTATCATCTACAAGTCTCTCTCTTTTAAAGAGAAACAAGCGTTACAATCAAAGTCTGGAGATAACATCAAATGTCTACACAAATATTACAATTGGTTGATGTATCATTTTTCAAGGGAACGATTTCATCCTCATGACACGAAGTACATGAGGATGAAGTGTATAGTGTTTTTCAACGAACAAAGAGTGTTTGAGCCAAAAAATTCCTTGGACCCATCGAGAGAAAAATCGTTCAAAAACCCAAGCCTGCAAATGTGGAACTGGTACCGGATGTGCACAGCTAGAACAAAAAGACTGGTATCGGACACACATAGTCAAATATCAATACCGGACTAACAAAGTAATAGGTACCATATGAGCATGGAAATAGGTACCGGATGAACACAATATTGGTATCGGACAAGCGCAGAGATAGGTATCGGATGAACACAGAAATAAGTACCAGACGAATTGAGTACCGGATGAATAGGAGTTGTGTCAAAAGTTCTTCTTGGATCATTCAAAGTAATACTAATTAGAGAGCATTTAACATCAATTATTCAATTCCAATCACTAAGAAATCTCATAAATCATGATTAAACATACGTTACCTCAAATATACACAAGAATGGATAAAAGACATGAATTTTGAGGAAAATAGGTAAATAGTGCATATGTATGAGGCCAAATTGGTCAAGATATAGGAAAAGATAAGGAAATTGGAGGTATCAAAAAGGAGAACCAACATTTACCCCATGCCCAATTCATTGCATGCCCTCATGCAAAAATTGTTGAACTGGTCCTCAAAATTGCAAAACTGGTGTTGTCCTCCACCTTGCTTGATCATTAATTGCTTGGTTTAGGATATCAAAACATGAAGCCTCATCCTTAATATCCCTCTTAATAAATTGTGTGTATTGTATTAGGTGAAGAACCTTATTGAGCTTGGAAAATACCACGTCATGCTCGTCCTATAGCCTTCAGTTATTCTCCTTCAACTGTGCATTTTATTTCTTGATGTGCAAGTCCAAAACTTTATACTCCTCCCCTTCTTGCTTCAATTATTCATTATGTTTTGTAAGCCTTTAAAATTTCAATACCAACTGATGTTTTCTTAGAGAACAGACAAGATCAAGTGCTTCTTTCTCAGTTATCTCCTCCCTAGCTTCAACTTCCCTCCTTAAATCCTTCAGTATCTTTGTCACTAATTCCTCGATTTCACTAATAGTTGTCACATACATATATTCTTTCTCTGGTGAGGTTGGAATGTCAAATGGATCCTGTTGTAACCTGGGTCTGCATCCCCTACCTCTCCTCTCTTTTTCCTATGCCTTTGTCAATTTTTCCTTTTTCTGGTTGATTAAGTCAGTTTCCCACTACTGAGTGTCTTGGCCCTTATTCATTTTTTGAGTATTCGCACATTTATGTTTCTATTTTTCTAGAAGGACAAAATACATGTCATATTTTTTTCAGAATACTTTTCATCACCTGCAACATTGATTGAGCTCACCGCAGGTCTAACAAGCATTTTTTCTATGCACAAGAAATGTCCATGCAAACCACGCAGCAATCCAGAGCAACAAATTTCGGGCTCAGACCATGGGAACAGACAGGTTAATTTTCGATGGTGGAGATCCATCATGTCAAATAGATCAACAACTCTCATCCATTCAGGTTCCAGAATCACGCTGGTTTTAATACCAAGTTCAAAGTACTAATTTCTCAAATACCCGAAGCCTTCTAAGAGCCGAAGAGTCGAAGTCCAGAGAACCCGACACGTCACTTCAGTGATTTTCCTTCGAGATTTTTTGAGCATAACATTCATAAAATCCTGAACTCTCGAAGCCTGGATTTCCAAATAAAATATGGATCGTTCGTCGGTCACGACACACAGCAACAAATCATTCACTTCGGGGATTTTTCTCCGAGAGGTTTTTAATGCTTCACATTTGAAACTCTAGAAGCCTGGACTTCCGAAGATAATCTAGACCGTTCATTCATCATGACACATGGCGACAGATCATTCACTTTGGAGATTTTCCTTCGGAATATTTTTCATGCTTCACATTTGAAACTCCCAAAGCCTAGACTTTCGAAGAGAATCTGGACCGTTCATTCATCATGACACATGGAGACAGATCATTCACTTTGGAGATTTTCCTCCGGAATATTTTTCATCTTTCACATTCAAAACATCTAAAGCCGGAAATTCCAAAGTGAATCTGGAACATTGATCCCAAGTCAATGAGAACCGTCGATCCTCGCAATAGGTAAATATAACCAGAATCACAGATTGTCATCAGCTCGACGACCACGCTTCATTGTAGGGACATAAACTGCTTGAGCATTAATTTTCCTAAGCGGTCCCGCAATTGGAACCATGGTATTTTTGGAAGGGTATGTGGCAGCTTGTGGTGAATTGCAGGCACAAAGGCGGTCTATATCCAAACCACCCTAAACAGATCCCACAATCACATGCTTGAATGACATCATATCACCGCGTCGCCTCCACTCATCCCACTCACTACTCTCACTCCTCTCATCACTGGACACTTTCCCTCCATTAACCCCCACGTTAATCTCCATTAGCGGGGGCCCACCTCTCCAGATCAACAGTCCTTGTCACAGCTCAAACACCCCCGACCATTCTACCTTTAACGGTGGGGGGCGGGGGGTCTGAGAAAGTGGTTTTCCCATAATGGGCCCTACCTAACATGGTGGATTCTCAATAACTCAGACCCCCCCCCTTTCTAATATTCTTACCTCCTAACCCCCCTCCAATCTCCGCCCGTGTTGTTTTTCAATACTGCCCCCTCTCTCCTTTCGCCACCTATTCTCCACTCACTTCCCAACCTATATACTCCTCCTCTCCCTACGTGTCACCTGTATCCTTCACTACACGTCGCCAAGTCCATACTCTCAATACCTCCATCGTATTCACACCTCCTCTCACTTTGACACCTATCTTCACACACCATCTACCTTCACGTCCATTCATCCCGTCTCCCGATTGGATTCTCGTCTCCACATCTCCCCTCATGCCCAATGAGCTGAAAACCATTCCACTGAAGCTATTTCATAGGTACAGATGAAATATGATGAGGTCAATATAGATTTTGATTGGCTTCTGAAAGCTCAGGCATAGACAGAGAGTTAAGTCTCAGTCACAGGTCTATGCAGATTAGTTTTAGAAACACTTCAGCAAACTCTGCTCATGCAGCTGGTTATCTCCAATGACCTCCAACAGCTTGTAGACATTTCGTCATTCAACACATATCTCTTCTCTGTCACTCTGAAGCCTATTTTTGGCCACTCAATTCCTCCATCACATGCAAAAGTTCTGTCACAGAGATAGTAGTAGTTTTATTTGTTTAAGTCGAGCATTTTCCTAGATTAGATGCAAGAGTGGTCTTTTGTGTGTGATAAGAACCACTCTTGATAATTAAGTCTAGTATCTTAGTAAAGTTAATTATTTTATTTATGAACAGTCCCCTAAATTTAGGACTCAGTCCCCTAAGGACGAGAGCCTATGAAACTCTTTTAAATAGTTAGTTTTTGGATATTGTAAAGGTCAGATTTTTTGAAGAAATAATAACAATACAACAAATTGGTTGGACCCGTTTTATGCATGGATTAAATCTCTCTACCTGGTGAACATAATCTTGATGACAATGTTTCGTTCAACTCTTCATGTGTTTTCATTCTTATCTTGAATACAGTTTTTTATTTGTGCAACGTACATTTCATTTCCTTTCAGCAATTGTAGGACTTATTTTTACTGATATGCAACCTGTCAAACAGATAATGCTTTGGTGAAGATTTGTTTTATGCAGCCTATGGGATTTTTTATGACATATTTTTGTAGGGGGGTGTTTCCTTTGAATTTGGCCATTGGGTGACCAAGTGCAAAAGAGTTGGGCTTTAAAAACCACAAATGTTGTTCATCCAAAGGCGAAGCGCGATTGTGCAAAGGCGCGCATAAATTAAATCTGGGTCGTAGATCTCATGAGGAGAAATCAACAATGGAAATCCATCAAGAAGATCATATCAATGACCATTGGGCGATCAGGATCATAGAGTTGCACAAAGTATAGCGTCAAAGTTCTAAAATCACGAGGCCAATCCTAGCCGTTGATCCTGGGAAGGACACGTGGCTCAAGTTTAGCATGTTGTTGACTTGAAGGATGGAGAGGTAAAAGGGAAGAGTCATGAGGACTCATGAAATGCGAAATCGTGAACTGATCTGGGTCATCCAACTAGGGGATCATGTGGCAGCAAATAAGCTAAATGGCGATTTCGCGTTTCGGAGGTTTCAGCATGGAGCAAGGCGCGAAACCCTGAGTCCCTAAATTATAATGTTAATCAGGCCCATCCGATGTAAAGGGACATGTATCACCCAATCCGAATGATCACGATTTAGCAAATTAGAGATTTCAGCATGGAACACAACGTGAGTTCGTGAAATCATGAAGCGCTTGAGAGTTGGGCCCATGATCACAACCCGCAGTCATATGGAAGCAGGTCCATAAAGAAATGGAAAGTTCTTATCGATCAGTGGGTAGCTAATATTGTTCAAGGAAATGATCCCTTCCATCAAGATCAAATAAATTTTGATCCTCGATCTATATGGGTCATTTCGCAGGATCGAGCATCGAGATACTTGAAATCAAGGGAAGTGCAAACTCCCGATAGGAAAAATCCCAAAATTTCATATGGATAAGCATGAGGTCATGTGGAGCGATGGATAGGAGCTGCACCAAGGGCCAAAAGAACTTGTTTTGTTCTAATCAGAAGATTTGCATGGTTTTGAGAGCTAAGCTTGACTTGGAGGAGTCGTAAACGTCTCCTAGAGCATTCATCGATGTCAGACTCCATCATGATCCTAATGCAGGTAGTTAATGAAAGTAGTGGGAGGTGGTTGAAACCTTGCCTCACCCCATAAATGGAAAGCATGGAGGAGATGACCATGGAAAACAGAGTTGCCAGCCCTTGGTACCCCTGCGAGTGGTTTTTTGTGCAAGCCCATATTGTTTTGAGATTGTGTCTGACAGAAGAAGATGCAGATGCCAAGTTTTGAATTTAATAGATGTTGGCATAGGGGCAGACCCAGGGTTCAATGCTACAACAAAGCACCAATAAAACCCTAACTACCGACCCTTTCGACAACACCTATGAAGAAGATGAAGTCTCACCTGAGGTAGAGGTAGGGGTGGCTATAGGACTTAGATGTCTACAACCTTAGCTGGGACACAGATCTGTGATTCTACTCACTTAACAGAGCATTCAACAATTATATTTATCAATATTCAGTTCTTAGTTACAGCACAGTTAAACCCTAATTATAGAGCATTGCAGTATTCAACCAGATCTAGCATCTAACAACACTTAGCATGATGTAATAGATTAGATATTAACAGATTCAAGCACTAAGAACATGTATATAAGTCAGATCTAACATCCATCCATATTATTAAGAACTAAGCATCAACAGATCATTCATCTATATTAAAGCACTAAGCATATTAACATATAAGCACATCAACACATTGCACAAAGCAGGGCAACACAACATGTACGTGGTTCACCCCCACCCTGGGGCTACGTCCACCACCTCTTTATCTTCTTTATTAGCTTCTTCAATAGGTTACATGCACAGAGCCTCAAAAACCCTACTCCGCAGAGGATAGGAGATCTGCGCAGCTCGCTAGATCCTCCTTCCCTGAGTAGATCTAAGAACACATCCTTCTATAGTCTCTTACAATGACTTGGAGTTAGCTCTGCAAGTCTCACATAGTATGCACCAAAGCACTTAAAAATCTTGATCACACAGATCCAACTCTATCACTCAGCCATTTGTTTAGCACTTAGCACACCAGCCTCTTCTTACATCACCTAGCTATCTATTTATACATACATAATCCCAAATCCCAAAAAGTGCCCTAAAAGGGGTTGAGATCCTGTGATCTCTGCTTCGTCTTGCGCTCCTCCTTCAACAGCCTCTTGAAGTCCCAAAATAGGTCAAACATGACCAAGAATCCTCAAAACTTGGTCAAGGGACAACAGGCCCCCAACACTCACCTGTGACTCATCTCGAGTCACTCTGATCTAACTAGTTCTGCTTCAAAAGCCTTGAGCTTGGATCGAGCTGCTTTGACTTGTTGTTGTGTTATGACCTCCTGTTCAATGAACTCTTTTATGATTTCTTCGTTGACAGGTCCTTCGAGGCGTTGTTCAGCGGCAGTGACAACTTGCTCCTATTCTTCTCCTCGACCTTCGCTTTCTGTGAAAATTTGGTAAGCCTCTTCCCATACAGGTTGGAGCCTCTGAGTTACTTATATAACGCGACTCTAAATAGTATGGACCTACTGTTGGTTTTATCAGACTAATCAGTAGGTGCGGACACTAACAGATCTCCCTAGATCCACCTGGATCTAGAACAAAATAGGACAGGACATGACTCTTTCCCTAAGTTTTAACCATTGAATTAGCTAGTAGGAAGGAACAAGTAACATACCTTTGTATCGCTTCCTAGGGTCTCTGTTGCTCCCGCTTCACTCTGGTGCTCTCGTGAGGTCAAGACCAAGACAACACAAACCACCCAAAGTGAAGATAGCAAAATATATTCAACTGTCAACTTATGTGTATGATCAAGGAATTACACAATAAAGTGAGAATGAATTTATGGGAAAGGGACATGCCACTGTATCATATTAATCGAAAGTAGAAGATACAACCTGATCACCTTGATGTCGCAAGCTTCCTTTTGGTGGCTCTTGGCTCCAACACACACACTCGCTCAATCCTTGCATGAAGAAGATCAAATCCTCTTGATATACTTACTAGAGTCTCCAAGCTCCTGTTCAAGCTAAGTCCTTCACACAATTCTTTCACCAATTATCCAATGAATATTGCTTAACCTTTTCCATGAGAATTACATCAATATATAGGAGAGAATGAGATGGTTACTTATATAAGAATGATCCCACAATATCAGGGAATCCAGTACAAGGATAACCATTCGAATCCCAACCCATTCTTCTAGAAGATTCCCTTCTAGAACCATCGAGAATTCAGCTTTTTCCAAGCTTTAGAGAAAGTTCACACCCTAGATATGTAGCACAGTGTGAGAAGTTCGCACCCTAGCTTAAGGAATCCTATGAGAATGGGTGATTCTCGCACCCTGGGATATTAGCAACCTACGAACTCTCTTCAAAAGTGAGTTTTCTGGGAAGAGATGAATGTCACTTTTCTCATGAGAAAGTTCTTATGAGGAGCCTAAGTACACCATCATCAATGCAGCATCATGATGACCAAAATAATGGGTAACAGAATGCCCCCCAAAGTATGAGGTCGGAACCAGTGACAACCGAAAGACTTTGCAAACTGCATGTGTGTGTCGGAAACCAGGAGCACACCTAATCAGAAACCTGCAAATGGCCAAGCATCTACAGAATATCATATATATCAATTTTGAGGTAGCCATTCCCATACTCAGATCACAGACGGGTGACATTGTAGACATAGGTCATGGCCACCAATCATACACTATGGATCCATGCCGTCAAAATATAGCATAGCCACCAGGAATACACTGTGGATCTATGCGAGAAAATTGAAATTGAGACGACATAGCCACGAGACATACAAAGTGGATCTATGTGTCGCAACTTATACATACTCCATCGCAACCTAGACAAAGAGATGATATCCAGGGTCTTCAATCTCATCGCCCAAAAGTACGAATCTAACCATGTGATTACATGTGTTGAAGTCGAACATGGTAGAAACCACTTGATTACCAGTCATTGATGAAACCTTTAACAAGTGCGAGGGAAATCACCATTAATGTCAATGACTCCCAAGGTACTCTAGTACAATCCATCGAGTGTGAATGAATGAGTTGAATTCGAACATTCGAAGGAATCTTTCGATCAGGGGTCAATGATGTAAACCCACTGTCAAAAGCGAGGAAACCTGCCATTGAGGCATGCAAGTTCCAAGGTACCAAAAATTTCTAAGTCTTGATTCCGAATAATGAGCTGAAGTCGATGGAACAAAACTCGTCACAAGAGAGCCTTGATGTATCCCCCATCAATGACACAAAATGAGTAACATATTTTGAAGGTGAAACAGAGTATGATGTAAGTTGGACTGGACACAGGGAAGGCCGACATGGAGAGAATGGACAACTGCAGATGGACGACTCAATAGAGGTTTCATATGAACTTCTCTTGAACATATGAATGACACAACCAATGATTTGGCAGCATTGACTCAGAGACGACACAGGGTATGACCTTGTAGCAAATCGAATGAGAGACAAATGGATTTCCCAAACTGGCTTCAAATAATGAATAGGGGGTGTCATGTTCAAGAGCGACGCTTACTGCCAATCAATATGAAGATGAGAACATATCCCTTTCCCAAATTTCCCCCCACCATTTATGGCGAGTACCTCTTTACTTTTACGCAAGCTTGAGGAGGATAACATATGCTTGTTGATATAAGCTTATCCTTCAGATACGTCCTTCAGAGTATGTTTAACGAACCCTAGAAAGGAGTGGTTCCGTCCCATTACGGGTTTGTAGATGATTGTTTAACAAGTCCAAAGATAGAAAACTCAAAAGTTTTTCATGATTATAGAGTCTGGAAAAACACTTAAAAGAGAACTCTCTCAGTTTCTTTTTCGTAAAGTAGTTTGATGCGACCAAAAAAGAGATAAATTATCGCCCAACAGATGCTTTATTCAAATACTTTATCGAGCGTGAAAATAGCAAGGTCGCTCGGCTATCTTTTCATGTTTAGAGAGTCTGAAAAGAGATTAAAGAGGACTCCAGAAGGGTTCCTTTTTTGTATAACCTTGTTGAGCCCGAAAAAGTGATAAAAGTATGCTCGATCACGTTCTCATGTATTTTTGAGCGTGAGAACAGACAAAGACCAAGCTCGAGGTTTTATACAAAAACCATAAAAAACAATCAAAACATGTGATGAAAAAGAAAAAATATGTCTGCATCCCTGTATATGAACATCGAAGTCATTATGCCTACAAAAGTTACACTCAAAAGGGAATTAGGGTTTAGGTTTTAATAAATAAATAATTATAAAAATTCAATAACATGGTAAAAGTAAATATAAAGAAGTAAAACTCTTTTTACCATATCATTTTCACTTTACCACTATTTGAGCCCCAAAACCCCTCTTTTACCCTCGAAATTCGGCGTTAGATTGCGGAAGTTACGAGCATCCATTTGACAAGCCGTCAGTGATAGTGAGGTAGGCTCTTTGTCCTCTACTCTTTCATGGTTTAATTTTTCATTTTAATTGGTAAAAAATATCATTTTGAGTTTGTTTTATGGGTTATCATGGCGCTCATCCATTCTCACAGGTGAACTACACGGGACTTGTGAGAATGGGTCATTCTTGTAGGTGAGCCCACAGTAGCCTACGAGAACCTTGCACTGTTCATAAAGGGAACCTGCGAGAACCACAAAGCATAAAAAAAATTTGAAGTTTTGCTCAATGAAAGAAAACCAATTTATGAATAGAGTTATTAATCTTCTCTTGTGCTTCTTATGCAGGTATTTGGCCATCAAAATGGTTCTGGAATGGCATGAAAGGGAGCACAAAGAATATAATTCCATTGCCGGAAATCATCCTCCCACCATTGCCGCTTTGAGAAACTGTGGTCTTCTGAAGTACTTTCGTATCCTGGGCATGAGGGCCCAAATCAGGTTATTAGAGTACCTTGTGCATATGTGGGATCTCGATCAGCAAGTATTTCATGTAGGGGTTCACACATTGTCCTTAGATATTGAAGACATTTACTTCTTGACTGGACTGTCATGGCGTGGGTACCACGTGAGCCTGACTGGTAGCAGAGGTGGTGGGCTTCCCATGAGTGAGTACTGCCGCTTACACTGTGTTCCTAAGGTAGAGAGGAAGAAAGGGAAAGTATCTATTTGGGGAGTGCGGGATTTGACCCTCCGCACTATTTTATTCACAATTGCATGTATGGTCGGGAGCTCTGCTCCTCACATGGCGCTCCAGAGTTACTTTCAGTATGCTATAGAGTGTATTGAACCTCGGGTTTTTAACTGGGTAGATGTTGTGCTTCGTAGCATGAAAAAGCAGTTGACCAAATGCAGACGATGTGACCTAAAGCAATTCAGGTACGGATCTTTGTTAGTTTCCTTCTTTCTCGAGAGGGTTCCATTACTGAGGCTGCATGTTGAGTGGAATTTAATGTCTCCCAGGGATCCAAGAATGCTGAGATGGTGTCAGCTCATGGCCCGGCACGTAGCTGGACCAATTATCAAGTATGATGATACCTTCTTTGACTGGTTGCGACCACAGATGTTGATGGTCGACGATTATGCTTATGTCGGGTTGGATTTCCAAGGAGATTCGGACTTAGTCCTGTCGGAGGATGCTCAGTGGGGGGAACTTGGTAAGAAGTACACAAATTTTTTTCTTTTTAAATGTTTTTATGAATTTTATCATATGCAAATGTTTTTTTTTTTATATGTTCATCCAAAGACTAAATACAAAATTCATTTTTTGATGACACAGATGTGGGACCTTACCGACCTCCTGGTACTTCTCCCATTTAGCGGCGAGGAGAGGTAGCGCCAGTGCCACAATGGGACGCCGAGGATTATCAAGCAGTGGAACAAAACCTAGAGGGTTTGACAGTAGATATTCCAGACATGCCTCTTGGAGAGGTTCCACGACATTATCAACGTCACATAGTAGGAGTGTCAGAGTCCATAGGCCAATTGCTCCGTAGGGTTGCCCGGGTAGTCGTATGTTACCGTGAACGTCATCCATGATGTCACTTTGTAGAAGCTATGAGCTTCAAATTTTGACATTTTGGTCTTCGGACAAAACGTTTTGTAAAAAACTCTTTTGATCATTATATATACATACGGCTTCTACCGGTTTATCTTGTGTTGTGTGAAAATTGATGTGAATGACTTATAAATGATCCAAATGTCTGTCTAATACATAGTTAGCCAATGCATCAGTTAATGTATTTATACATCTAGGAATATGTTTATATTCAATATAATCAAAATAACGTTCCAAGAGGCGAATTCGCAAATACACCCGTAACAAAGTAGGACTTCGAATAGTATAGACATTACTTAACTGTAGTACTACAAGCTGTGAATCGAGTCACACAACCAAATGACGGATTCCGAGTGAGATAGCATCAATCAACAATTCAATAACGGCGCTATACTCTGCAATATTGTTGGTCGCACGACCAAGACACACACCTCGTAAGGAGACAAGTTGGTTTGTAGGGGAGTAAATTTCCCATGCAGCGGAAGCAAGGTTCTGAGTACTACGGCTAGCGCCATCAGCGAAGCCAATATAGGGTAGTGAAGACTCCGACATCTGGAAATCAAACACAACGTCACATAAGGGCAGAGACCAGATAACGACAAAAGCAAGCTACAGTAACACACAAGAAGTATGATACAATAAAAATACAAGTACTCGTGCATAGATGATTTTATGCATAGTGCTTCTTCAAGTACAACCCATTCCTGGGTTCACTCAAAGGGATGCCATCATAATATACTAACTCTTAAGCTCCTTTTTCCAAAACTCGTTGAACGATATAAGGACCTCGCCACATGGCTTCAAATTTTCTAGCTCCTAGCATATCTCAATCTTGTTCATAGAGGAGAATGAGATCTCCTTTAGAGAAAGTGCAAGGCTTGACATGTTTGTCATATTGGGCCTTGACACGTTTTTTTCTGAGCTTCTAGAACTAGAGTAGCATCGCATCGAGTTTCGTCTAATCGCATAAGATACAATAGACATTCTTCCTCAGCAGACGTGTTTGGTAGGAGTTCAACAACTAGTTTTAAAGAGGGTATCTCGCATTCAATCGGGAGAATGGCTTCCAAACCATAGACTAACCGAAAAGGTATAAACCTAGTAGCGGACTTGACAGATGTCTGGTAAGCCCACAATGCCGAAAACAACATTGTGTGCCAACTTTTTTTGTGAATCCCTATCATTCGTCGGAGCATAGTTATGAGAACTTTGTTAATTGCTTCGACTTGGCCGTTGGCTTGTGGGTAATAGGGCATTGAGCTTTCATGGCGAAGACCCAAATTTTCAGTAAGTTCGGACATCATGAAGTTTCTAAAGTGGCTACCGTGATCAGTGACGATAGCTTGGGGAACACCAAAATGAGCTATGACGTGATTAAAAATGAATAATGTTGTGGTCTTTCCAGTGTTGTCAAATGCCAGCATCGCCTCGGCCCATTTCGTAAAGTAATCGATGGCTACAATAATGTATCCATCCCCACAGTCGAGTGAGGGTGACATGTCATGAAATCGATGCCCCATTTCGCAAAAGGACCAATGGAGACCACAGGGTGAAGAGGAGTGGGATGTGACCGTATCTTCTGATTATAGGTCTGGCAAGCATGGAATTTTTGAACAGCGATTATGCAGTCATTAAATAAAGAAGGCCAAAAATACCCTGCTCGTAAGATCTTCTGGGCAGTAGCATAAATATACATATGACCACCACATGCTCTAGAATGGCAGTCATTCAGAGCTTTCTCGGCTTCGTCGAACGTTAGGCAGCGTCGAAAAAAAGAGTCAATTCCCCGACGATAAAGAGTATCCCCGAGGATAATATATTGACGGGCTTGATAGCGTATACGACATCGATCAGTACTAGACAAAGTTGGCCGAAAAGTCTGGGTTTGGAGATATATAATGATATCACCATACCAAAGATGATCAGTGTTGATAAGGAAAAGAGATTCATCAGGTAATGAATCAGCAGCTACATTTTCCGTTTCAGAATAGGGAAAGTCACATATCAACTCAACAAATAATAAAAACTTCTTGGACTTGGCACGTTCGAATTCCAAGTCAAACTCCTGGAGTATCACAATCCATTTGGAGTATTTTCCCCCTAGCAATTGACGTGTGAGAATGTGGTGCATGGGGTTGCAGTTAGAAATCAATGTAGTCTTGCGCGAGAGGATATAATGCCAGAAGCATTGGAGGGCTTGAACGACAGCCAAGGCCAGTTTTTCGACATGTAAATACTTGATTTCGGTAGGCGTTAGACTTTGACTCAAGTAGTAGATAACATGTTCGTCGTTAGCATCATCCTTTTGGATGAGAACCATACCAATAGTGTAATCTGAGGCAGCAAGGTAAAGGAAATAATCACGACTGTAATCGAGGGGAAAGAGAAGCAGAGCACGCGTGAGGGACAATTTCAAAGCTTCGAAAGCATTGTTGGTGATGGTATCCCAGACGAACTCTGAACCCTTTTTTAAGAGTCTCGTAAATCCACGAGTTATCTTGGCATAATTTGGGATAAAACGACAAAGAAAGTTTTCTTTCCCCTGCAAACTTTGTAACTGGTGAAGTGTAGAAGGAGGAGGGAGATTAAGGATTGCCTCCACCTTTAAAGGATCCACCCTGATCCCTTGACGCGAAACGATAAAACCTAGAAGGCGGCTGGATTCCATGCAGAAAATGCATTTATGAGGATTCAAACGTATATGGTAGAACCAACAGTGGACAAAAATGGCTCAGAGGTGGGTTGAATGATCGACTTGGCGCATTGAGTGAGTGGGTAAATTGTCCAGATATGGTTGAATGATGTGCTTGATATCATGGAAAGCATAAGACATAGCACATTGAAAAGTTGCGCCAGCATTCTTGAGACCGAAAGGGAGTTTCCGATAGGCAAAAGTACCCCAAGGACAAATAAAAACAGTCTTATGTTGATCCTCAGGAACAATGTTGAGTTGATTATACCCGGAGAAACCATCCATTAGAGAGAAGATCTCACTTCCGTCGCAATCGTTGACAATCTGATTGACGAAGGGGGTAGGAAAGTTGTCTTTGGGACAAGCTTTATTAATATCCCTATAATCAACGCATACACGAATTGTGCCTTGTTTCTTGTCCTTCGGGAAAAGATTGGAAACCCAGTCTATGAGAGCCACAGGATAAATAAAGTCGGCTTTAAGAATTTTCTCGACTTCGAGTTTGATAGCAGCCACTTTACGTGGGTGAACTGGACGAAGGCATTGTCGGACGGGTTTAGCGTCGGGGTATGTCTTAATCTCATGTATCACAATCTCAGGGTCGATACCCAGCATTTATTCATAGTTCCAGGTGTAGATGTCATGAAACTCTTTGAAAAGGGATGTGTAGGTGACGATTTCGTCAAAAGAACACGAAGCTTCGATATGGACATTTTCGACAATCCCAAGTTTGATGGATATGTCGAGGGGAATAGTGGGTGAGATATTGCTTAAGTTCCCTTTAGAAAACACATCGTGTGTGGACTCGGGAACGGTGGAAATGATGACAGTGGTCGAGGGGGTCAAGATCCATTGGTAGTTCTCAATGGTATGTTGCTCTAGAAAGAGGATGGAATGATGATTTCCATCATCCCAAGGGGTGTCTTCCATGACAAACATGATCATTTCGTCGGTGGGAAAAATGACATGAAAAGGATCGGGAGACAACTCACCAAGAGAGGGGGTAGAAGGGGTTTCTGATTGAATGTCCTAATAGGTGGATTCGACCGGACTTAATGGCATTTTATCGCCGTAATGAAGATGATCTCCAGGGTCAGGTACTATCCATGGGTCGTGAGACACAGGATGTTCGTGAATCGAGGTGGAAATCATGTTGATGGAAGCAACGGACGAGCGTGGAACATCGGGCGGTGGAATGGTGAAAGTACCCATTAACGAAGAGTCTTTTAGAAGGCCTACATCAATGTTCTCATAACCCGGTGGGGTTTTAGCGATAAATGGTATGTTGCTAGTACGGATATCGGAATTAAAGAAGGCTAATTGGTCAAAAGTGACGACCTTTCCTTGATGTGGGAAACGTACCACACGAAAAAGAGTCGACATCACTGCGCGCATGGAATCGATCCAGCTGCGGCCAATCAGAAGATTGTACTCAAGGGGAGCGTCAGAGACTTCCACTTCGACTTGGACTGTTTTTCCTTCTAACTTGATGGGAAACGAAGGAAGGACACCATAGGGCTTAAAACCGGAGCCATTGAAGGCTTTAAGAGTGTTCTGGGATTCATTCAAAGAAGGAGAGCCAATGGCTTTCCAGCAAGCAAGAGACATGACACATGTCGAGGCACCCTCATCGATAACGGTTCGACAAATGTTTTTGTCAGAGACAATCACTTGGATCTGGAACGCAAGTTGAGGAGGTAACCTTGGAATGTGATCTTCCAAGTCAAAAATTATTAAATTCGTATCCATCGGATCGATTCCACTGATATCTTTCAACAGTGCCTTCCGTTGCATAGGAAAACTTTGAAGGACTTCGAGGGCTGACATTGCATAAGGTGCTTGGGCCAGATCTTCAACAATGTTGTAGTTCTGGGTAGCACGAGCATGAGGATTGAAAGCCGATTTCTGAATGACGCACTTTGGGGGGGGTCGAAGAACTATGTCGAGGCTCCATCATTCGATATGAAGAGGACCAATTGAGCCTGTTGTTGAGACAGGAAGGGTTGGGACAAAATGGTCAGAGCAGGTGGTTTTGGAGCTCCTTGAAGGAACTTAGTGACCTAGGTGTGTCATGGAAAATCCTTCATGTAGTGATCATCACCACAGATAAGACAAGGGTATCAAGGTTTGCACTTATCCCGGTCATCAACAGGGGTAGTTTTGGTTCACTCTACTTGAGAAGTATTTTTGTCCTCCTTATTCTTACCTCGTCCCTTTTTAGATTTGTTTTTACCGGCTGGGGTAGATTGAACTGCATTTACCTCAGAAGTCTTGCCAGTGGGAGGGGCAGGAGACGGAGCATTTTGAACATTAGAAGAAGCAGGTTTGGGGTTTGTGCTTGAGGCGGAATGTGGTTGGGCCTAGAAAGTGCCAATCACACCGTCGGCTGCATGCGATGCAGTTGGAGTAGTTGAAGTGGCAGAAGTGGAAGGAGGAGGTAAGTCAGGTAGTAAGTCGTAAAGGGTACTCGTTTGTGAGTAAACGAGGTCAAGGTATTGAGCACGACTTCTGGCCTACTCTTTCGTGACTACCCCACCCATGGTGATGTCACGACCAATGTCGTTCACAAATGATTTTGTGAACCACTCTGCCAGCAACTGATCGGGGATTTCGAGTTTAATGAGACGTCGTCCCCGTCGCCACTCATGAATGTGATCGGATATATGAGTGGCCATGTTCTGTTTGAAAGAACTCAAAATCTTGGTCCCAATTTCATAACGGATCGGTAAGTGGTAGTGTGTGAGGAAATCCATAGCGAGGGTTTTGAAGTCAGAGAAGAAACCACGTGCTAATTCAATATACCACTTCACAACAGAACCTGTGAGGATTCGTTGAAAAAGACGTAAACGAATAGAGTCATCCATTAATGAGTTGGATGAACACCATAGGTGAAAATCCATGAGGTGATTGTTCGGGTCCTCACCCGCTTTGCCATCAAATTTAGGGATGTCCAATGGTGGCTTGGTTGGTATAGCAGGCCATTGGGGAGAGTGACAAATTGGATCATTTAAAATCCTTGACAAATCCAGAAGATCCAAAGCGGCCAAGAAGGGTAACTGTCGATTCACCTGTGGGTACTGGTGGCTTTGGGGAGGAAGCCCTGTCGGAAAATTAGTAGGACCATAAGCAGTCTACATATAATGTGAAGACCCAGGTAGATTCGATGGTCGTTGGAGAGGATAGTAGCTCATGGGATTGCATCCTGGAACAGGGACGTGAGTTTGAGCATTCAAGCCCCAAATGGGATTGAACGTACCTGGATATGGTTGGCCCATACTAGGGGGTATCACAGATGCAGTTGGAAACTGTTGCCCCCCAGTCGATTGAGGAGGATGTTGTATCAATTGATTCCAATACTGGGCCAAGGACGGAGGTATGTTTTGTCCATAAGGTGGGGTCGGTCCTCCCATCGAAGGTGGTGTTCCAATTGGGGGCAGTGTTCCAATTGGGGGTTGTGTTCCAATTGGGATTTGTGTTCCAATAGGAATGTGCCCGCTGAGAGGGGGTTGAGTCATACTACCTTTATTAAATTTTCCACCGACGGGAATCTGGTAATTTGGTGTGAATGATGGAATAGTTCCACTAGGATTAAGACTGCCAGTGGAGGACGAGAGAGATCCTCCAAAAGGAAATTGAGGGAGTGTCGAAATAAAACTGGGAAGAGAGTGCCCAGAAGAAGAAGGACCACCAGGAGAGATGGATGGGGTTTGCATAGGAGTGGGAATGGAAGCATTCAACGCACGGTATCCAGGTGGTAGTGTTGGGGTGACGTTGGGTGTTCGCAGTGTGCTGATTGGGGCGAGACTAACCACGGTAAACCTGGTGGGAACACTTGTAGTATCTGTATGATGGGCCATTTCCACAGGGATGGTCAAGATGTGGTCAGATTGTGGGGCGTCTGTACCAGGAAAATAATAGGCAGTAGTAAATGGTACTGTCTCTGGGCTAGAGATTTCGGAAACCACAGGTGAGATGATTTCGAAAATCACAGGTGAACCTGGACCAAAAAGGTCCCGTCGAAAAACGCCCATAGACCAAAAAAGATATTGGCCTTCAATGCCTGGAAAGGGTCCAACCGGTGATCCAGAAGACGTAACAACTAAGTTTCCAGAATAATTCAGTCACATAAACAGTCGCTCAGAATCAGGGTGAAGTCGAAAGTCCTCTCGAGTATTAGTAATTCGGAAATGTTCTAGAGAGTTAGTTTGTTCCACTTGTGGCGTGGTGACAGCTGTGACTTCACTTTGCCGAGGAGAGCCCTCAGGTGTACTTGTAGGCAAGGGTTGAGAAACTTCCAGATCCTCTGGAGATAAACCCTGCATTCTATGTGAACGACATGGAGGAGCTATTGAAAACGAGTGACAAAATTATGAAGAAAATTGTATATTCAACTTTGGTAAACAAGCAGCACACACTAGTAAACAAAATCTAGGAAGCAACACCAAACAAACAAGACCTTCTAATTCCGAACTCACTAGTTGGTGATGAAATCCAACGTCACAACAACGAGACAAGAAGGGGCTAGGCTAGGGTGGAAAAGTTACACTAACGACCTGCTTAACGGACTTACACCGTGGTGCAATCTCCCACACATAATCATGGGTATACCCTCCAAGGAGCCCGAGTGAGTTTGGCCAACGTTGATTCTAGGTACCGTGAATACTTTCCCCTTCACAGTCACCTCGTGTAAGAACCTAGAAAGATAGGCCACTAAGGTTACCACCAACAACAATAAATCCTAGGGGGACAGTCGACAGTCTGATCCACATGCAAGGGCAGGGTATCTAACCCGAAATAAACTCAAAAGGCTTCCAATCATCATTGTGGGTATACCTCCAAGTGATCCCCGTAATACGTGCAATCTCTACACTGATATCAACAAAGCAGGGTGAGTAACTCTGTCAATACCAATGCAACCTCGTGTTTGACCCTTGTGTGAGAAGGGCTTCCCAGGACAAGATGTTGCAAATGGAATTTAACACTCCTTAACACAAGATGCTATTGTGTGTTTTGTGCTTTGGAGAGTGTATCTCTCTTCCTATTCCAAAGTGCTAGCCTAGCTAAATGTTGGTGTAATAGAGCCCTAGAAAAGAGTTACTAGTTAAATTTTGCAATTGTGCAGTGTTATTAAAGGTTGTTGTTACTCAAAGGAAGCGGAGATGAAACTAATGTTGTATGAGACTCTGACCCAACGATGCATGGATAAGAATGAAATATAGCAATTTTCGTTCAATGAATCCTATGTACGGGAGGGAAAGAGAAGTTTTCCAAATCAAACTTGAACTACAAAATTTCCTTTTAAATGAAATTGCAACAAATCACGCCAAAAATAACAATTCTCTATTGTTTCTTTTTCAATAATTTCAACAATTGATTTTCAATACTTTCGAAAACGAAAATTCTTTTGAAAGAAAAACATTGTTCACTTTTCAAAAAGAACCTACACCATGATGGTGAGAGTGAAGAAAACCAAAAACTAATGAACAAGCAATAGATAAAAACCCAAACCAATATTTCAATGGAAACAAAAATAACAAGCAAACCAAACTAGCCTTTTCAATTGCATGAGAAAAAATGATCTTTCAAATAATGAGCAAATGATAAAGACAATGAAGCTCAACTTTCAACCGATCATTGGTTCTTAACCAAACAAGCACACTTAGATTCTGAAATCAGAGAGTATAGCTTTGCCGAGAAAAGTCAATAAATGAAAGTCAAGAAAAATGGACAGGAAAAACCTTTGAAATCCTAAGACTGTTCGTGCACAAAAACGAAGACAAGAAAAACATCAACCAATGGTCCAAGAAACTCCTTTTAGGCACCTAAACTGATTTGGGCAGTTGAAGATGCAAAAACTCAAATCCAAAATTTTGAAAAAGAAGGTTCGCAGGCTACCAGTATTACACAGTGCGAGAATGGGTCATTCTCGTAGGTGAGCTTTGAGCAGAGTGCGAGAACCTCACACTGAACCTAAAAGCAGGGTGCGAACTCAATAGATTCTCGCAGGCCACTGTGGAGTGCAGTGCGAGAATGTCTGAAACTAATCAAATTTTTGGAAAAAGACACAAAACTTGAAGAGGCCTCTGGACCCAGAGGGTCTATCAGGGTATCCTGAAGACTCAGAGATTGATATGAATGGAGAAAGTTAAGGCAAGAGAAAATGGCCAAGGAAAAACACCAGAAACCACAAAGAAAACGGGTTATCTCCCCAATGGAGTCGCCAATTTTGTTATCAGACTAATCAGTAGGTGCGGACACTAACAGATCTCCCTAGATCCACCTGGATCTAGAACAAAACAGGACAGGACATGACTCTTTCCCTAAGTTTTAACCATTGAATTAGCTACTAGGAAGGAACAAGTAACATACCTTTGTATCGCTTCCTAGGGTCTCTGTTGCTCCCGCTTCTCTTTGGTGCTCTTGTGAGGTCAAGACCAAGACAACACAAACCACCCAAAGTGAAGATAGAAAAATATATTCAACTGTCAACTTATGTGTATGACCAAGGAATTACACAATAAAGTGAGAATGACTTTATGGGAAAGGGACATGCCATTGTATCATATTAATCGAAAGTAGAAGATACAACCTGATCACCTTGATGTCGCAAGCTTCCTTTCGGTGTCTCTTGGCTCCAACACACATACTTGCTCGATCCTTGCATGAAGAAGATCAAATCCTCTTGATAGACTTACTAGAGTCTCCAAGTTCCTGTTCAAGCTAAGTCCTTCACACAATTCTTTCACCAATTCTCCAATGAATCTTGCTTAACCTTTTCCATGATAATTCCATCAATATATAGGAGAGAATGAAATGGTTACTTAGATAAGAATGATCCCACAATATTAGGGAATCCAGTACAAGGATATCCATTCGAATGCTAACCAATTCTTCTAGAAGATTCCCTTCTAGAACCATCGAGAATTCATCTTTTTCCAAGCTTTAGAGCAAATTCTCACCCTAGCTATGTAGCACAGTGCAATAATTTCACACCCTAGCTTAAGGCAGCCTGTGAGAATGGTTCATTCTCGCACCCTAGGATATTAGAAACCTGCGAACTCTCTTCAAAAGTGAGTTTTCCGGGAAGAGATGAATGTCACTTTTCTCAGGAGAAAGTTCTTATGAGGAGCCTGAGTACACCATCATCAATACACCATCATGATGACCAAAATCATGGGTAATAGTTGGGCAGTGCGCTGCTCTTTGGATCGCTTCATTCTTTCCACAGCTGACAAAGGCTTCAACTACACCTATATTGTCTATGCTTGATACTTTTCTTCCTAGATTTGTGACTCCAGTGCCTTTAATTCTGGATCTTCAGTGAGTTGTTCATACATTTGGGCACTATGATCCCTCAGTTGCTTTCATTCTAGGGAAATGACTTTTATTCTTTCAATTGCACTTTGAGCAGTTGCTTCCCTTTGGTCCCTTACATCCTGCAGGGTTTTAGGTACAGTGAAGAGATCTAAATATTTTATTCATTGTTGTAGCTATTGGATAGCTTCTATGAGCTGCTCTACTTGATGTGTGACTTGGTCTTCAGCCTATAGCTCTAAGCCTATCACAGAGCAGAGGGCTATGTTTACTTCTTCTTTTACTTCGAGCTGCTCTGTGAGAAATTTCTCTTTCTCTTGTTGCATCTGTGCTTTCTCCACTTCAACCTTGGCCTGGAGAGAAACCTTCTCTTGTTCTACAATTCTACGTTGTTCTATAATGTCACCTTGTACTTGCTTCAAGGTCTGGGTAGATTTTTTTGCTTCTTCTTGTGTGCAACGAAGAATAGCTTCACCGCATCAACTAATCAGCGGAGTTGGGCTGGCTCATCCCCCAACTCTAGTTCTCCTGATGACAGGGCACAGTGGACACTGTGCAGCTAGAATGAAGGGCCTACTATACACCTTGGAACTCGACCTTAAGTCTGCCATACATTTCCTCCTTCTTAGCTTCTTTTTTTTCCACGAGTTCCAACGAAGCATCATTGAGGGCTTCTATGATGAAGTCAAAGTCATCAATAGTAAGCACGGTCTTCATCTTGGTCATGGTGGCTCTCGATTTCTTTTGGGAAAAAGGTTTCAGGGGAGAAACCTTCCTCTTCTTCAGGGGATCGGTCTCATCTCTCGGCGATGTTACTTCACCTTGCTTCTATTCGGCTCCTATGCCATTTATTTATTCCTCCTCACCCCCTCGGTCAAGTGATATTGAAGTAGTATTTCCTGAGGCGTTGCTTAGGTCTTGGACCTTTTTGGTCTTCTTCACTTTTCTGGGTCTGGGTGTATCATGCATGGTTTCTGGGATGTCAGGGTCAGACATCTCTACAGGGTCTGCTGGAATAAGGAGGTCTGTTGACTAGTCCTTGGTGATCTCCTCAAGATCCTCTTCCATAAGCTTGTAGTACGACTGCAGCTGCTCCTTATGTTCAGTGTCTCGCACTGTAAGGTAGATGAAATGTTGATCTGCGTTGAACTTCATCAGGGGTTGGAATCTCTGTATGGTGTTCGGATTCATGCGAGGTTCTTCATTTATGGCTCTCTTCAGCTGAAGGTAGTAGGTATGAAAAACAACATTCGACTGCCACTATTTGTTCATATCACTCAAATAGAAAAGGGTAGTGAACTTCGCAGCGAGCGGCTCGAAAGGTTCAATATCCGGGAAGGTCACACCTTCCAGAATCTCCCAAGAAACAAAGGCGATAAGAATCAAGAGCCAACTAAAGTGGAACTCATAGCCCTAATCCTATGCTTCGCGACAATCTAGCTCCAGCTGATTCACGAGGTACTTCACCCAGTTCATATGTAAACCTTCTACGCACTTTCCCGCGAGGTCAACAACAAATCCTGTGACCTGTGTAGGTTTTTTCTTCCTTACTAACTTTCCTACAATTAACTAACAGGCGAGGTGCAATGCACCATTCTATATGGGGGCTACCTTATAGCCTCATGTTCCCTTTTCAACATCACTGTATGTATCCTTGATTTTCTGTGCTAGTGCGTGATCTATGGATTTTCCTAGATAAAACTCTTGTGGATCAGGTCCTTGCATACTCAAGCCTGTGATCCTATGGATCAACGTCGGGTCGACTGTGATACAACAGTCTAGCCATAAGTAGCCGCCATGGTAACATGAAAGTAATAACTTGACAAAGGCATTGACTTCCTAGTGGCTTCTGAAGTGTGGGATCTTCATGACATTGAGTAGGGTGGACTGCAAGAGGTTCATCGTCCACGGCTGAGGGATTATCTTTGAGTTCTTCCCCTTCGTTCTGGTCAGGTATTTAAACGGAGCGAGGGTACTATAATTCTTGCGATCTTTGAGGTTGAAGTCACTAAACTTCAACACTGCAACCTTTTCCTATTGTGCGTGAACTGCACGTATCCCCTTCGGGAGGTACACAGTAACCATGGTGTACTCGAATTCTCTAGGCACACTATCATGACTCACCGCATCAGCCAGAGGCAGGATGTAGTTGAGAAGTATGGACGGGATCAACTTTGCATTCGCTAGGTCATCTATGTGTTTGGTTCTCTTCTCTGCTATCAGTCGGGATGGCCCCGATCCGCGAGAAGTCGATGGAGAGGCTTGCACTCCTCTCATCGATGACTCTTGTATACTTGTAGAAATCGACATTACTCTTTCAGTCATGAGGTAGATGACAACTTCCTCGACAATTTTCTCTGCAGCGCTGAACGCGTCTGACATACACGCTCAAGGTTGAAAATATAGAGTTCGAAGAGAAATATATCAATGCAATAGGGTAGATGGAAATAGTGTGATGATCACTATGCAAGAATCAACTAATCTACGGGCTCAAATTCACGCTTAGCAAAACTTTTCTCAATGCATGGCTTGACGAGATAAATAGATACTTGGCAACGTATCTCTTGCAACTGGCGAGAAGCCTTCATTAAGTAATTTATGTCCATTGTGGCATGGTCCCAACAGTTTGGTGGTGAACTTTCTAACCATAAATTCCTTTCTACCCATTCGGGCCATCAGTCGGACGGTTATACTATTCCAGCAGCTATATTGCTTCACCATGGAGAAGTGCCATGTGACGTTGTTCTGATATTCTAGCGAAGTTCCAATTTTGCAAATTTTCCTTCTGCAACGTTCCGTCGTGAACCTTCTATAATTTTTCAATCTTAGTTCTCTTCTTACTTAGTTTTATATCCTTCTTTCCAGTGAGCTTCGTCTATGAATTCCTTTTTCCATTTTGATTCTTATCTTCTTTCATCAGATTAACTTCATGTTGTTGAGGTTCCTTCCTAGAAATCGAGGGTAATACTTCGTCTATACCTAGAATAGGTACGAACATGACGTCGTTCAGCACTGGACAATTCAGGCCGGAAAGTTTGAGTTTGGAGATAGATAATGATGTCTCCATACCAAATATCGTTGGTAGCAATGAGGAAAAGTGACTCGTCGGGTAACGAATCAACTGCTACTTTTTCCGTTGCAGTGTGGGGAAAATCACAAATCAACTCAGCGAAAACTAGAGA
>ML787387.1:516058-526811 GCA_009831015.1 Picea engelmannii | reverse complement strand
GCCTGCGTACTATCTTCAAAAGTGTGATTTAGAGAAACTGGTAAGTGTAACTTTCTTCATGAAAATGATCTTAAAGAAGAGCTAGATCTTCCATCATCATGTCATTATCATGTCATCATCTTGATAACCAAAAATGTGGATAACACGCAGTTAAAACCTAATTACAGAGCATCGCAATATTCAACCAGATCTAGCATCTAATAGCACTTAGCATGACAGAACAGATCATATGTTAACATATTCAAGCACTAAGCACATGTATATAATTCATATCTAACATCCATACATATTATTAAGCACTAAGCATCGACAGATCATTCATCTATATTAAAGCACTAAGAATATTAACATATAAGCACATCAACACATTGCACAAAGTAGGGCAACACAACATGTACATGGTTCACCCCCACCCTAGGGCTACGTCCACCAACTCTTCGTCTTTTTTATTAGATTCTTCAATAGGTTACATGCACAGAGCCTCAAAAACCCTACTCTGTAGAGGACAGGAGATCTATGCAGCTCGCTAGATCCTCCTTCCCTGAGTAGATCTAAGCACGTAGCCTTCTACAGTCTCTTACAATGACTTGCACTTAGCTCTGCAAGTCTCACATAGAATGCACCAAATCACTTACAACTCTTGATCACACAGATCCAACTCTATCACTCAACCATTCGTTTAGCACTTAGCACACTGACCTCTTCTTACATCACCTAGCTATCTATTTATACATACAAAATAGGCCTACGAATGGGTGAACCCATGGGATGACATTCCCATACCCATTACATAATCCCACATCCCAAAAAGGGCCCTAAAAGGGGCTGAGATCCTGCGATCTCTGCTTCGTCTTGCGCTCCACCTTCGACAGCCTGTCAAAGTCCCAAAATAGGTCAAACATGACCAAGAATCCTCAAAAATTGGTCAAGGGCCAACAATAGCTAAGTCACATCCCTGATTGTGGGAAGTTGTTCTAAGTATAAATACTCATTTTTGATATTTTGTTAGAGTCGATGGTTGAGCTAAGCTCCCGCATGGTAAAGTCTTAGCGAAGCCTCTGGTTTCTGGTTATGTATCTGTTTTTGAGACTTCTTGTTTAATCCAAGTCATCCTTTATTATTTCATCTTATTATGCATCTGATACTGAATGTTCATGATTGAAGGATTCACATGGATTATTATGACTGTGTTGTAATGGATGTTTGATTGCAGTGTTGTCACAATGTTTTCAGTTTCCTGAAGCTTTGAATCCAAGAGGATTTTGTTTTCTGAGATTTTCCTCCTTAGGATGTTGGAATACCTGGTGTTCATAGCAAACCTCTTCACTCCCCTTAAGTTCTTCCCCTTACTCACCATAATACCAAAACTTACTGACTGAAGTTAGACCAAGACCTCACCTTCTTGTTCTTTTCGATCCAATTTCTTGAGTTAGAACGATACCATCCTGAGTCTACGTCCATTAGACTGCCTCTAAATTTATTTTTCCTGACATACAAACTGATGGGTATCAAGCTTACCTCTGTCGCAATCCAGGGGTGACTTTTGGTGATAACATTTGTGGCACCATTGTCGGGGATGAATTGAGTATTTTCCTTAGGTAGAACGACAACAAAATTATGATTCTGAAGGTGCATCAGATATTAGAACCTTTGAATATTATGCTTGGACCTGGTGACTCCACTAAAAAAACTCCATTTTTTCGGTGTAGCTGCCTCTAGCTACAGCTATAGCCCCTGGGAGAACACAATGATCAGATCTTTTTTTTGATGGTGAATGTTGTAACAGATATTGAAAATTTCCAATTCAACTAAGGCTCTTTTGCTCAAATTTTTCAACTATCCACTGAACACCCGGCATTGGCAAGACGGGACAGAGAGTGTGTGAAGGAAGCTCGTGTTTGTTGTTATCACAGACACGGGATCAGACTGGTGGTATTTGTGAATTGTGAATTGTGAATACCAGGTGAGTAGTAACTGCTAAAATGAGCAGTCACATTAGTATTTTGGCTTGCATGTTGTTACTTGGAATACTCTGCTGCGTCCATGGTAAGATGCCCAAGCCATTTGGATCAGATCCTGGAGAGATGATTATGGGACAAACGATAATGACACCGTCCAATATATCTAACTTTGATTTTCCTGTGGGAAAAGTTGCAAACAGAGTACCGCAAACCATTCATAAGAGGGAGCGCATGAGTACAGCGTTAAGGGAAAACCTCTGTGAAGAGGGGTTCGATTGTATGGCTGAGTTATTTTGTAAACTAGAATGAAATAATAAAGATGATTTTTTGCTTGAGACTGTGAGATTTATCACGGTCGATTCCTTCAGCATGTTTTCCTCTTTTTCAGCTGTGTTAAATTTGTTTGGAATTCATTTGATATGCTCCTTACTCACAGTTGATGTGTTATCATTTTCATAATGTTATTTCTTCCTTATTCCGTTGCAACTGCGTTTCATTTCATTTTATTCTAACTGATGTGCTTCATTATACTTTAGTACGACCACTACTATAACGAATGGATTTGGGTTTTCTGTAATTGTTTATTGTCTTTCCTCTGCACCAGCTATCAGCGGGTGTAAGACCAATCTGCATTTTCAGAATTCTACATATATTCTCTGCTACATCGGCCTTTCCTTTTTCTTTCCGCTACCGCATCATGATTTATCAAAGTGCTGAAAGATAGACTTACTTTGCCTCACTTTCCACAAGTTATTTGATCTCTGCTATTGTCTCTTTTCTTCGGTTTTCATTTGACTCCATGCCCTATGGACCATTTCCCTGGTTTAACCCCCAAACCCCAAAAATCCAAGACCATCATTTACATATAAATCTACCCACCTTTTTCACGCTTACTTAATTTCATATTGTGACATTTTTCGAGAGATCCCTCTCAGGTTGGAGGAGGGAAGCTTCCAATACAAAGTGGTTCAAGTTTGCCTCAGGATTGATTTGTTGCAACCCATTTCAATTTCGAGTGTCAACATTTTTGGCGCCGTTGCCGGGGATTTTCGAAGTTGATATCTATCCCTGGGAGAATGACATTGTCATAGTCCTAAGGCTTGGTTGAGCAGCCGATCATAGGCAAATATTGGTTGCACATGCTCTGGCGACTCCATTAAAAGTTTCTGATGGTAATTTCACTCGCAGGAGAACTTAGAATTACAGCTTTCACGCTAGGTCTCCCAATGGATGTAGGCACCTGGTCTACTGTTCTTGGCACTTTACAAGAAAGTACCATCCCTAGAGGGAGCCGATGTTGTAACAGATATTGAAAATTTCCAATTCAACTGAGGCTCTTTCGCTCAAATTTTTCAACTATCCACCAAACACCCGGCATTGGCAAGACGGGACAGAGAGTGTGTGAAGGCAGCTCGTGTTTGTTGTTATCACAGACGCGGGATCAGACTGGTGGTATTTGTGAATTGTGAATACCAACTGAGTAGTAACTGCTAAAATGAGTAGTCACATTAGTATTTTGGCTTGCATGTTGTTACTTGGAATACTCTGCTGCGTCCATGGTAAGACGCCCAAGCCATTTGGATCAGAGCCTAGAGAGACGATTATGGGACAAATGATAATGACACCATCCAATATATCTACCTTTGATTTTCCTGTGGGAAAAGTTGCAAACATAGTACTGCAAACCGTTCATAAGAGGGGGCGCATGAGTACAGCGTTAAGGGAAAACCTTTGTGAAGAGGGGTTCCATTATATGGCTGAGTTATTCTGTAAACCAGAATGAAATAATAAAGATGATTTTTTTCTTGAGACTGTGAGATTCATCACGGTCAATTCCTTCAACATGTTTTCCTCTTTTTCAGTTGTGTTAAATCTGTTTGGAATTCATTTGATATGCTCCTTACTCACAGTTGATGTGTTATCATTTTCATAATGTTATTTCTTCCTTATTCCGTCGCAACTGCGTTTCATTTCATTTTCTTCTAACTGATGTGCTTCGTTATACTTTAGTATGACCACTACTATAACGAATGGATTTGGGTTTTCTGTAATTGTTTATTGTCTTTCCTCTGCACCAGCTATCAGCGGGTGTAAGACCAATCTGCATTTTCAGAATTCTGCATATATTCTCTGCTACATCGGCCTTTCCTTTTTCTTTCCGCTACCGCATCATGATTTATCAAAGAGCTGAAAGATAGACTTACTTTGCCTCACTTTCCGCAAGTTATTTGATCTCTGCTATTGTCTCTTTTCTTCGGTTTTCACTTGACTCCATGCCCTATGGACCATTTCCCTGGTTTAACCCCCAAACCCCAAAAATCCAAGACCATCATTTACATATAAATCTGCCCACCTTTTTCACGCTTACTTAATTTCATATTGTGACATTTTTCAAGAGATCCCTCTCGGGTTGGAGGAGGGCAGCTTCCAATCCAAAGTGGTTCGAGGTTGCCTCAGGATTGATTTGTTGCAACCCATTTCCGTTTTGAGTGTCAACATTTTTGGCGTTGTTGCCAGGGATTTTCGAAGTTGATATCTATCCCTGGGAGAACGACATTGTCATAGTCCTAAGGCCTGGTTGAGCAGCCGGTCATAGGCAAATATTGGTTGCACATGCTCTGGCGACTCCATTAAAAGTTTCTGATGGTGATTTCACTGGCAAGAGAACTCAGAATTACAGCTTTCACACTAGGTCACCCAATGGATGTAGGCACCTGGTCTACTGTTCTTGGCACTTTACGAGAAAGTACCATCCCTAGAGGGAGATGATGTTGTAACAGATATTGAAAATTTCCAATTCAACTGAGGCTCTTTCGCTCAAATTTTTCAACTATCCACCGAACACCTGGCATTGGCAAGATGGGACAGAGAGTGTGTGAAGGCAGCTCGTGTTTGTTGTTATCACAGACGCAGGATCAGACTTGTGGTATTTGTGAATTGTGAATTGTGAATACCAAGTGAGTAGTAACTGCTAAAATGAGCAGTCACATTAGTATTTTGGCTTGCATGTTGTTACTTGGAATACTCTGTTGCGTCCATGGTAAGACGCCCAAGCCATTTGGATCAGAGCCTGGAGAGACGATTATGGGACAAACGATAATGACACCGTCCAATATATCTAGCTTTGATTTTCCTGTGGGAAAAGTTGCAAACAGAGTACCGCAAACCGTTCATAAGAGGGGGCGCATGAGTACAACGTTAAGGGAAAACCTCTGTGAAGAGGGGTTCCATTGTATGGCTGAGTTATTTTGTAAACCAGAATGAAATAATAAAGATGATTTTTTTCTTGAGACTGTGAGATTCATCACGGTCGATTCCTTCAGCATGTTTTCCTCTTTTTCAGCTGTGTTAAATCTGTTTGGAATTCATTTGATATTCTCCTTACTCACAGTTGATGTGTTATCATTTTCATAATGTTATTTCTTCCTTATTCCATCGCAACTACGTTTCATTTCATTTTATTCTAACTGATGTGCTTTGTTATACTTTAGTACGACCACTACTATAACGAATGGATTTGGGTTTTCTGTAATTGTTTATTGTCTTTCCTTTGCACCAACTATCAGCAGGTGTAAGACCAATCTGCATTTTCAGAATTCTGCATATATTCTCTGCTACATCGGCCTTTTCTTTTTCTTTCCGCTACCGCATCATGATTTATCAAAGTGCTAAAAGATAGACTTACTTTGCCTCACTTTCCGCAAGTTATTTGATCTCTGCTATTGTCTCTTTTCTTCGGTTTTCATTTGACTCCATGCCCTATGGACCATTTCCCTAGTTTAACCCCCAAACCCCAAAAATCCAAGACCATCATTTACATATAAATCTGCCCACCTTTTTCACGCTTACTTAATTTCATATTGTGACATTTTTCGAGAGATCCCTCTCGGGTTGGAGGAGGGAAGCTTCCAATCCAAAGTGGTTCGAGGTTGCCTTGGGATTGATTTTCTACAACCCATTTCAGTTTCGAGTGTCAACAGTGAACAAAGACCAGACACACTTATTCTACATATCATTCACCTGACGACTCCATGGTTAAATAATCGAGCGACGAATCCACTAGTTCAAAATGGAAAAAATCCTGGCTCGAAGGTTTGCTCCCTTTAATTTTTCTGTTGTTCCCGGTTTTCCCAATGTTGTCCCTACTGTGGATGAATGGGGTGATTATTTTCCCATATTTAGAGAGCGCAAAGAGGAAAACCCTGCTCGACATCTCCATGAGTTTCACAAACTCGTGCATCAATGGGAGATACATCATGAGGATGTATTAATGAATATGTTCATGTTCTCATTGGATGGGGATTCTCGTGAGTGGTATCAATCCTTGACTGCTGCTAGCATCTCCTCCCTAGAGCAGTTTCATGCAGCTTTTAATAATCATTGTCAAAGGTATTATTCCTCTGAGTTATTCTGTCATAACTGTTGTAAGGAATGTGACGACCATGATCAAGATATGGTTGTTTCTAATGAAATCTACAAGGATGAGGACCATGAGGAATATGAACACACTTTGGACAAAGTTATGGAACTGGTAAAATCTCTCACTGCCAAACTAGAAAGATTGGATTCTGAAGAAAGTGCAGAGGATTTTCCAGTGCTTGAGGCAGATTTCCTTGGAAACTCTACTGGGGATGATAATGAAGATTTCATAAATATAGAGGCCTTGATTTATTTTCCTGAGGTGCCTATTGTCCCTAGATTTGATGATTATTCAGATGAAGAACAACATAGCCCCACATCACATTTTGATGACCAGAGGAGAAATCGGCCTGTATATGACAGCTACGAATCAGATTCTGAGCTGGATATGAAGGATTTCCAAGAGAATACAACATAACGTTATCCTCTATTCTTAAGGAAAATAATTGTGAGGAAATCATCCATCCTGAGAAGTATGATGAAGATAATATCTTTCCCATGGGTCGTGTTTATGATGATTATGAATCTGACCCTTTGGAGAGCCAAGAATAAGAACCAGAGGAGCAACAGAAGGGGCAGTTTATCCCCTGTCCTAAGCCTATCTGTGAGCATCCATCACCTGAGATCAGTCAACCTGCATCGACTACTCATCCACCTTTGCCTAACAGAGATATTCATCCATTTGTGAGGAGTTGTGTAGTAGAGAAGGCCGTCTGTTACAATTTTTATGGAATTTTCCTCTCGGCCTACGAGCTTGTGAAGGAATACATGGAATTGTATTTCCTTCATGTTTTGAAGCCGCCCAGCTTTATCCAGACCTTAGCCTTATGAGGAAAGCTGAAGAATGTAATTGTTCTGCTTTCATGGTTGCATTATCTATTTTCAATCATCGACAGAGTGAAGCAGCTTCTAGTTAGGAAGTTACTTGAATGGCTATGGTGGAAGTTTGCTTTCACCTAGCACCATGTAAAAATCAATTAGTTTAGGACTTTACATAAATAAGCTCATGTGGAGCATGTGTTTTTGTTTTCATTTTTCTTACTTATCGACCTGTATTTTTCAGCAGGATATTTTTTGAGCATGACTCCATAGCCCAATGCATCAAGCGACTGGAACTTCTTGTTATTGGCATCTCGTAGGGAACATGTCATCCCCCATTGATCTGAAAATAGAAGGCTGACTTGTTATTCTATGCAAGCACCCTCTACTTCATTAAAATAAACTTTACAGGACCTTGCTTCATGTGTTAAAATATGCAAGATAGTTTATATGCCAAATTTATGTATCTTCTTGTAAATGCTTATGTGTGAGGATATGTTCTTTTAAATGGTTAAATATGTACTTTCAATAAATACACAGAAACATAACTTGCAGCAAATAAACCATCAAACTCACAACAAGAACAACATGATAAAGGAGTTCACCCCTCTCCAGGCTACATCTCCTCGAGCCTCCATCAATGGACTTGGCTCTCTGGGATTAATTTGTCAAAATTTATTTTACAAGTTGCTTCTCAACTCCAATGGAAAAACAAACTGTACCATTAGGATCAGAACACATAAAAACCCCAAAAATGACTAATAAAACTCCGAAAATGGATCATGGCTCATCCGGGCATGACCTCTTCTACATGTGGCCATAAGCTTCCATGAGCTTCTCTTTGGAAAAAACACCTGTAAAAGTCCTAAAAAGCCTTTGAAACCTGTCCCAATGTGTTCAGAGAATAACAATTAGCCAAAAATGACTATTCAGTCACAAAAAACAAACTTGGACTCACCAAAACATGTCCTCAATCAATGAGGGCTTCAAGCTCCCTGGAGCTTGCTGAAACTTCAATGGCTAAAAGCCTACAAAAGAATTCTTCAAATGGCCTTGATAATAGTGCCAATGGATTTAGGACGTCCAAAAACCCCTAGCTGGGCTTTTACGACACCTCAATCGGCCAAAAAAAGAGAAAGATAGGCCTCCTGCCATCCTCTTCCTTCAAGCTTGCTGGCTCTGGTTCGCCAAAATGCACCTCTGTGTGCTTGAACCAAGAACACACTCCAAAATGCGTGTTTAAACCCAGCACCACGCATAACCGAAAAATGGTCCAAACTGTAGGACGGTTATGGGTGCACCATCCCCTAACCGCCAATACCACAGTCACATCGTCACCATGTGACCACGCGCTATCAAAAAGGGCTGAGTTTATAATGGCAAATAGATGAATGACAAGTGGTGGTGAATGGTTGGTGGGAAAAACCGTTTTAAAAACCAACCCAAAATCAAACTCCTGCGCGCATGAATAGACATGGTCATATGATAACACATAAGACCGGGGCTTAACTGTTTACATAAACCAATTCCGCGCGCGCGCGCTCAGTATGACAAAGGGTCATATGGGCGGATATGTAAAACCAAGGGTTGGGGCTAAGCCCCAGCCCAGACCCCCGCACCAACTATTAAACAAATCAAAATTAAATTTATATTAAACCATTCATATTACAAGGAACAAAGTGTGGTGCGTTGGCAGGGAGGACTTTGTTAAAGCTTTGACTGGTGGAGGAGGTCTGGGGTTCGAATCCCATGAACTCCATAAAATTTTGAACTAACAACCAATGATAACGGTGCCACATGGCAGCCCATGATTGGGCCACGTGGCACCACACCATTTGCCCAATAACTGCCACGTATCGAAACATGATTCGTTCAACTGTCAGCCAATCTGAAAATGCCATGTCAGCATGTGCCAACTCAGCTCTGCCACATCACCTCTACAACATCAGTGTACGATCATTCCATGTCAGCATCCGTACGGACTGTATGGACTGCACAGTCAGTGTCCCTTTTTTTACCTGTTTGATGATTCGAACAGATCGCGATATCTCTCGCTCCCGACGTTCGTTTGAGACGAAACGAGTTGTGTTGGTTTCGTGACGACGAGGGCTACGCTCCTGTTCGTTTTGAGGCAATTCCCAGAACTTTGATTTTTGAGCTAAAATTTGACCCCTAGTCCAGATTTTGATCACACTTTCCCACTGAAAGGCTTTTGGACCCACAAAAGATTATGATTATCTGTCTGAGATTAAATACTCTTCTTCTTTCAAGTTATATCAACTGATTCTACTTGAAAATTATTTTGATAATCACCTGGATACTTTGACATGCCTTGAACTGCAACTGACTATGTCCTTCAACCACTACTCTTCGGCTGTTGCTGACCCACTGTTCTCTCTGTGCTTGGAAGACTGCCAACCTTCCCACTGAGAATCAAGTCCCTCTTTTGAACTCTTTGATGTCAACACAATCCGCTCCCCAATGGCTACAAAAACTTTCCTGCGACATCTTGTCACAAGCCAAGAAAACCATCAATCTTGAAAACAAATTATACAAGACTAAAAAATGATGCCAACAAAGTTTTTTTCTCTCCAAACAACTGTCGCATCTCGTACTTCATCAAAGCACATGGAATTTTCTTGCATCATGGTGTACTCAAAATCAACTTACAAGTCAACAAACACCATCGACTAAACATAAGTCGAAAAACATGATCGACACACATAGTTGTCAGACAATCATTGACACCAGTTGAGACTCATTTGAAACATCTCAATCTTCCCAAAATGACAAGTCGACAAACATGATACATAATCATGTTACAATCATGAATCATTCATGATGAACCATCACCAGGTTTACTGCTTACACATACATAAAAACAAATGCATGCGCATGACTCTTCAACTCTCCTTCCAGTACAAACATAAGTACATAAACCCGAAACATGTGGGTACATAAGAGTTGAAATGAAAAGATAAATGTCTGCAACAAGTGAACATCATATCCATCTTTTACATCCTCCTAGCGAAGTTGTGCAACAACAAGAATGCCTTCAGACGAATTGCATTCACATGCAAACTTGCATCATACAAGTTGTGATAAATTGTTGCAACTTGTCATACTATCGACATAAATGCATACATAAGGCTGAAATATGCATCTACAACAGAAAATGCAAGCCTTAGTTGCTCAAGAAATCCAACCATTTCTTACCAAGCCAACTCAACGGTGACTTTTTCTGCTGAAAATCGTCCTCTTGTGAATCATCTGGACTCACATCGATGATGGAATATCCTCTTCCATTCTGGCCAATCTCTTTATCCAACTGCTTCTTGTGCTGTGGATGAGTGGTTGGATGCAATGTCCAACATTGGTCAATGAGATGACCCCTCTTCTGACATTGAGTGCAAATCTTTTGCATCCTCTTTTCACGTTGTCTTTGCTTATAAAGTTTCCTGAAATTGGTCAATCTTTTCCAACATTTTGAAACATGATGGTTATATAAACCACAATATGTACATGGACTTTTTCTTCCATTTTTACATACAAAT
>ML787387.1:503344-515634 GCA_009831015.1 Picea engelmannii | reverse complement strand
TAACAATAACTTGGACCCTATTCCTCTTGTGTGATTTTCAAAAACACCAAAACATACATCTTGAGAGGAATTAGAAGATAAACTAACATTGCATACCTTATGTTCATGCATGTACTTGGTAAGGGTTTCCTTTGCCTCATGGAGTTGAATCTCCATCTCATGCAACTTTTCAAGAAGATGGTCTTTCTCCTTCTTCATGGCCATCAACTGCTCTTCAAGGGCAATGCTCTCATTTCTGTCTTCACACATCTCTTTCATCAAATCTCTCATGGTTAGAATCTCCTTCAACATCTCTTTCTTAGAGAACTTGGATTTTGAATATGTATGAGAACTACCAATGTTTGAAGCTTCCTCCATCCTTGCAAGATATCAAACTTCAACACAAAACTTGCACAATACCAACAGCTAAATCTCAAGCTATCAATGGCAAACACATGAGAAAAACAAACTATACTCTGATACCACCTGATCTAAAAATAGAAGGCTGACTTGTTATGCTATGCAAGCACCCTCTACTTCATTAAAATAAACTTTACAGGACCTTGCTTCATGTGTTAAAATATGCAAGATAGTTTATATGCCAAATTTATGTATCTTCTTGTAAATGCTTATGTGTGAGGATATGTTCTTTTACATGGTTAAATATGTACTTTCAATAAATACATAGCAACATAACTTGCAGAAAATAAACCATCAAACTCACAACAAGAACAACATGATAAAGGAGTTCACCCCTCTCCGGGCTACATCTCCTCGAGCCTCCATCAATGGACTTGGCACTCTGGGATTAATTTGTCAAAAGTTATTTTACAAGCTGCTTCTCAACTCCAATGGAAAAACAGACTATGCCATTGGGATCATAACACATAAAAACCCCAAAAATGACTA
The DNA here is from genome assembly GCA_009831015.1 of Picea engelmannii. Taxonomy (NCBI): domain Eukaryota; kingdom Viridiplantae; phylum Streptophyta; class Pinopsida; order Pinales; family Pinaceae; genus Picea; species Picea engelmannii. The sequence goes on along the minus strand of ML787387.1, from coordinate 514,746 downwards.
ATAAAACTCTGAAAATGGATCATGGCTCATTCGGGCATGACCTCTTCTACATGTGGCCATAAGCTTCCCTGAGCTTCTCTTTGTAAAAAACACCTATAAAAGTCCTCAAGAGCCTCTGAAACCTGTCCCAATGTGTTCATAGCATAACAATTAGCCAAAAATGACTATTCAGTCACAGAAAACAAACTTGGACTCACCAAAACATGTCCTCAATAAATGAGGGCTTCAAGCTCCCTAGAGCTTGCTGAAACTTCAATGGATAAAAACCTACAAAAGAAGTCTTCAAATGGCCTTGATAACAGTGCCAATGGATTCAAGACGTCCAAAAACCCCTAGCTAGGATTTTACGGCACCTCAATCGTCCAAAAAATGAGAAATATAGGCCTCCTGCCATCCTCTTCCTTCAAGCTTGCTGGCTCTGGTTCGCCAAAACGCACCTCTGTGTGCTTGAACCAAGAACACACTCCAAAATGCATGTTTAAACTGAGCACCGTGCATAACCAAAAAATGGTCCAAACTGTAGGACGGTTATGGGCGCGCCAACCCCTAACCGCCAAGACCACAGTCACATCATCACCATGTGACCACGCGCTATAAAAAAGGGCTAAGTTTATAATGGAAAATAGATGAATGACAAGTGGCAGCGAATGGTTGGTGGGCAAAACCATTTTAAAAACCAACCCAAAATCAAACTCCTGCGCGCATGAATAGACATGGTCATATGATAACACATAACACCGGGGCTTAACTGTTTATATAAACCAATTCCGTGCGCGCGTGCTCCGTATGACAAAGGGTCGTATGGGAAGATATGTCAAATCGAGGGCTGGGGCTAAGCCCCAGCTCGGACCCCTGTGCCAACTATTAAACAAATCGAATTTAAATTTATATTAAACCATTCATATTACAAGGAACAAAATGTGGTGCGTTGGCAGGGAGGACTTTGTTAAAGCTTTGACTGGTGGAGGAGGTCTGGGGTTCGAATCCCACGGACTCTATAAAATTTTGAACTAACAACCAATGATAACGGTGCCACGTGGCAGCCCATGATTGGGCCACATGGCACCACACCATTTGCCCAATAACTGCCACGTATCGAAACATGATTCGTTCAACTATCAGCCAATCCAAAATTGCCACATCAGCATGTGCCAACTCAGCTCTACCACGTCACCTCTGCCATGTCAGCATACGATCATGCCATGTCAGCATCCGTATGGACTGTACGGACTGCACAATCAGCATCCCTTTTTTTACCTGTTTGACGATTCGAACAGATCGCGATATCTCTCGCTCCCGACGTCCAATTGAGACGAAATGAGTTGTGTTGGGTTCGTGACGACGAGGGCTACGTTCCTGTTCGTTTTGAGGCAATTACCATAACTTTGATTTTTGAGCTAAAATTTGACCCCTGGTCCATATTTTGATCAGCCATGGAGCCTAATGTTATCACATATTTCTACAGGGGATGTTTCCTTTGAAGTTGGTCATTGGGTGAACAAGTGCAAAAGAGTTGGGCTTTAAAAACCACAAATGTTGTTCATCCAAAGGTGAAGAATGATTGTCCAAAGGCGTGCACATATTAAATCTGGGTCGTAGATCTCATGAGGAGAAATTAACAGTGGAAATCCATCAGGTAGATCATATCGACGACCATCGGGCGATCGGGATTATAGAGTTGCATGAAGTATAGCATCAGATTTCTAAAATTGTGAGGCCAATCCTAGCCATTGGTCATGGGAAGGACACATGGCACAAGATTAGCATTTCGTTGACTCGCAGGATGGAGAGGTCAAAGGGCAGAGTCATGAGGACTCGCAAAATATGAAATCGTGAAATGATTTGGGCCGTCCAACTAGGGGATCACATGGCAGAAAATAAGCTAAATCACGATTTCACATTTCGGAGGTTTTAGCATGGAGCAAGGCGTGAAGTCCCGAGTCCTGAAATGTCGATGTTAATCAAGGTCGTCTGATGCAAAGGGACGTGTGTCACCTGATATGAGCGATCATGATTTTTCGACTTAGATATTTTAGCATGGAACATAACGTGAGTTCACAAAACGCAAAATCACGACGCACCTAAGAGTTGGGCCCATGATCACAGCCCGCAGTCATATGGAAGAAGGGCCATAAAGAAAGGGAAAGTGCCTATCACGAAATGAGTGGTTGAGACTGTTCAAGGAAATGATCCTGGCCATCAATATCAAAGAAAGTTTGACCGTCGAACTAGATGGGTCATTTCGTGGGATTTAACATCGGGATATTTGAAATCAAGGGGAGTGCAAACTCTCGATAGGCGAAATCCCAAAATTCCATATGGATAAGCATGAGGTCATGACCCAAGGTCACATGGAGTGATGGATAGGAGCTGCACCAAGGGCCAAAAGCGCTTGTTCTGGTCTCATCAGAATATCTACGTGGTTTTGAGCATTGGACTTGACTTGGAGGAGTCATAAACATCTCTTGGAGCATTCATGGGTGTCAGACTCCATCCCGATCCCAATGCAGGTAGTTAATGAAATTAGGGGGAGGTGGTTGAAACCTCACCTCACCCCATAAATGGAAAGCATGGAGGAGTCAACCATGGAAAATAGAGTTGTCAGCGCGTGGTACCCATGCAAGTGGTTTTTCCTGCAAGCCTATACTGTTATGAGATCTTGTCTGACAGAATAAGATGCAGACGCCAAATTTTGAATTTAATAGCTAACTCACATCCCTTATAGTGGGAAGCTATTCTGAGTATATATACTCAATTTTGATATTTTTTAGGGTCGATGGTTGAGCTAAGCTCCCGCATGGTAAAGTTTTAGTGAAGCCTCTGGTTTCTGGTTATGTATCTATATTTGAGACTTCTTGTTTAATCCAAGTCAGCCTTTATTATTTCATCTTATTATGCGTCTAATACTGAATGTTCATGATTGAAGGATTCACATGGATTATTGTGATTGTGTTGTAATGGATGTTTGATTGTAGTGTTGTCACAATGTTTTCAGTTTCCTGAAGCTCTGAATCCAAGAGGATTTTGTTTTCTGATCTTTTCCTCCTTAGGTTGTTGGAAGACCTTCTTTTCATATAAGACCTCTTCACTCCTCTTAATTTATTCCCCTTACTCGCCACTATACCAAAACTTATTGACTAAAGTTAGACCAAGACCTCACTTTCTTGTGCTTTCCAATCCAGTTTTCTTAGTTAGAATGGTACCATCCTGAGTCGGTGTCCATTAGACCACCTTTAAATCTATTTTTCGTAAAATACAAACTGATAGGTATTAGTCTTACCTATGTCGCAATCCAGGGGTGACTTCTGGTGCTAACAGGAGTTATTGTGTTTTGATACTTGTTTGATGTCTTGAAATGATATTTTAAGTATTGAACTTCTTGCATCAGATTATTCATTGAGTATTTTGTTGTTTCCCTTTATTTTATATTATTTGACTGGTTTGTCATTATTGTTCCATCAGCCAAGGAGGACCCTCATCCATATCGTTCTGCCAATCCAACCTTGCCTTTTTCTTGATAGAATAACCCTCTGACCAACCAACAAAAGAGTTAAAAGAAGCAATCATTCTAAACTGATAGGTGGCCTAACTTTCCCCTTTAGAAGTCAGATGAAGATCTTAGGACCAACATCTTCTGGCGTCGTTGATGGGGAACAGAGTAACGAAATATATTTCCCTAGGAGAATGACAATTGATCAGCTCTGACCTTTGATGGTGAACAAATATCAGACACAGATAGACTGTTATGTTTCACCTGGCGACTTCACTGAGTAAAATTTAAAGAAGAAATATTGGCGCCCAGAAAAGGATTCAACAGATCCAAATCTGAAAACAGCAAAGCCAAGAAGGCTGATTATAACCCTGAGAATAACATAGTAGGCTCTGAGCTAGAAAGTAAACTAAGGAAATCCACTGTATCTTAGAGATACACTTCCCCCTTCAAGGGAAAAGTTGCACACCAAGAGAATACTTTGAACCATCATCACCAGCAGCTTGAATTTTCTAGCCCTGAGAATCATAATTCTGAAGGGGCTCACACATCTCCTACTCCTAATTCCACTTCAACATCTAGTCCTGCATCCACTCCTGTATCTCCCATAAATTTGCAGATTCCTATTCTTCAATCCATGGTTATTAATAGGATGGATTTCATAATTGCTGCCATATATGTACCCTTAGTGCTACTTGTAGTTTTACATGCACTCCCAACCACATATTACATGAAATATCTTCCAATATATAATGGGGAGGGTGAAATAACTATTGAAGAACATATGGTATCCTTTTACAGTTTTGCAGACAACTTTAACATTGATTATTCATATGTGTGGATGAGGTTGTTTGTACAAAGTCTAGATGGGGAGGCCAGAAAATGGTTCAGAAGTCTTCCTCCAACCTCCATTGAAAATGTTGAGGCATTATATGAATATTTTATAAAGAAATGGGGAGATAAGAGAGATTATCTCTATTACATCATTGAATTTGGGGCTCTAAAGAGAAAAAATGGTGAATCTATTTCAAACTTCACCAAGAGATTCAATAAAATGTATGGTAGAATCCTAGATGAAGTCAAACCAACTGAAGCCTCTGCCAAGATCACTTCTTCTAATGAATTTGATGCATAATTGTCCCTCCTCCTGAGAGAGAGAAGATCAACCACATTGTTATCCATGTAGGAAGAAACCATTGAAGTTGAATCTCATATTTTGGCATCAAACAAATTAAAGACTAGATCTGATATAGAGAATAAAAAATAGAGAGAGGATGTCCCTACCTCCTCTAACCCAGCTGCATCTAATCCCAAACTTGAAGATATGACTAAGACTTTGAAGGATCTGACTTCTGAGATAGCTAAGCTAAAATGGGAATCCAAATAGCCAAACATAACTTTTCAAGGGGTTGGTAATAGAAATCAGAACCAATTCAAAAGGCCTAATGATGCTCCTCAAGTAATGTAGAGAGAAAGGAGAAATGTTGATGATCAAAGGGTAGTGCACCCTTTCCAAAACAATCATATTGAGTAGATAGATGCATACAATGATGTTGTGGACGATAATGTTGGTATTTTCAATGAGACAGATTATTATACCATCCACTTAACACAACAAGAATATGAGGTAGCACAATTTTCAAATAAATTTGATGGTTAGATAGGGGAAGAGGGAGTTATTCAAGGTCAACCCAAGAAGAAATATGATTTGAGGACGGTAAATGGAGCTCCCAGGGCCACAACCTCTAATCAAGGAAAACAAGCAGAAGCCCCTCCCAAGAATAATCCAAATAAAGGTATGCCATCTAAAACTCAGCCATCTCCACTATCAAAACCTATTGCCCCTGAATAAAAGGAAGTTGATAAGCCACCAACCTCTTTCATCTTAGAACATGAGCTGAGAAAATCAAGATTCTTGTCCCTTTGAAGGAATTGTTAAAAAATGAACCTTTCAAGAAATCCATCATGAAATTTTTGCAACCTACTGCTTCTAGTGTATCTTCTAATGTCATTAGTATACAGGATGAAAATCCAGCTATTACTATGGGTCCACACATTGAGGATGGATTTGATGCTTCTCCTCCTTTCTATATATCTCTGAATGTCCATGATAAGATTCTGCACAACATTATTATGGATTCAGGCACCTCTCATAATGTCATGCCCAAAGTTGTTATGGAAGAACTAGGTCTGGAGATTACTAAGCCTTACCAATACCTGTACTCCTTTGATTCCAAGAAATTAAAATGCCTGGGATTGATAAAGGATATGGTGGTTTCTCTAGCACAATTACCCATGAAGAGTGTAGTGATGGACATTGTGGTGGCTAACATTCCCCCAAATTTTGGCATGTTATTATCTAGAACTTGAGCTAATAAGGTTGGAGGATCATTGCAAATGGACCTCACATATGCCACCATTCATGTGTTTGGTGGTGAGAACGGGAGGATATACATAGAGGTAAGGTGATCCTACATAGTCAGTGATCATCAGAACCCAAGAAATCACCCCATTTATGTTGTTGAGGATGGGATTGGTTCGTCTATTTTTCATTTAGATGATGATGAACTTGAAATATCAGTCAGCCAATGCATAGATCATCCAATGATTGGTCAACAAAATGAGGTGTGAAATATGTATTCTGATGTCTCTTCATCAAAAGATGGATCTGGTGTTGGTATTCTCCTCATTTCCCCTTCAGAAGAAGTTATAACCCTCTCTTATAAGCTAGAGTTTAAGACTACTAACAATATAGCTGTATATGAAGCTCTGGTATTGGGATTGAGGGCTGCCAAAGACATGGCCATTGATTGTTTAGCATTTTTTGGTGATTTTGAGTTGGTCATCAATCAAGTGGGGAATATCTATCAAGCTAAGAAATAGAGGCTCAAGAAGTACAGGAATGAGGTATGGGACCTAATCGATAATTTATTTCTATCATTTAACCTCTCTTTCATTTCCAGAGAACAGAATCAGAAAGTTGATTCTCTGTCCTTAGCTACCAACACGTTTAGGCCTCCTATTGGCCCAAATATTAAATATCAGGTCGAAATCAGACATAGAACAGCCATACCAGATAACATAAAGCACTGGCAAGTCTTTAGTGATGATTTAGAATTGCAGATATTTCTTCACGCCATTGATGAATTATCCAATATCTCAATTGATCATGAAATTCAAGAAGATGAAAATAAGAAATTAGAAGATCAACAATCTTCTCATCTGCTGGAGACAGTGGTTGGTCATGATATTGTGGAGCTGAAAACCAATCATATTCCTAGAGGACTAGTACCATTGGAAATATTTTTCGATAGTAATGATGTTTACAAAGGAACTTCCATGAAGAATCAAGAAGAGGAGGTAACAAAGTGCAATATTGGGACCACTAAGAATCCCAAGATCATCAACATGTCCAAAGCATTGGCTGCAGAACAAAAAGACAGGTATGTCAGTCTCATTAAAAAATTTGATGATACTTCTGCATGGTCCTATGAAGATTTGAAGACATTTGATATTGACATCATCCAGCACAAGATCCCTCTATAAACTAGCTCCAATCCATTTAGACAGAAGATTAGACAATTCAATCCCATGTTAATGTCCATAATTGAGAAAGAGCTAAAACGAATGTTGGATGCCAAGATTATTGTACCATTAAGGTATTCAAATTGGGTGGCCAACTTAGTATCTATAAGGAAGAAGAGTGGGGAGATATGCTTATGTGTTGATTTCAAAAATCTAAACAAGTGTTCTTTGAAGGAAAATTATCCCCTCCCCAAGATGGATCATATTTTACAGAGGGTGGTAGGTGCACACAGAATTTCCTTGTTGGATGGATACTTTGGTTATAACAAGATAGCAGTTTGTGAAGAAGATAAAGAAAAGACAGCGTTCACCATCCCATGGGGAACATTCATGTATGAAAATATGCCCTTTGGGCTCATGAACGCAGGGGCCACTTGTCATAAGGCCATGGACATAGCTTTGTGGGAGAGAAAGACAAATTTATGGTCATATACCTAAATGACATTACCACTTTTTCCAAGTCCGATGAGGAACATTTGCAGCATTTGGAGCAGGTTTTCAAGAAATGTAGGAGGTATGGGATATCTCTCAATCCTAGGAAGTCTCACTTTGTCATGCTAGAAGGGAAGCTCCTGGGCCACATCATATCATCTGGAGGCATAAAAATGGATCCAAATAGGGTTTGTGCCATTCAAAAAATTGAGATCCCCAGAAATAAAAAGTTTGTCCAGTATTTTATTGGTAAGATAAACTTCCTCAGACGTTTTGTGCCAAATTTTGTTGAAATTCTAAAACCTATTACTAGCATGTTGAAGAAAGATGTTGTGATAAAATGGTCCTTGGAGAAAAAATCATCTTTCCAAACAATCAAGCAAGCTTTAGTTGAAGCACCTGTATTGGCCAGCCCTGACTATACTAAATATTTCATCATCTTTTCCTTTTCCTCGGATGAAACAGTTGTTGTTGTACTGCTTTAGAAAAACGAAGAAGGGCATGAGCAACCCATAACCTTTTTCAGCAGAGCCCTCTGAGATGCTAAGCTCAAGTATGATATATTAGAGAAATAGGATTATGCATTGGTCAGAGCACTCAAGGTCTTTAGGGTTTATGTGCTATTGTCTAGCATAACGGCCTTTGTTCCTAGCAGCAATGTCAAAGATATGTTGGTCTAGCCAGACAACGAGGGGAAAAGAGGAATATGGATTTTCAAACTGTTGGAGTATGACTTCCACATAAATCCCACCAAGTTGATCAAGGGGAAAGGACTGGACAAATTTCTATCATAATCAAACCATAAGGTTCTAGAATTGCATCAGATCTTAACCCAATTAGATACACCCATCATACAACCTGGACAAGACAACTTACAGGTATTTGAAAAATATTCCTCTTCACCTTCGTATAAAAACATCATCTATTTTCTACAACATGTTAAATGTCCACCAGATGTGAAGAAGACAAAGGCCAGGTCTCTCAAGTTGAAATTCGTCAAATTCTTCATTTCAAACCAAAGCTTGTATTGGAGAGATCATGTTGGCATCCTGTTAAGATGCCTTGATGAAAATGAAGCTAAACAAGTCATGACAGAGATGCACAGAGGAGGGCACGGTGGGAACCAACATTGGAAGGCCACAACGCTCAAGATTCTGAGGGTAGGATACTACTGGCCCACCATTTTCTCCGATGTGTTTGCCACTGTTAGAGCCTGCAATGAATGTCTGATTTTTGCAGGGAAACAAAAGTTACTGTCACTACCCCTGAAACCTATCAAAGCCAGTAGTTTTTTTAAGAAATAGGGGTTAGACTTCATAGGATAAATAAATCCACCCTCTAGTGGACAATACAAGTGGATCCTCACTACCACTGACTACTTCACCAAATGGATTGAGGTTGTTCCCACCAGGAATGCCATTGACAAGGTAATCATGAATTTCCTGGAAACTAATATTTTTTCCAGATTTGGTTGCCCCAATAATATGGTAACAGACAATGCCCAAGCATTCAATTCCAAATACATGATTGACTTCTGTGGCAGTAACAACATTTCCTTGACACATTCCACACCCTATTACCCTCAAGGAAATTGCCTGGTAGAATCATCAAACAAGACTCTCATCTGGATCATTAAAACGTTGTTGACTGAAAGCAAGAAATCTTGGGACTCTAAACTCAAATATGACTTATGGGCTGACAGGATCAGCACTAAGAAGTCTCTAGGAACCTCACCATTCTAGCTTGTTTATTGCATAGACGTTGTTTTTCCTACTCAGCTCAGTATATCAGACCTGAAATTATTGCAGGAGGATATTGAGGAGCCCAATGACATCCAATGAAGGATCTTCCAAATTATATAAGTTCAGTAGAAAAGAGAGGCACTCGATCAGAGAACAGAGGCATACCAGAGCAATATCAAATCAGCCTTTCATAAGAAAACCAAGAAGGATATTTTTCAGGAAGGTGACATGGTTTGAGGTGGGATGTTAGAAGGGATGACAAGTCCAAGCACAGTAAATTTGACAACCTCTGGTTTGGCTCTTTTAAGGTGATTGAAGTTTCAAACAACAACACATTCATCCTGCACAATATACATGATAAAGAAATCTTTGGAGGCACAGTAAATGGGCGCTTCCTGAAACACTATTTTGTTTTAGTATAGGGGAAGGTCCCTCTTGTACCATAGATGCTCCTTTTTATTATTTATTTTGATTAGTTAGTTGTGTGAATAAAGACTCCATAGCCTAATAAGGAACTGGGGTGTAGTTTCAGATTTTAATTCAATAAAATGCATGGCTAAAGGACAATAATAGATACACAGGGTTGACAAATAGAAACGAGGGTAAGTGATGAAAGGTAAGAGAAGTTATCTGATCTCAAGGCACCGATATACAGTTCTTAGCACCTCACAGGGATTAGCTATCCCCAGTTGGAGCCAATGTTTTCACCTAGGTCTGCATCCCCTGCCTCTCCTCTCATTTTCCTATGCCTTCATCAAGTTTTCCTTTTTCTGGTTGTCTAAGTTAGTTTCCCACTACTGAGTGCCTTGGCCCTTATTCGTTTTTTGAGTCTTCGTGCATTTTTGTTTCTACTTTTTTGGAAGGATAAAATACATGTCATATTTTTTTTGGAATGCTTGACATAACGTGCACCATTGATTGAGCTCACCGCAGGTCTACCGAGCCTTTTTTCTATGGACGAGAAATGTCCTTGCACACGACTCAACAATCTAGAGAAGCAAATTTTGGGCTCAAACCGTAGGAACAGATAGGTTAATGTTTTACGGTGGAGATCCATCAGGTCAAATAGATCAGCAGCTCTCGTCCATTCAGGTTCCAAAATTGCACGGGTTTTAATATAAAGTTCAAAGTACTAAGTTCCCAAAGACCCGAAGCCTCTGAAGAGCCCAAGAGTCGAAGTCCCGAGAACCCGACATGTCGCTTCGACAATTTTCCTTCGGGATTTTTCGAGCATAACATTCATAAACTCCCGAATCCCGTATTTCTGAAGAACATTTGGACCGTTCGTCAGTCACAAAACGGGACAGCAGATCATTCACTTCAAGGATTTTCCTCTGGGATGTTTTTCATGCTTCACATTTGAAACTCCCAAAGCTTGGACTTCCAAAGAGAATCTGGACCATTCATTCATCATGACACGTGGTGACAGATCATTCACTACAGAGATTTTCCTCCAAAATATTTTTCATGCTTCACATTTGAAACTCCTGAAGACCAGACTTTCGAAGAGAATCTGGACCGTTCATTCATCATGACACATGGAGACAGATCATTCACTTCAAAGATTTTCCTCCGAAATATTTTTCATGTTTCACATTCAAAACATCTGAAGCTCGAAAGTTCGAAGTGAATTTGGACCATTGATCCCAAGTCAATGAGAACCATCGATCCTCGCAATTGGTAAATATCACCTGAATCATAGATTGTCATCAGATTGACGACCACTCTTCATTGCAGGGACATAAACTACTCAAGAGTTAATTTTCCTAAGCGGTCCTGTAATTGGAACCGTGGTATTTTTGAAAGGGTACGTGGTAGCTTGTGGTGGATTGCGGGCCTAAAGGCGGTCTGGATCCAAACCACCCTCAACAGCTCTTGTAATCACGTTCTTGAATGAAATCATATCACCACGTCGCCTCTGCTCATCCCACTCACTACTCTTGCTCCTCTCACCACCCAACACTTGTCCTTCGTTAACCCCCACGTTGATCTCCATCGACAGTGGTCCACCTCTCCATATCAACGGTCCTTGTCGTAGCTCAGACCCCCCCGACCATTCTACCTTTAACGGTGGGGGGGGATTCTGAAAAGTGGTTTTCCCATCGCGGGACCTACCTAACATGGCGGATTCTCAAGAACTTGGAACCCCCCCT
>ML787387.1:458745-503315 GCA_009831015.1 Picea engelmannii | reverse complement strand
CCACCCCTTCTCATCTTTTTCCACCTGTTCTCCACTCACTTCCAAACCTATCTACTCCTCCTCTCCCTACATGCCACCTGTATCCTTCACTACACGTCGCCAACTCCATACTCTTGATACCTTCATCGTATTCACACCTCCTCTCACTTTGACATCTGTCTTCACACGTCATCTACCCTCGCATCCATTCATCCTATCTCCTGATTGGATGCTCGCCTCCACGTCTCCTCTCATGCCCAATGAGTCGACAACCATTAGATCGAAGCTATTTCATAGGTACAAATGGCATCTGACCGGGTCAATATAGAGTGTGCTTGGCTTCCGAAAGATCAGGCATAGATAGAGAGTTATGTCTCAGTCACAGGTCTACGCAGATTAGTTTCATAAACACTTCAGCAAACTCTGCTCATGTAGTTGGTTATCTCCAGTGACCTTGAACAACTCACAGACATGCCATCGTTCAACACATAGCTCTTCTATGTCACTCTGAGGCCTATTCTCGGCCACTCAGTTCCTCCAACACATGCATCAATTCTGTCAGAGAGACAGTAGTAGTTTTATTTGTTTAACTCCAACATTTTCCTAGATTAGATGCAAGAGTGGTCTTTTGTGTGTGATAAGAACCACTCTTGCTGATTAAGTCTAGTATCTTAGTAAAGTTAATTATTTTATTTATGAACAATTTCCTAAATTTAGGACTCAGTCCCCTAAGGACGAGAGGCTTTGCAACTCTTTTAAATAGTTAGTTTTTGGATATTGTAAAGGTCAGATTTTTTAAGGAAAGAATAGCAATACAATAGATTGGTTGGACCCATTTTATGCATGGATTAAATCTCTCTACCTGGTGAACATACTCTTGATGACAATGTTTCTTTCAACCCTTGATGTGTTTTCATGCTTATCTTGAATATAGATTTTGATTTGTGCAACACACATTTCATTTCCTTTCAGCTATTGTACGGCTTATTATTATTTATATGCAACCTGTCAAACAGCTAATTCTTTGGTGAATATTTGTGTCCTGTAACCTGTGGGAGTTATTGTGTTTTGGTACATGTTTGATGTCTTGAAATGATGTTTTAAGTATTGAACTTCTTACAACAGATTATTCATTGAGTAGTTTGTTGTTTCCCTCTGTTTTATATTATTTCACTGGCCTTTCATTAGTGTGCCATCAACCAAGGAGGGCCCTCATCCATATTGTTCTGCCAACCCAACCTTGCCTTTTTCTTGATAGAATAACCATCTAACCAACCAACAAAAGAGTTAAAAGAATAAATCATTCTAAATTGATAGGTGGCCTAGCTTTTCCCTTTAGCAATCAGGTGCAGACCTTAGGACCAACAGATCCTCAGGAAGATAAGGAATGTGATTAATTGTCACCTGCTTAGCCATGCTCCAAGTTGTTCTGCATGTTGGACCTGATGCTTCCTTGGGTGTGCTAACAAGAATAGAAATTTCCTCCTCAAACGACCTCCTTTTCTTATTTTTAGGTTTAGGTATGGGCACTGGACTTTATTTTTCCTGTTCCTTCCTCATTTTTCTTCTAAAGGACTCACATGTAGGGTTTGGAACTTGTTCTTCTTGTGTACTTCTTGTCTTTCTGCTAGAGGACTTAAATGTAGGGGCTCAAAATTATTCCTCTTGTGTACTTCTTGTATTTCTGGTAGAGGAATGTGCTATAACACTCCCTTCATTGGCTCTAAGTTTATTCTTACTTTTGACTCTCAATTCAGGGGTATTCTCTAATTCTCCAGCCTTCTCCTGAAGTACTTCAACAATTACTTCTGGAACACTATCTACAATTTCTTCAACCTTCTCCTAAGGTAATTCAACAATTACTTCGGGAACACTACCTGCATTATCTTCAGCATCACTACCAGACCTTTGTTTCTACTTCTTTTCCTCACTAATTTTTCTTTTTCTTTTAGTGGACAGGTTTGGGTGAATTTGCTTGGTTTTGGATGATCGTTCCACCATAGGTACAGGTTGTTCTTTTAACACTAGTGTCTTTCATTTTTCCAATTTGCTTATAGATTTTGTGAACTAGGACCAACAAGATATACTTCATTACTGGATTTCTTTCCTTTCTTTCTACTATCTCCCTTCTTCCTTCCTGACTCCTTACTATGTTCCCCTATTAAATTTCCTTCTACAGAATTTGAAACTTCTTGAGAAAAAAAAATTGTGAGGATTTTCTCTCAACCATTGTCTCATTTTCTCAACTCATGAAAAACAAGAAGTTTCATCAACCCATGGAGATAGAGACGGGTTTTAGGCTTCTTAGAGCCATACTTAACCCCTCTCACCATCTTATTCAGGCTCATCCAAAGAAATTGGGGAAAATCTATTTTTGGTCCTCCCTCAAAATGCAACAACAACCTTAAATGATAAAGGAAATTTACTGTATACCTCCCTTCATAGGTTAAAAACTTCTTCAAGCAGACAAGCATCATCCAATATTCTTCTTTGATCCAACTCTTGGAGATACCTTTTTTCCAATCTGGGTCCAGGTGCTCGGGCTTCAAAAATTTTTGACAGAAGCTCCTATAAATGATGATTCCTTTTAAATACTTCTCTTTGGTAGAAGATAAATTTTTCACTTCTACTATGGTGGCTTCAGTGATCATTAGTTTTAGTTCCCCCAACTTGACACTTTCTCCATCATAAATCTAGGCGAAGCCGTGGGATACCCCCTCATGATGTCTTATGAATTTTTATAAGAAGGGAACCTAGACATCCCTTTCAAATTTCTCTTTGCATGCTTGATGCTCCTACATTTCTCTGTATAGATGGAACACAGGTTCATGGCTTCCAACCCCCATGTTGGCTTAAAACTGGGTCTCAAAATAAGTGTAGGAAACAAAATTTCTGCAAGGGTTTGGTACTGGAAGAAAAATTACGAGAACAAGGTGATGGAGGTAGAGTAATTATATAGTAGGAGAAAATAGAGTGGTGGTGTATAGTATGAAGTGGGTAAATAACGCTCATCTAGATAGTGAAGCCATCCAAAAGAGCGTTTATAATGAAAATGAGAATAAAACAGTCAAATCTTTGAAATGATGGTGAGTTAAGGAAGGAGTAAGAAATTATGCCGAGTGATCATATCCATGGATAAGGTGATGATCATACCCAACAGTAATGTCACATCATGTTCTTATCAATTTTTGCAATGATTATAGAGAGTGTGGGTGATGTGACTGAAATTCACCATTGGGCAGCAGTCTACGTCATAGGTTTAAAACAATGTAAGGTTATAGAAGGTGGCATAATCATAGTTTTGACATCACACGAATGGAAGATTTTGACAAGAGATTTTCAAAATGGACAATCACTTCATAAAGATATTTGTGTACATCGTAAATGATTTTGAAAACGGGGGAAAAACATGAAGACTTTAGAAGATACTGATATGGAGGTTTAATAACTTAAGGTAACGACGAGATATGAGAATAACCATATGTTTAACACAAAATTAATGTGATTCTTAACAAAAGGAATAAACAATGAGCTCATATCTCCATTACCTGAAGTATACTTTTTCAAATGAGGGCAATATCAAGTATAGAATAATGTCACTAGAATTCCACCATCAGTATCGGATCACAGGCTTAGTACTGGATCAACACATAGAATCATTTTAGTACCAGACCAACATAGAGTATCGTTTTAGTACCGAACCAACACAGAGTATCATTTTAGTACCAGACCAACATAGAGACTATTTTTTTCTTCTATACGGATGAAGATTTGACAAGATACCTGGAATCTTGTAGGCTTCTCTTCGTGTCTAAACATGTTCTAAGGGTCAAGGTAGAGAAGATGTTGTCACTTAATAATGTGAATCTGTTCTGGTTAAGAATCATGCTCAAAAACTACAAACAACACATTGGTACAAGAATGTTGAAATTCCAGCAGGAGTGTCATAAAATGAGGCAAAAGAATCCAATGATCGGGCTCCAAGCTCTGTAACAAGAAGGTAATTGTATATTGACAACCTCCTGTAGAGATGCAAAAACCTCCTCTTTTTGGAACCAAACTAACCATTGCTTATGTTTCCATTTCCATTTTATTGGAAAGGAAATCCTAACTATTATTGTCATGTGGATTTTTCTCGAGCCCAAGTCAATTAATGCTCATCAGTGTTTTCAATTTTTGGGAGTCTGGAAAACTTAAAGAAAACTCCATCTACTGTCATGTAGATTTTTCTCGATCCAAAATCAGTTAATTCTCGTCGGTGTTTTCAATTTTAAGGAGTCTTAAAAACTTAAATAAAACTCCATCTGGCTCCTTTCCCATGAGTAATCTACCAGGGATGGATAAAGAAATAAACTTACACCTGAGAGATGTCCTCTTTATTGCTTATCTACATCATAACACAATTAGCTTTCACTTTTGTCAATAGCACCACAATATTTATCTAACAACACACCTATATACATATATGTACAAATTTGACTTAAATCACACAACAAAACTTACAGTGGTGGATCAACAGGAGGAGAAGTCCTCTTGCTTACCAATTGCATTTCAGAATTTTCAAGAACTTGTTTCATAAAATCCTCTTTAGATAGAGGCTTATGATAAAATTTCAATCGATGCCCATTTACAATGAAGGAGGTATGATCTTCATCAATGGTTTTTATCTTTATTGAATCATTGTCGTAAACTATGTCTACTTCATAGGGTCCCAACCATCGAGTGGACAATTTACCCTTGAAATTCTTGAACCTGTTGTCATACAACAATGCCCAATCACTTGGCTGGAAAGATTTTTTCTTGATGCACTTATCATTCCATTTATTCCTTTGTTCTTGAATGAGTGTAGTCCTTTGAAGAGAATCCTATCTAATTTCATCAAGCTCATTTAACTACAATATCCTTTGTTTTTTAGCTTCATCCAAATCCATCCCCAATTGCATAGTAATCCTGAAGGTTTTTACTTGAAATTCTATGGGAAGCAACACATGCTTCCCATACACCAATTCATAAGGTGTATGGCGTGTTGTGTTTCTCCAACTTTTTCTATAGGCCCACAAGGCCTCAGACAACCGATCAACCTAGTCTTTATGATGTAACTGAATTATCTTGGTAAGTATAGCCTCTATCACTTTGTTAGTTGATTCCACTTGTTCATTTTCTTTGGGGTGATAAGGTGAGGACTTTCTATGTTTAATTTGATATTGTTTAGTAATGGATTTGACGAAATTGGAGGTAAATTGGGTTCCTTGGTCTATCACTATTTCTCAAGGCACACCAAAATGAGTAAATATATATTCAAACAAAAAATCAACAACAAATTGTTCATTTGCAGAATACAAAGCTTTATCCTCTACCCATTTAGTCACATAATCTGTACAGACCAGTATGTGCCTTGTCCTTTGAGACATCGGTTTGATAGGTCCTACAAAGTACAAAGCCCATTTCTCAAAAGGTTCAATTACTACCTGAGCTTGGAGATGCATCTCATCACTTGCAGTTGGTTTCCCCATCCTCTGATAATCATCATAGCTAGCCACATACTTCTTTGCATCCCTAAAAATGGTTGGTCAATAGTAGCCTAACTGTAGTATTTTGTATGTTGTCCTCCTATAAGCAAAATGGCCTCCATATATGCCATCATGGAAGGCTTTGAAGATGTCATATATCTCATCCTCCTATACACATATTCTCATCACCAAATCAGGCCCTGTATGATATAGACAGTCATCATGCCACATATAATTTTCACTCAATTGAATCATCCTCTATTTTTCTCAAGGGGACAGATTCTAAGGTAATTTTCCTATTACAAGATAGTTAGCCACATTTTCATACCAAGGAATGTAATTAGAAATAGAAAACAGAGTTTCATCCAAAAAATTGTCATCCACTGGTGCATTATCACCTGTATGAATGAGTCTAGATAGGAAATCAACAATGAGGTTATATTTTCCAGGTCTTTCAATGATACTAATATTGAATTATTACAATAATAACAACCATCTAGTAACTCTAACATTTGTCACAATTTTATTCATTAAAAACCTAATGGTTGAGTGTTCTGTGTGTACAAAACCCTCATACCATGTTATGTAGTGTCTGAATTTATTAATGACATGAACTATTGATAAGAATTCCTTTTCAGTGACAATATAATTTACTTCGGTAGGGGAGAGATTTTTGCTGACAAAGTAGATAGCATAAAGAAGTTGGTTTTCTCTTTGTCCTAGAACAACCCCCAAAGTGGTATCTGAGGCATCAATACATATATGAAATGGGAGAGACCAATTTGGTCCTCTTAAAATAGGGGCACTTGAAAGATTTTTCTTTAAAATTTCAAAAGAAATCTAACATTTCTCATCCCAATAGAATTCAACCTCTTTTTCTAACAATTTGAACAATGAGGCAGCTAAGTTTGTAAAATTTTGAATGAATCTCCTATAATATCCAGCATGCCCTAAGAAGCTTCTAACTTCTTTCTATGAGATAGGGATTTTGATTTGAGAAATAATGTCAATTTTGGCAGGGTTTACCCTTATTCCGGTACCGAAAATATCATGGCCCAAGATAATCCCTTTAGTGAGCATCATTCTATTATTTTCATGGCTGAGGGAAATATTAGTATATCTACACCTAATTAATACTTTCTCCAAATTGTCCAATGCTTGTTGGAAATCATCCCCATATACTATGAAGTCATTCATATAGAATTCTACACAGTCATAGGTTAAATAAAAAAAAATGGCTAGGACAACCCTCTGAAAGGTGGCAGGGGCATTACACAAACCAAAGGGAAGAATCCTATAATCATAAGTACCCCATGTGAAAGTAAATTTGGTTTTCTAATAATCTTCAGGGGCAATTTTGATCTGGTTATACCCACTAAACCCATCTAAGAAACAAAAATACATCTTCCCAGACAAGGTTTCCAAGACCTGGTCTATGAAAGGAAAAGGAAAATAATATCTATAGGTAGACTTTTTCATCACTCTAAATTCCACACAAATCCTCCATTTTCCATTCTTATTAGGGACAATAACTAATGTGGATACCCACTTGCTATCTGAATAAGTGCAAATAAAATTGGCATGTAAGAGTTTTTGGAGCTCTTCTTTCCTTATATCTTTTAAGGTTGGATTCATTCTTATTTGGGGTTGTCTAACATGTCTAATTTGATCATTGGTGTAAATATGGTGTATACATGTATCTAGGTGAATTCCTTTCATGTCAATGTAATCCCATGCAAAAGCATTGGACTGTCCTTGAATTATTTGGATCAATTTTTGTCGTTGATCTGATTTCAAGCTAGAATTGATATATAGAGATTTTTCAAGACTGATTTCAACTGTTTGAACAACTGATTATTCTTATTCATTTATTTTTTATATAGTGAAAAATGTAGAAGTGGAGGGATGCCAGACCTCTTGAAATTCAGGGCTGAAAATAAGTGTAAATTCTAGAAAAGATTGAGGATACTCAATACATTTTGTATTGCCTTAAAATTTGTTCTTCGGTTTTTTATTGAACTCCCTTTGTTTGCTAAAATGTTAACAAGATTTGAGCATAGTTCTCCTCCCCATAGGGATTCTCCAACGATAAAGGAAATTTAGTCGTTGATTGGGAAGGAGGAAAGAGAATAAGTTTTTTACTGTGGGTCCCATTAGAAATTTTCATCCCTCCAGACCGACAACTAATAAATGCATCAGCAGTGGCCAACCAAGGTCGACCAAGCACAACTAGATGTCTAGGTTTGGAGGATTTTGAATGAATTAACAAGAAGTCCACAGGATACTCCCAGGAGTCTAAGGTAACTATTACATCATCTAGACTTCTTGTTGGGATAATCACTGATTTTTCTGCCAATTCCAACAAGGTCTGTGTTGTCCTTAATTGATTTAGTTGCAGCGTTCACATGGTCTCAACAGTGATAACATTTATTATTGATCCTAGATCAATAAGTGTATTTGACAAAGAAATACCATTAATTTATATAGTCACCACTAGATTTCCTAGATCATTATATTTAGATGGAATTTCTTATATAAATTTTGACAGTTGTCCAACCACCTATATAACAACAAGTTCCTTCCTCTTCCTTCTAGTATTTTTAATGCAAATATCCACAAGGGTGTCTTCTTCTTCATTTGGTTGGTTATCTATTTGTTCTTCTTGTTGAATAACCACTATATAATTTGGTGTATTCAATACCTTCCCAGATCTTAATTGAATCTCATTCAGTGAAGTAGGAGTTATCACATAAGTTGGGAAAGCTTGTACTTCAATATTCTATACAAGTTGTGTAGGTATACTATTCGAATTAGGGATGGGTTGTGCAGGAATAGGGGTAGGTCGAGGGGGGTTTGGATTAGGTGCAACTTGCATTTTTTTTATGTTGGTTTAGGTTCAAAGGAAATGTGAGTTTTTGTTGCATCTGGGAAGGTGGAGGTAGAGCAGGTGGATTAAATCCAAGTAACAATTGAGAGATATTGGAAGGATATTGTGGGTAAGTAGAAAACGTTGGTGATTGAAAAGGAACATTCCCATATGTAGGCCCCCTCCATCCTTGTTTCCAAGGTTGTACTTGTGGTTGTTTATGTGTCCATTGAGAGTAAGGTATTGGAGGAATCCATTGTTTTTGTGGGTATTGTGTGGTAGGATCGAAAAACATATGAGGATTTTGTTGTCTCCATGCTCTCTTAGGGGGATATGATGTTTCCTGAGGTTCCCCTCCTCCCTTAAAAATGGATTTTAGTCCAGTTAAGGAAGGGAACTCATTGGTAGACTGCTCTTTTGTACAAAGGCCACAAATTTCAATGACATTAATAAGACATTCTTTTTCAGGATGCCTTTTCCTATATAGACAACAGAAAATTGCTAAAGTAGCATTTTATTCCTCCTGATTTCTTTTGATCTTCATGGTATCTAAATGGGTGTTGATGGTGTTTGGGATGTCTATTTTTAATTTTTCTATAAGATTCCCTAATTCTATCCTTGTAACACCTCTTGGAGTAGGTATAGTAGTTCTTCTTATAGGATCCCTTACACTTTTCCCTGTTTTGGCTTGACTGCGGGAGTACCTTTTACAATACTCTGCAATGTTTGCAAATGGATTCTGATATACATCCCCAGAACTCATGAGGTTCAGTACCTCAATACAGTCATCCATTATACCCTTTAGGAAGATTTTCCTAAATGCGTATTTGTCTAAGGAAAAAAAATTGTCTTCTAATAATTGTATAGGAACCTTTATAGGTAATATTCTAGACTCTCCTCCTCAGACTGTTGCATTTTAAATATATCATTCCTATCATCTCTAGGTTTGCAATAATCCTAATATTTTTGGAGGAAATTTTCTTCCATACAATCCCAAGATAATATAGTATGCTCTCCTAGACTAATAAACCACCTTAATGTTGATTCTTTAAGTGTGGTTGGAAAGAGTTTTATTTTTTGTACATTATTAGTATAATTATAAATTCTACATAGTATATCAAACTCAAACAAAAATGAATTAGGGTCCTCTATTAACATACCATGGAAGTGAGGTAATGATGACAATGGGATATTCTTCATAGCAGCATCTCTGTTAATGTCTAATATTGGGAATCCAAATGTCTCAGTTTCATTATTTTCATTCCCTTCCTCATATGCCATATCTCCAAATAGCACGGTATAGGTTGCAGGTGATGTTTCTCCACTAAGTGATGGTTCAACCACTAGATTAGTTGGAATATCCAATTGTTCCAATACTTTGTGTATTGCTCCAATGGTACATCCAACCTCTTCTACCACTACCTCTATCTCTTTTCCATCTCTTCCTTCTAATTGTTTCGCCAGTGCTTCCCTTACTACTTGTTGTGATATGTTCTCAATCTGCACAGTAGCTTCATATTTAGGACCTTTGGTTGTAGTTTCAATTACTTCCTTTGAACTCTCTCCTCTGAGAATTTCTCATACACAAAAATTAGTTGAATTAGTATGGGGGGGGTTTCTTGATTTTTCTTTAACTTTGGGGGGTTTTCTTGAATTTTATGCAATTTTGAATGCAATAAATCTACCTTTTTTTATCTCTTCGTCTACACATAAAAATAAAATCTAATACTAACACAACACGAACTTTAACTACTGAAGGTAAGAGGACAACCTGAATTTGGAGCAACCCCACTAAAGTGGATGCGTGAGATCTTCCCTCACATCTTACCATGTTCTCTTTGCCCTTAGGTCATCCTTAAAACCAATCCAAAACCATTAAAACAATCTAATTCAAATACTTCCTATTACCATTTACAACTCCCCGGAAACGACGCCCAAATGTTGGTGCAATTATTTGTTCAATATATTGCAATCATTTAATATGTCAATCTAGTTTCATAATCAATAGAGTTGATGCACTATATGTGTCGATAACAGATAAATTTATATGTTTGATGAGTATAGCCTACATAAGAAAACACTCTAAAACCAATACTTTGTTTTCACACTTTTCAAATAACACTCTCCACACAATTCAAAAATTAGAAAGAAAAACTCATAAACAAGCATGTTATCTAAAGGTATTTCTTAGGTGGTGAATTTGTTCATTTATAGGCTCATGAAAGGGAAATATGAAATTTGACTTTGTTTCCTATAGAAACTAAACTAGCAACAATTAACACTCTTCACATTCTTAAAAGAATGCTCAATCAATCCTAGAAGAAATATCAGGTGAATTAAGATAGTCCATTATAGGTGCATGTAGGGAGAGATATGGAGGTCTTGATTATGCATGTGTTTAAAATATGTAGACTGATAAATTATGGAAGAAACTCTAGGTATGGTGAGATACTCCATTATAGGCTCATGTAGGGTGAAAGATGGAGATCTGAATTGTCCCTAGATTTTCAAAATAGAAATAAACACTAAAGCATCCAGTCTAACAAATATTTTTCTACCTACATAAACACAAGGATAACAAGTATTTACTCATAAATCAAAGTTGCACTCAGAAATCCTATATTGCATAAAGAGCTCTCACTCACTCAGAATTACCACACATTTATATTTTATGCCATCAAGTGCATTACTGAAACATAACATGAATAAATTTAGATGTTATGATCAAACACATAATTGTTCTATCCTCACACATAGAAAACCAGAATTATATTCACAAACAAATACAAGGAAGCTTACCTTGGTTGGGTCAGTGGGCCCTTTTTGTACCAACAAGGAAAATTTTAAAAGAAACATACAGAAAAGAAGATTTGATCACACACATGGAATCCATGAACTGAAATTTATATCATTACTTTAGAAAATAGGGGTACAATAAAAAGTCTTCAAGAATCAATCTTACAGTGTAACAGTGCTTAATTATATTTATGTATATCTATCATCTACAAGGATCTCTCTTTTAAATAGAAACAATCGTTACAATGAAAGTCTGGAGATAACATCAAATGTTTGCACAAGTATTACAATTGGTTGATGTATCATTTTTCAAGGGAACGATTTCATCCTCATGACATGAAGTGCATGAGGATGAAGTGTATCATGGTCTTCAACGAACAAAGAATGTTCGAGCCAAAAAATTCCTTGGACCCATCGAGAAAAAAATTGTTCAAACACCCAAACCTGCAAATGCAAAACTAGTACTGGATGCACACAACTGTAACAAAAAGACTGGTACCAAATGCACACAGTCAAATATCAGTACCGGAATAACACAAGAATAGGTATCGAATGAGCATGGAAATAGATATCGGACAAACACAACATTGGTACCGAATGAACACAAAGATAGGTATCGGACGAGTGCAGAAATATGTACTGGACAAATTGAGTACCAAATGAATAGGATTTGTTTCATAAGGTCTACTTGGATCATTCAAAGTAATTAGAGAGAATTTAACATCAATTATTCAGTTCCAATCACTACGAAATCTCATAAATCATGATTAAACATATGTTCCCTCATATATACACAAGAATGGCTAAAATACATGACTTTTGAAGAAAATAGGCAAATAGTGCATATGTATGAGGCAGAATTGGTCAAGATATAGGACAAGATAAGGCAATTGGAGGCATCAAAAAGGAGACCCAACACTCAGGGTGATACCCATTGATGGTTTATTTCCCAACATGATGTCTAGAGGCTGGTACTTTTCCCCCAATAGAAGCTAGTGGCTTAACTCCATCATGATGTCCATAGGACGGAGACATTCCCCCCAAGCTTTGTTTTGTCCACTGACTCTTCTTTTGCACATGATTAGACTTATATCTACTAATAGGAATAGATTTAGTAGAGAGGGAGGAAGAAAGAGGATCAACTAACACTGGAGGAGGAAATGAAGATTCAAGTACTAGATCTAGTAGAAGACTCAACTCAATTGGAGGGGCATCCATTTCATTTTTTAATGATCTTGAAATAGACAATGAACTATGCTCATGGGTATCTGTTTCATTTTTTCATGAGCTTGATACAAAAAGTGAACTATGCTCATAGTTATTTGTTTCATTTTCTAACAAGCTTGACATAGAAAGAGAACTATGTTCATAGTTATTTGTTTCATTTTTTAACGAGATTGACACAAAAAGTGAATTGTGCTCAGGGTTAGTTTCATTTTTACACAAGCTTGAAACAAAAAATGAGACTTTGGTCAGGGTTGGTTTCATTTTTACATGAGCTTGAAACTAGAAAATAAACTATGATCGGGGTTGGTTTCATTTTTACACAATCTTGAAACCAAAAATGAAATTATGCTCAGAGTTGGTTTCATTTTTTAACGCTATTGAAACAGAGAATGAAATTATGCTTGGGGTCGGTTTCATTTTTTAAACGATCTTGAAAAAAAAATGAACTATGCTCGGGGTTTTGGTTTCATTTTTAAACGAGCTTGAAACAAAAAGTGAACTCTGGTCGAGGTTTTGCTTTCATTTTTAAAAAATATTAAAGCCAAAAATGAACTATGCTCGGGTGATACCCATTAGTGATTTTTCTTCCCAAAATGATTTCCATAGGTTTGTACTTTTACCCTAGCATGATCGACATATGCTAGCGTCTTAACTCCAACATGATTTCTATAGACTAGAGACATGCCCCCCAAGCTTCGTTTCATACGATGACTCTTATTTTGCACCCAAAATGAATCTTGGCTACTAATATGAATAGGTTCACCAGAGAGAGAGGAAGAAACAGAATCAACTGACACAGGTGGATGAAATGAAGGTTAGGTACAAGATCTAGTGGAAGAATCGACTTAATTGTAGGGAGCTTTGTTTCATTTTTTAATGATCTTGAAATGGATAATGAACTATGATCGTGGTTATTTGTTTCATTTTTTAATGATCTTAACACATAAAATGAACTATGCTCATGTGGGTTTGTTTCACTTTTTAATGAGCTTGCCATGGACAATCAAAGATCACACTCTACCAAAGTACCTATAAGAAAAGAGAAATCAAATAACCCTCTTGTAACATATATA
The DNA here is from genome assembly GCA_009831015.1 of Picea engelmannii. Lineage (NCBI taxonomy): Eukaryota > Viridiplantae > Streptophyta > Pinopsida > Pinales > Pinaceae > Picea > Picea engelmannii. The sequence continues at coordinate 489,864 of ML787387.1, read as the reverse complement.
AAAGAAGTAATGATCTTTCGGAGATGGGATATGAGGTTGTCAATGAAGAAACGAGAGACAGTTACCCACAACTACTCCATAATGGACGCCCATATGTGCAAGTACCGAATGCAACCAAGTACCCTCCTAAGGAGCCAAAATCGTGTGGTGTAAGAATATATCATGTACTGAAAGTACCACCACTGCAATCACCTAGGAAGGTAACCTTAGGAAAATCAACTAGTCATACCACTTCACGCTTGGTGGTTGGGAAAAATGGTTGTGGGAGAGGGTTATTGTGAATGGGAAGGGAACATAATACAAATATCTTAGACCTAAATCAATTTATATAGTGGTGTCACCCCTAGGAATTTCCACTATTAAGATTTCCCCCTTAACTCACTTAAACTCACTGAGAGAGAGTGTTGGGGACCGATCCAAGTACTCTTCTCGACTTCTCCCACCGCTTGACTCTTTTGTTAGAGTAGCTTTCCCAACAAACACTTCATGTTACTAATGTATTTTCACTCATTATTGTTCATTGTTTTGTTTCAATGGCATTGGAAAATTTAATCTCCACCCTACAACCAAGGCCCTACAACCTAGACTTGTGATCATTTTTTAATAAAGAAAAAGTCTACTTGATTTTAGATTAGGTACCGTGTTCCTTTTATGGTTTTTTTTACTCAAAAGGGTAAATGGAAGTGAACTATATGGTGTTATCACTCCCACTCCAAGAAGAATTCAAAAGAAAAAATGAATGGAATGCAATCTTTAGTTTCAATGAAACCTATCTACATAAAGGAGCAAGAAATATCAAGAAAAGAAACAAGTGTAACATTCAATGCAAGAAACGTGAACTACTCTTTGAATGCAATCACTTTTTGGTTTTCCAATTATTTCAAATGCAATGAAACATTTTAATGCCACTTATTTTGTTTTATTTCTTTCAAATGGGATGAAAAGAACTTAATGCAAAAGCAAATGATTGCACAACAAAAGAATGCAAACCAAAAAATGCAATCAAGTAGGTCAACAAGCATCAAAAGAACTCAAATGATAGAAATTTCTCAACACTTGCCACTCAAAACAACAAACCAATTTTATAATAGTTCATAAACAAACAAAATCTGAAAACATGAGTGCAATTTTCAATTTGAAAAAGAGAATTGAATGCAAAGTAAAAAGATCAGTTTCATAACTTTGAAACAAATTTCAGAACTTTGCAGATCAACAGCAAGTGACATTCAAGTCAAAGATGCCAAAGACACAATATAAGGATCACAGTTAACCCAAGATAGTAATGTACATTCAAACAAAATCGAAAATAAAAAGAGACTCAAAGAGTATTAATCCAATGATTACCATTGGATTCTAAGCAATCAAATCCTTATACAGAAAGAAGAGGATCTAATGAGAAGGCCTACGACAAAAATATGACAAAATAGAGGAAAAAAAAGATCCAAATTCACTGAAAACATAGACTATCTCTCTTGTAACCATGCATACAGAGTGATTATCACTCCCTAAGACACTGTGAGGGGGTGATGAATAGGGTATTATCACCTTGTAGTCCCTTATGGGGGGCTATGAAGCATGTAAAGTGGTTAAAAAACTCAATATTTACCCATATGTGAGATAGGGTTAGATATTTGGCTCAGAGAGCTTCCCAATGATAATATGGGAAGGAGAGAGATCAAAGAAGAAGCATCAAAACCAAAAATATAATGTAACAAGAAAGACTCAAAAGACTATAAGAAACCAAGGAAATACTAAAGAGAAATTCCCCCAGTGGATTCGTCAATTTTTTGTTATGGTAAAGTTCCCCCTACGGACAGGTGAAACCCCCCCTGGATCAAGACCCCTCTTGATCCAAGACAAAAGAAAAACAAAAGTTGTACTACTTTATTCCTAGACTTATTTCAACAATTAGAATGAGAAGGAAGATATGGATGACTTACCCTTTTACTTCAGTTGTCCTTGTTACTCAAGTGTTTTACCTTGATGTCTAACCTCCTAGGTGAAATAAAATACCTATAAAGAACAAAGTGAAGCCTCCTTCTTCCACACTATATTGTTAAGTGAAAATAGATCTATATATGATGAATTTTAAAAATAGTAGACATGCATACACTTGAACACATAGACATGAGAGGGATAGGTCAAGTTATGTATTAATGGAAAACCAACAAAATAGAAGCACTTACAATATCATGTTTGACATTGTAGCAGTTCCTCCAAGCTCTCCTTTCTAGCCCTTTGGATCTCACACAATCATAAGTATGATGCTCTTAATTCTCCTCTTCTTGAATGTATCAAGATCAAAAGTATGATACTCTGAAATTCTCCCTTCCCCCCTTCACTCAAGCATGTCCTTCATTATATAGGCTTTGAGATATCACAAATATAAGATAGTTTTTAGGAGATGATGTGGTCAAAATAGGATTTGGATCAGCCAACAATATTGAATTTTCCTTGAATAGGATATATCTCGAACCAATCCCTTAATTAAATGAAAACTCTTGGAAACAACCTCACAAATCAAGGAAAAATAATTGCAGCGACTTCATCGCCCCCCCATAAATTTGCAAAGGGTGACTATCGCTCCCTAAGACACTCTGGGGGAGTGATAATCACTCCTTATATATGTTAAAGGGGGTGATGAAGCTCATTTAGGGAAAAAATATCACGGTAAAAAGTAGCATTTTGACCTCCAAATGATGTATTTCTCATCAATCATGTCTAGGGAACATGACAAGTAATCCCACATGATGATAAAGTTATGACATTTAAGTGCAACACGTAGTAGAATGTGATACATTAGTGTGCAACTTAGTAGTGCAAGAAATCGACACTTAGTAGAATGTGATACATAAGTGCAACACTTAGTATAATGCGATACATAAGTGCAACACTTAGTAGTGTGGAAATTTGGTGTGTAACATTGTACCTCCTTCTTCTTCTTCTTATTGGGACACAAGCTTGCATAGTGGCTAGTTTTGTGACATGCAAATAATTTCACTTTTCTCATGTCCCTTGAACCTCCTCCACTGCTCTTCTTTGCATGAAGAGTTTCATTCTCCTCCACTTCACTCTTTGGTTGGCTATCCTGTGAGAAATCAACTCTCATATCCTCCTAGGTGAATTCATCCCATAACCTCTCCCAATCATGGAGCTTCTATTGATCCACCACTCCTCATAAAAACACCTCCCACTGCTTGGTGAAGTCATTTAAGGTTATGCTCACCAACTCGGTATCATCCACGGTCTCTCCAATAACTATTGTTTCATCTTTGATCTGAATGAACTTATTGAGTTATGTAACCACTAAATCTCCCTTGGCCATATTCGTGCTTCTCAACTTCTCTCTGAGCAACATTTTTTTTCTCTAGTTATCAGACTAGTACAATTTCACTAGGGCCTCCCACATATCCTTAGTTTTCTTCTTGCCATAAAGATAAGGAATAATGTGGTCTTTAAATCCATCAATTATCCTCCTTTTCTTCACATCCTTCTTTATATGGGTTGGTTATTGTGTTGGATCAGATGGAAGTATTTCCTTCCCTTCATCAAAATCCCACAATCCATTCTCCTCCAACATCAAACCCATTCTCTACCTCCATGGACTAAATTTTGAGGTTCACTCCAACCTGTCTTCGAACCTCAAGCCAACACTTTCCATTTAAGTTAGTTGCTTTGACTCCACACACTTTCTGGTAACACGTCCCCTTTTCTTATTCACACCATGGTATGCACAACAAATGAATTTATCCTTTTGTATTCATAGGATGATCTCTGATACCATGTTAAATTCTTATAACTCAGCAAAAAAATATTATACCAATAATTTACTAACACAAAAATTATACTTTGCTTATATAAGTTCTGGAAATTATGCAATTAATATACAATTGATTTCTATAACCAAAATACACCGTAGATGCTAACAAGAAACCAAGCACAAAAATTAGAAAACTATAGAAATACCTGGAAACCCCAGTGTGGGGAAAACCAACAAAGAGGGGCTTCTATTATGGGCTTTCGAGAGAATTTACAGCAACAGAAAATCATAAATTTTTTAAAGAAATTTCCTCAACAAGTTTTCTTTCCTCCCTCAACAAAAACAACCCAGCAAATATGGTGTACAACCTATATGCACTGTACAAAATCGGATTGTATGGGCACTCTTTTTAATGGATGGTACATCCTGTGTATGGAATTTCGTTGGCTAAGTAAGTTTAGCCCTGACTCAGACTCCTTCTCCCTACTTGAAGCACCTTGGAATCAACCTCCAGAAATATGTTGAATGTGTCATGAGTTTGACCTCAATCTGTTGCTCAATATGGCCCTAAAATTGGCCTCCACTAGCTTCCCATGTCTGCCCCATAAATCTCCCTTTGCCTCATTTTTTTTCCCTCTCCTTCCCTTTCCTAAGCACCCTCTTCCTCCTCTCACAAAATGGGAATGTATCCTCTCACCCTTAGCCCCTCAATTTATCTTTCTTCTAGCCACCTTTCTTCCTTGAATTGTGTGCTCATTTCAACCTCGAACACTCAAAGGAGATGTGCCCCCCTTTGGTTGGACCCCACACAACACTAAGGTCATGTGCCCCACTATCCTGGGCCCCACAAAACACACAAATAGTATTTTGTTGAATTCCTAATTTATACTTAGGAAAATATAATTAAAGTTGAACTAGGTAGTTTAATGTGTCCATTAGCATGCCCAGGACACTTAGGCCCATGTTGAGACACCTTCTGAGCTATAAAAACTAACAAAAGAAACAACTTGATCACCTTATTTTTTGGAGTTAAACGGGGTGGAAATCAAAGAAACATGTTTGTTGAAAGTACTTTAAAGATATTATGTAAGATGTTACCATAAACTAGGAAAACAACATCTCTCGGGGTTTTTTATTTCCTATCATGGAATTTCATGTGAATGTGTTATTCTTGCTTGTTTTTTCTTTTGATATTGTCCATGATTTATTTGGCATAGCTTATTGTAAAGTTTTGGAAGAAATTTGAAATACATAGAAGGCTTGGTCAAAAGAAAATAGAATTGGGGAGGTATGAATATATTTTCTATTAATGTTGCATTGAATGATATGATGATTTTTGTGTATACTTGTTGACAAAACATTTGTTTTGGGTTCCATTTACAATCTTTGATTTTATGAACAAGACATTTAGGAAATTGGAATGGGATTCATTCCAATAGCAAATTGGGTTTTACTTAGTGGAGAAGTTTTCACTTCAAATAAAATTGAATTAGAGTTGTGACATGGGGCCAAGGATGTAGCTCTTACAGTGATTAAATGATGTTAATAAGGTTAAAAAAATCTTATTGTGCACACTCTGATTTGTATAGAAAAAATATTAAGGAACTGTATAAAAACTTGAGGCAAAGTTTCGTTCCAAGGGGGGAAGTATGTAATGCCCATGCTTGCCTAAATTTTCTTTGAGAAGGATTAGGAAGTAAATCCAAGGATTAAATGAAGATTTTAATAACCATGTCTTTGATTATGCTATATATATAAGTGACTTGCAGAATGTACTCAATTAATAAGATGGTAATTGATAGTATTGATTGTTGAGTTGATTACACAAGAAGATATGGATGTTATCCGCTTGTGAGTTGTGCTATATCCGGTTGTGCATTGTGTCTGGAAAATAAGCGGATATGAATGTTGGAAGTACCATAATGAGGGAGTCAAATAGGGAATATTCGTGGAGGGTAACTGGTAACATTAGGAAATAAATTATTATGATGCTTATATCGTATCGATATGCATAGTATGTGTGTAATTATTGCATGTACATGATACAGGGAAAGCCTTGCTAACTTGCCAACAGATGGGTGTGGACCATAACTAGTAAATCCTTAATGGAGATGTGGAGTCTCAAATGAGGCATGTAGTCTCAATAGAGTCATGGAGTCTCTAATGGAAGAATATATAGTATTATGATTGAGGGGGTGCGCAGTAAGGTGGACTAACCTTACTCCCCAATGGCTAATTTTTCCAGATCCTAATTAAGCTTAGGAAAAATATAAAGACCACATGGTTGAATTTACCTACTTTTAAGGGGCTCTTCAAAATATTAATTTAAAAAAAAAAAAAGAGAATTATTGTCAAGAAAAAAACGTGTAATTATGAAAAATGGAGGAATGACACAAGGGTGATTAATAATAAGGGTTAATTAAATAAAATTAATCAAAAAAATACTATTTTTGCATGAGTGGGGGTGACGTGTCTAGCCTTACTGAGGTCTATAAATAGGTGGGGAAATATTTGGTTTAGGGGGAATAACTTGGAGGGAATATATATATATATATATATATATATATATATATATATATATATATATATATATATATATATATATATATATATATATATATATATATATATATATATGCTGCAAAAATTCTACTAACAAGACTTATCTAAATGATAACTGGGATCTGGAAGAGAAACTAGATTTATGAATCTAGATGCTTACCAATGGATGGTAAAGAAATTATTTGAAGAACATTCTACAATCAATCAAAGTTGGTTATGGATCCACAAAGCTTGGGGTCTCAAGGAAAGAATGTTTCCTTGAGTATGGTTGGGAGGAAACTGGTTGGCACCATGAGAGTTGGCAATGGAAAGGGAGTTAAAGCTACGGGATGGAGCATTTCTAAACGGAGGAAACTTCTTATGGGTCAAGTATAATTTCATTGTTATTCAATTTGTAATTTATTTATTAATTTTATTTTGATAGATGATAAAAATCTCGCAATCTAAGAGAAATTGTTTGATGTTTGTGCTATAACTTCCTTTGTTAAAAAGCGAAATTATGCAGGGTGTCTAACTACTTTCAAAAAAAATAAGATTATCTAAATGGTGCTACTAATATTGTTTTGAAGAGAAAAGGATTTTACTGATACTATTTGGCACAATTCGTTCAAGTATTGTTTATATCCCGTACATTTTGTACATGAATTCGGTTTCATGTAACTGGTGGTGAAAAATCCAAACTTTTCTAATTTCCTTGGCTTGTGAAGTACGAATAAGTATTCTTAGTTGTAGCCATCATTTATGGTTTTTTTTCCATAGTGTAGCCATCATCTATCTATGTAAATTTAATTAGCATTTTGAAATCATGAGAAGAGAAGTATTTAATTCTTGTATGACTATTCAAGTTGTGTAAGTGGGTAAAAGAAAATATGGGTAAGTGCATATTCATGTTTGAATGTGAAAATGATACCAAGGAAGAACAATGCTCTCCTTCTCTTTTATTTGTGTATTTGATATTGGAAGTTGGTTCCTGAGGAAAAATGAAATTGTTTGGGTATTTTTGGTTAAGGGTAATTTTCCCAGCCATCTTAATTACATTAAAAGTGTAGATGGAATTTGCATGCCCATAACCTCTACATATCTTTGTGTGAGATCTCTTACTACGAGGAACACAAGGTTTGGGTCTGATATTAATTTGTTTTTGTAAATTCCTAAGGAAACTCATGTTGATGGGTAAGGTTTGGGTCTGATATTAATTTGTTTTTGTAAATTCCTAAGGAAACTCATGTTGATGGGTAATCGACGAGCAGTATTCACACATATTCCTTCCCTACCTTCAATTTACAACATATAATTATCACTCAGTATAACCAATGCCAATTATATGAATCTCCTTGGTCCTTTCAAATTGAGGTTAGCCTTTACCTCTCTTAACCTCACCAATTTCCTTTTGAATCCTAAACTTAAATACTTAGAAAATTTTGATGAAAGGAGCATCGTACATGTACTTTATACGTTTGCAACAAGGTTTTAAGACCGAATGAAAGGGTCGACACATTTTTCAGTATGTGAGAGGGAGAGATGGTCTATATTTTCCATTTGGGTGAGGGGAAATGCATTTAAAATGGTGGTTAAACATAGGTTTTCGTTTTTTGTATTGATGAGTGTCCATTGTTTGACAAAGGGTCTAAACCAAAACAAAAAAAAACTTTGTTTAAATTCTTTCTTGCTATTTCATTGTTAATTAATGTTATGAAAGTGTTCTTGGATACAACCATATGTGTTAATGTTCATAAGAATAAGTTCTCACTGGCTTGATTTCTTGATTAAAATTATTGAGTTATGTTATAGATAAGTGGCTATTCATTGTGAATTTTTGTTATACATAAAACCGAGAAAGTATGGTTGTAACTTCTTATTAAATAAACATAATTTTGTAAGAAAGGAGAGTGGTAATGTTGTCTACTTTATTTCTGTATAAATATATAATTATTGGATTGTTGATGGGTATAAACTATTTGTGTCACAAGTATTGAGTTTATTGTGTGTGTTTGTGTATTCCCTTCATAATCATTTTGGAGTAAATAGTTTATTTGGTTAACTTTTAGGATTTAAGGGCATTACAAGGAGGAGGAGGAGGACTACACATGTGAAGGAGAAGGTTAAGGATTGATGGATGGTGAGACAAGTGAAGGAGGAGGAGGATCGATGGATGGTAATGCATGTAGAGGATAAACTGGAGGATCAATGGATGGTGTAGACACACATGGAGGGGGGGAGGAGGAGGATTGGGTGTGGATGGTGTTATCACTTCAAGATTTTTTCCCTGACTGTAAAGGGAACGAGCTTGGTAACTTAAATTATTTGGTTGAATGATTGAATGAAAGAATCTGCGGGATGGATCAATCTATGAACTGTTAAGCCTCACTTAACCTAAGACTATGATGAATACATTCCAACAAGAAAATTCCTCTCTAAACAGATCAGATGAATTAAAACAAATATGGAATATAGAACATTACTGTATCAACAGACTCGCAGTAAACTATATGTGGGATCTAAATCCACTAATGCAACGAAAGAATGGCATCTCTCAGTCATCAAATGAATTATAGACACAATGAACCTTGCAATTCATCCACATATACAGAAAATAAAAGAAAGGTAATGGAAGTCTGATCAAATTCTAGAGGGAAAATTCTGCATTCGGATATATACTCAGCAAGATCTTAGTATAGTTTGCTTAAAATTGACAAAGGTTGAACCACAGTCCTAAATACTGCTCTCCTTTCTAACTCTTGTAATTTTCAAAGACTAAACCGCCATTACATCTTCGTTGGAGATCCCCAAAAGATGGATCTCAAAAACTACTTGGCAAAACTAATCTAATTTATTACAAAATAATAGGACTAAGATCCTATATCTAAGGGATAAGAATACCTATCAAAGTTTCGATCTTCAGCTGCCAATGACGCCACCTGAAGTTTACTTGAAGAGGGAGAAGTCATCTTCGAACTGTCATCACTATCTGGACCATGAGTCATCACTTTTGAAACTGAAAAAGAAGTCAAGTTTGACTTTACTTCCTCCTCGTTGAAGACAGGCAGGTTTGCAGCGCACAGTGTAGACAACAGGCTACTTGCGCTACCAACTTCCTGTAGGAGACAGTCTTCATGCTAACACACCAAACTTATTTAAGAAACTGAACTGAAGGCTAGAAAGGCTGCTTCAAGAGCTGGATTTGAATTAGATGTAGATGATACGTTACCCGAAAATCTGGGATTGAATATTGGCTACCTATACAAATCCTTGAAGTGGTCAAAATTGCCAAGTGTCCTATAGATTTGGAGATGATTGCCTTGAAATCTGGAAGTAGTTATTTTGAACTTCTGATCCTCTGCCTTGAATCAAACTAAATCTTTTAATACCAAACACCATGTCACCTGTCTTTTATTCTTCAATATCTTGACGATTTGAAACCGATTTCGGGCAGCCTCAATTTGTTGAAATGATAAATTTTTTGACTGCTACTGAGGCTTTGTTGGAGGATAGAAGAGTCTCCTTCAACCTTTCTTTGTCCATTTTACTCTATTATGCCACCAAATCATCAATGGCTACTTTCACAACAGAGGCGCCAAGATTTAAGAAGGAGAAAAGTTGTCATAATAGCAATAGAAAAACCTATAGCTTGAAAAAGTGGAAAAGTAATCTCCTTTGATCATATTTTTCTTGTCCTGTAGAATTCTCTGAAGCAAGATATGTAATTCCCTTTTATTCTTAGCTATATTTCTTTTAGCTAAAGATGAAGCTCACCAATCTTTTTCTTTTGATATTTTCTTCAAATAGAATCTGTACATGTATTATATTAATAACGAGCCAAGTATCCATGAATTCCTCTTAGCGGAGTTTCCAGACCCTTCAGAGATGTTAATTTTCTATTCACCTTTGTTTTTATCAAAATGAAAGTAATGGTTCCTCCAACATCTGCATTTTCTTGGAAAGAGGGCGCTAACCACCAGCTTCCATCTTCGACACGTGCGCAATGATTTTAAAACACTAAAGATCTGTTCGCTTCTCTGTAAATCTAATTCCAAGAAGAAGATCGCACACCTGCCAAACACACAAAAAACCAAGAAACTGGAGAAAACCTCCTATTTTAATGCTTCCATTGCCATGTCGTGGCTTGTGTTCAAACTTGAGTTACCAATTTGACACCTGCGAATAATCGGGCACCTGGCTCCTGTCTGAGTTTTACTTTTCATTTCACTCGTTGAGTAAAATCCCACATGTATCGGGATTTAAACAATTTAATCCTTTATATACACCAGTGCTTACAATGCCAATTAGATGTGATATGTGAAGAAAAAACTCGGCGTTTGTGTTGGCTTGTGTGTGGATTTGTTTATCGACATGCGGATATGGAGACTGGCTCTGTCTTAAAAAAATAAATAAACCCTTATTGTGAAAAAAGAAATGAAACAATTTTAAGAAATATATTTTATTTATTTATTTTGAATCTTAAGACAACTATCAAACTTTTATAAAAAGATAAATAAACTATTATTGGTGAAAAAGGCAAATGAAACAATTTTAAGAAATATATTTTATTTATTTATTTTGAATCTTAAGACAACTATCAAACTTTTATAAAAAGATAAATAAACTATTATGGGTGAAAAAGGCAAATGAAACAATTTTAAGAAATATATTTTATTTATTTATTTTGAATCATGAGAAAACTATCAAAGTGAAGACTTAGGAAAATTAATGAAAAGATTATTTTTTGGTTATGCAGGTTAAAAGGAGAGGATCACGAGGTGTCTAATAAAAAAATTGACAATAGACATTCACGAGACTTGATTAAAATTTTAGAAAACTATGACATAGGCAAAATATCAAAGGGATTAATAATTTTAAGAAATATATTAGGAAAACTAATGAAAAGATTATTTTTGGTTATGCACGTTAAAAGGAGAGGATCACGAAGTGTCTAGTCAAAAAATTGACAATAGACACTCACGAGACTCGATGAAGATTTTAAAAAACTATGACATAGGCAAAATATCAAAGGGATTTGACAATGCAAGCATGAATTTGCTAAAGACACTCAAAATTTAAGAGGATATTTTGAGTGCTAACAGATGGTACAAACACTTGTGGAGGGGAAGGCATAGGAGGATCAATGGATGGTGTAGACATAGGAGGAGGGTGTAAAAACATGTGAAGGGGAAGTAGGAGGATTGGTGGATGGTGCAGACACATGTGGAGAAAATCTAGGATCGAGAGGAGGAAAACCATGTGTTGGAGTAGATGATGTGGATCATATTGATAATGAAGCAGATGGAGTAGAATCATGAATAGCGTGAGAAGGACCCCTTGGTAATTAGGTCACTTGTGTGCACACATCACACTTTTATAAAAAGACAAATAAACTCTTATTGGTAAAAAAGGCAAAGGTAAATGAACTAAAGGCAAATGAAATAATTTTAAAATATATATTTTATTTATTTATTTTGAATCATAAGAAAACTATCAAAGTGAAGACTTAGGGAAACTAATGAAAAGATTATTTTTGGTTATACATGTTAAAAGGAGAGGATCACAAGGTGTCTAGTAAAAAAATTGATAATAGGTACTCACAAGACTCGATGAAGATTTTAAAAAACTATGACATAGGCAAAATATCAAAGGGATTTGACAATGCAAGCATGAATTTGCTAAAGACACTCGAAATTTAAGAGGATATTTTGAGCGCTAATAGATGGTACAGACACTTGTGGAGGGGAAGGCATAGGAGGATCAATGGATGGTGCAAACATAGGAGGATGAGGAGGAAGAGGAAGATGTAAAAACATGTGGAGGGGAAGTAGGTGGATTGGTGGATGGTACAGACACATGTGGAGAAAATCTAGGATCGAGAGGAGGAAAACCATGCGTTGGAGTAGAAGATGTGGATCATACTGGTAATGAAGCAGATGGAAAAGAATCATGAATAGCGTGAGAAGGATCCCTCAACCTCTCGATGAGGTTGACAACACCAAAAATACGATGCATCAGTGATGTCTTGTCATGAGGCAGATTTGTCCATATCATAGAAATATCTAGTACCTGTAATATGTCTCAAACCAGTGTAAGTACCACTCCATGATTAACCATAACACCACATAAGAGATCCACCACCTCTATCTAGACTCTCTAATCCATCATATGTGGCATGCAAATTTTATATATTATAGATTTCTCCTCTGCCTCCTCCATCTCCTCATCTTTTTGGGGAGACTCATCCCCAACATATGTGCCAATATATGCAAAAAAATAGATAATAATAAGATAATTGAAACAAAATGTTACAATAAATTATATTTTCATTAAATAAGACATAAAAATATGCAAATAGATTTATCAAAACATAACGATAATATTACCTCTCTCATCTAGTGGCTCAACTACTATAAATAGGATGTTTGGACATCCTTTCCAATCCATCCCCATGTATCGATAATGTACAACATTTAGGATATGATTGTCCTCTCCATCCAAAAAAAAACATACCTTTGTACTGACTGGAGTACACGGCCACTCTGTGCAATATACCAGGTGAATAATAATATGTGGAACATAAATATTTAGCAAGCAGTAATGGAACAACAATATTATAGCTAGAACAATACCAAAATAACACTAGAAAGAGCACCTTTATTAAATATAGCAATGTTCACTTGCCTCTTCGACGAGGAAACCTACAGCAGAGCTGAGCTCTATTACAATAATATCCAAGAAAAAACTTTCTATTCCCTCGACTCCTATTTATACTAAATCTATCTACCAAAAGAACATTATAGAGGAAGATCTTCTAGAAGCGGAAGCTTCTATTAGGTCTTCTTACATTTGACTTATTCTTCTTAATTACTAGGCATTATTAATATCGGCCTTTATTACATGGTAAATATATTATTCTACCTATGTGATGGGTTAGGGAGGTTAGGTCTCGAACATGCCCTCCCCCTTAAAAAAAACCTTGTTATAAAAGCTTGAGATAAGGAAATTGTTGCATAATGGTAGTTGGCTCCTAGGTGGCATCTACTGGAATTGTATATTTTCACTATAATAACACTTTTTTAATGGTGCACTACCAAAGACGATGCTCACACTGGTCCAAGACTGCTTGTGTTTGCAACCAGATGAAGATTTATTCATCCAAATCGGGGAGGCTGGTTTGAGTTTGGAAGTTAGTTCAAATCACCTTCTTTAAGCAGGAGACATGAAAAATAGGATGGTTCTTAGAATGACTAGGCAAATCTAACTGATAGGCCACCTGTCCCACATGCTTGAGAACAATACAAGGACCATAAATTTGGGTGCCGGTTTTTGATAATGTTCGGCCTTGAGTGAAGTATTCTTATAAGGTTATAGTCGAAGAAACATGTGGTCTCCTTCAACGAATTGGCGTTCATAGCGACCTTGATTTTCTTGTTGCTTCATGTGATTCTGATCCATGACCAAATTCTCTTTGAGGGTATGGAGAATAGCCTCCCGAACTGTAAGAGTTTGGTGAACCTCCTGGACCTTTGAGATACCAAGAATGTATGAGAGAATTGAAGGTGGATTTTATCCATATACTGCTTCAAAAGGAGTCATGCGAGTAGTTGTATGGTAAGAAGTGTTGTACCACCATTCAGCTAGTGGTCACCATTGATCCCACTGATTTTGTCTTTCAGATGAAAAATACCTGAAATAGGTTTCCAAACACTTGTTGACAACTTTAGTTTGACCATCAATATGGGGATGATAGGTGGTGCTGAGATGTAATTGGGTGCCCTGTAGCCTAAACAATTTTTGCCAAAAATTGTTGGTGAAAGTGGGATCTTGATCAGAAACAATAGAATGAAGCATGAAATGAAGCTTGAAGACATGATCCATGAAAAGTTGAGCCAGAGTAGAGGTGGTAAATGGGTGTGGAAGAGCACATAAATGAGCATATTTGTAAATATTATCAACTACCACCATGATGACTGACTTATTTCCCGATTTAGGTAATCCAATAATGAAATCCATAGAGATATCCCTCCAAATAGTGGGTGGAATCGGAAGTGGTTGTAGTGTGCCAGGATCTTTGACTGTTTCTCCCTTATCGTGTTGAAAAACATCACATTCTTCCACAAAAGTGAAAACATCTTATTTCATACCATCCCCAAAAAAAGAACATTTGACCTGGTCATAGGTTTTGGTAAACCCTGAGTGCCCAACTATGGGTGCAACATGAAGCTCAGAAAGCACTATGGATTTAAGTTGTGACCATTTACTTAAATACATATGGCCTTTGTAGCAAATCTCATCATTGTGCCAAGAGTACCCTAGGGAAACTGGAGAATTGGCTTGCAGTTGTTGGATCAAATGTGAAATTTTGGGATCTTTTAGCCATTCCTGGTGAACATCTTGGAGCCAATATGGTACAATAAAGGAGAAGGAAAAAATGGATCATTCATCTTCATATTTTCTTGAAAGAGCGTCAACAATCACATTATCTTTTCCTTTCTTGTAAATGATCTCATAATCATATCCAAATAGCTTAGTCACCCATTTTTGTTGCTCAGGGGATGAAGGACGTTGCTCCATAAAATACTTGAGGCCCTGATTATCTATCTTAATTTGGAAGCATTTCCCTAATAGATAAGGGCGTAAGAGGTCCACTACATATAGAATATCCAACATTTCCTTTTCATAGATTGATTGGCCCAAATGTCGCTCTGACAGTTGTTTTCTAGTAAAGGCCAAAGTTTAGCCATCTTGCATAAGGACTGCTCCAAGTCCTCTCCCAGAAGCATCACATTCCAGGACAAAGGTCTTTTTGAAGTCAAGAAGGGTCAAGATAGGAGTGGTGCACATAGTCGCTTTCAAGGCTTAAAGTCGTGATCAACTGCGGGAGTCCAAGTGGAAGAATTATTTTCAAGGAGGGTAGTGAGAGGAAACACAATATTTCCATAATTCGTAACAAACTTGAGATAATATCTTGTTAATACTAGAAAACCACACAATCTTTTGAGAGTCTTGGGGCGAGGAAAATCCTACATAGGTTCAACCTTCTTAGGATCCACCCTAACACCTATCTTGCCAACAGTATGACCCAAGTACTTGAATTCTGAGGATCCAAAAGCACATTTAGATTGTTTAAGGAAAATTTGGTGCTGAGAGAGTAGATGAAGAACTCGATCCACATGAGCAAGATGGGTTTTACTATAGATGAGAATATCAACAAAGAAAACTAAGACAAAATGACGGAGAAAAGGATGGAAGACATGATTCATTAGGCTTCAGAAAGTGGAGGGATAATTACACAAGACAAAGGGCATGACCAAGAACTCATAGTGGCCCTCATGAGTGAGAAATGCAGTCTTAGGGATGTGAGCCTATTTCATACGTACCTGGTGGTATCCAGAACGAAGATCAAGTTTAGTAAAGAACTGGGCACCACTTAATTCATACAAGAGATCATCAATGATAGGAATGGGAAATTTTTTTTTGATGGTGAGTTTGTTGAGGGCACAAAATTCATGAAGCATGCTTCAAGAGCCTTATTTCTTAAGTACTGTGACCATAGGAGAAGAATAGGGGCTATTACTAGGATGGATAACTTTTGTGGCAAACAATTCTTGAAAAAAAAAATCAATTTCATTTTTCTGGGAAAAGGGATGATGATAGGGATGAACATTGGGAGGAAGGTTATTGGGGAAAAGGAGAATGGAATGACCATGAAAACCACGGGAAGGAGGAATTCCTTGTGGAGTGGAAAAAATATATTGATGTTTGGAGAGTATGGTTTGGATTTCAAGAGGCACAGAGGGTGTCTCAGTGGCGTGAATGGAATGGAGTTGTGCATAATGTCGAAATGACCTTTTTAGAGGATCTTTTTCATGTTATGGGAATTGATGATATCCAAGGAACCTGTTGTTATTCCTTGTAACTTATATTGTTTTCCCTCCTAGTTGAATTGCATGGTTAATTCCTTAAAACCCGTGAGAATGGGGCCCAAAGTCCTTAGCCATTCGACACCCAGTACTATCACAACCACCCATGTCAATAGCAATCATATGATATTTCATGTGGTACTAACCAATTTGGAGACACATATTTTACAACGCCCCCCACATTTCATGGACCCACCATTGGCAATCATGATTTGAAATTTTTTGACTACTTGAATATAGCAATTAGTTTCTTGGGAAATGTAGCGATGAATAAAATTATGGGTGCCTCCACTTTCAACTAGGATGATGACCCTCTGATTCTTAATGTAACCAATTAGCTTGAGGGTTTGGGGAGCAGAGAAGACAGTGAGAGAATTCAATAAAATGATCGGTTCAACTTCTAGAGGGTCGGAAGGTTGAGTCATATCAATGTGTTCAGGTGACTCGGACATAAGGGGAGCCTTAACATATTCTTCAGAAACATCCTCATAGATGTCCATAAAAATCTTTTATTTCTTACACTTGTGCCCATGAAAATATTTTTCATCACAATTATAACAAAAGGCCCTTCAGTTGGCATTCATCCATTTCTTCCCAAGTCAATTTATGGATCTTTAGTGAAGTGGAAGGAGGAGGGGGAGTGACTGGTTTAGGGCAAGGAATGAAGGAGGGTTTTTTGGTTTGAGAAGAGACAACTTGGTGTGCTTCCTTATCTCTTTTAGTATCTTCCACCCAACTTTGAGGGCGAGCCATAAGGACATGGGAACTGATCTCATCCTTGAGGCCACTGATAAAGAATTCTCGAAAAAAATCATCAGACATTCCCTCTGTGCATAAATCCAATTGCTCAAAAGAAGTTATAAAGTATTCCACTGTGTCATATTGTTTCAACTTTTTCAAACTTCCTAAATGGTTGGTGTCAGTGTCAAAGCATTCATAAATATCTGCAACAAATTGTGTCCAAGCCACATACCCTTGGCGGGCGTTTTTTCTCCATGGCCATCATTTCCAATGTTCTTGATCTATATGGAGAACACCATATCGAATTTTGGCCAGCTCATCTATAATTTTGTACAAAGAGAAATAATGTTTCATTTGATTTACCTAGCCAGTGGGATCTGATCCATCAAATTTTTTCACATCCACTCGCGGAAGGCGTAGGTCACGTTGAAAGTGATGCAGCTAAAAATATGGGAATTGGAGGAATTTTCACCTTCAAGGTGCAAAGGTGAGTCAAAGGAAGTAAGGTCTGTAGGGATATTCAGCTTGGCACAAATCATGCCAATGAAGGATGCAAGATGGGTAGAGAGGTCATGTTTGATGGTTTCCAGTTTTGCGTATATGGAGGAATGCATGTTTTTATTGGTGGTGGAAATATTTTCACTAAGTTATTGTACTTATTGTTGGGTCTCTGTGAAAGCAAAGGATAAGGAATTGAAGCAGACTTCCAAGTATTGGCTACAGGTGTGGGCTATGATGAAGGGGTCAAACAGAAAGGGATGGGTGGGACTACATAGAAAAGGGGTTGTGGGTGAAGGGTATCACAAAAATCAGGGCGATGAGGGGAATCTAATGGTTTAAGGACCAAATAAGGGGTTCGGAAGGAGTTTGAGTCCATGAAAAAAAAATGTTGAAAAATGAAAGGTATGATTGGGATCATAGCGAAGAGAGGAATCTAATGGGATAGGGATCAAATAATGGGGCCAAAAGGATCTAGACTCTTTATTTATTTTTTTCTTTTTTACTCTTGCGGAGTTATACTCCAATCTGAAGAATATCGCAGTGTTGAAATGCCCAAATTCTTAACACGAACAAATGTGTAGTAATTTCGAAACCAGAATACAAGAGGCACAATTGCATGGAAATATATCTTATCTCTTTTGTTTATGTTTCCATCCCAATGGTTAGGGTATTCAAGGTTTCTACAGACAAGGGTTTTCCTTGTTCTATATCTCTTTGATATACGTGCAGGGTCCAACAGTAGTACTCAGCCCAATATCTTAGGGACCCAACTAAGGAAGTTAAACTATGTCATTAGTCATACTACCCGACTACCGAGGTACTAGAGAGTATCTTCTTGAGTGTTGTTCTTGGTGCCACTATAGAATTCAAGCGGCTGATCAGTTTATCTATGGAGGGCTTCAGGATATCTAGGTCGATCCATATACATGTGTTTTCTTATGCGCTACCACTTGAAGGGGTAGCAACAGGGGTTACAAGGGTGGTGTTGAGCACTCAACACACCCTAAAAAGCCTTTGCCATTTTTTTACTTTTTGGGTACCACTTGATCTTTGCACTGTCTGATACGACTTCATTTTGAGAAATGTTTTGTATTTTCTTATTATCGTGACTCTCATCAGCTATTCAGGTTTGTTTGAAGTTATGAAACCCCATGAATTCAAAAAGCCTTAACACGTGAGTAGAGAATCAAAAGCTAAAAAACACTTCACCTGACACACTCAGATTCGACATCGAAAGGAATTCAAAGAAGGAAAAGAACCACTCAAAAAACCTCAGTCACTAAGCATTGATCTCCATCGGCATTGGAAAAATGAAGTTTTTGTTTGCGTCAAATTTTTTCATAAGGATATCTTCGATAGTCGATTCCTCTTAGGCATTGGTAAAAGAAGAGGGGAATAGACATTAACAAAGAAAGAAAATATATCTTCGATAGCCGATACCCGACGCGCTTATCGGAATTAGGAAAAACCTAAAAGGATCGCAATGAACATTCTAGCCATGCTAAATAATTTTCGTGATCGCCGATCTCCAACGCATTTTTTGCATCGAGACTTTTTCGAGGAAGTTAATCTGAAGAAATCACTTGATACATTTATTGTCGATCATCGACCATGGATACGTTTTCATCATCGGCAAGATAAGGTTTGTTTTAGAACAAACAACTGAAGGAAATTCTTGACTATGATTAATACAAACGAATTAGGACATCAGTCTTCAATGCCACGTGTCTTTTCCATATTGGAGAACCGTACAGTCTAGTTTTTCCCCAAGTCATTCTTGGTTCCCTAAGTCTGAGTCACACCTTCGATTCAGATTCACGATGGCATCATTGTACGGTAAGATTGATCAACATCGGATCTTTTGTGAAGTACATCAACGAAAATGTTCATAGCGCATACCCGATCCCCGATCCACCCACTGAGAAGGCGACACGATGGGACATTTTAGTGTTAGATACGATCAGATTTTGAGCATTTAAGAGGTTAATTGATACCAAATCTTGCATTAGTTTCTACCTCATGTGCTAATCAAAAAAGCTGTTTAAAATCAACGATAGACCACATCACCCCCCCACGTCTCCATCGTCAACTCACGATGAATTTAAGTTGTAGAGATTCGGCAACATATTTGTTCAAATTTCTCTCATCACCCGAATTGAATGGTTGACCCGACATGGTAAGTTCTTTTCTGGTTTAAATTCTCTTGAGCCCTTGCCAATGAAATCATTCTGCCTGCGAGGAAATTTATAGCATCTAGAGAAGAAAGACGATTAATTCAAAAGCTGCAGAGATCTCGTGAGTATTGAAATAACCAGGTTTTAACAAGCTTCACAGGTATGTATCCAAGTTTGTAATTTTCACATGGCTACAAATTACATGTTTCTTATCTGATTTTGTTCTTTACACATTCTATGAAGGTTTATTTTAATTGAAGGAACAATTCCACCAAGAAATCCAACCACCAAATGATTTCTGAGGGCACCGAAGAAAAAATAACCAGAGGTAGGCGAAGGCTCCTCTCTAGGGGCTGCAAAAAAATTAGAATACACTCTAAGGTCGCAACCTGTCATTAAGACAACGACGAAGAAGTTTTTCATCCAGCCTCCGGCCTTTGGAGATACAGAGGAAAGCACATGGTCCAAGAAGACACTCCCACATTGGGGAGAGCCCTTTAAAAAGATCAGTCGGGAGAAATACCTGGAATATATCCCACACAGTGATCTAGATGTGACAATGCTTGACGACGAGGTGTTTTTGAACATCTGGTGATCGTACCTGAACATGGTGGCAAGAAAAACCCTCGTTTTCCCCTATATAGAACTCTTGAAGTGGCTCATCGACCACACAGACACACAGAAGTGTTTAATCATAGAGGTCTAGAAATACTACAAACTCTGAGACCTCGAAGAGCGACTGAATACATATTTTTTTGTGAAGTTCTATGAGCACCATGACACCAGTCGAGTGATGGCATCATGGTGGAGGGAAGAAAATAAATACACCAACCAAAGCATTGGTTGGTACTAGATGACCAACTTAAGGGATCCATACATCTATTTGATGGCTCTCATCTATCGAGTATATGGAGAGAAGGACTTTTCCATATTTCCAGAGGCATGGATTCCCTTAGATTACACAATGGAAATCTCTGGGAGTGGTTTCAATTGGAGAGTGACCATTTCTAAACAAGTGATCATCTGTATACAACAGGCTTAGACATCGAAGGAAGGAGAGATAGTTGCTTTCTACATGGCTTCATATCTGCTTGATGTCATGTGCGCCAGAAACATCTTCACCGGCATGAATCTGAGTTGGCATGTCGTAGAGCTCCCGGTCCATGTCTATTTCAGCGTGCTATGGGAGAAAAGGTATAAAACTTATTACTCCCTCATATGCGATGAATTCATCACACAAATTTATTTCATTCTTTTTACGAAAGAATTCTTGAGACTATCGGTTGTGGCCAAGAAGATGATATCAAAGGCAGGCCACTAGTACTTGGACGAGTGCAACACCTACATCAGAGTGTTCGAAGCCACTGAAGTGCCACATATACTACCATCTCATGTCTGGGACCGGATTGTAGTAGGATAAATATACTACCAAACCATCCTATAAGGCTACAACGCCACCCTGGTCAAGGACAAGAAGCGAGCATTCATTCCCTATGGTTTCCATGTAGGCTCAAGCCAAACAAGAAGGGATGAGCTAGCTCAAGTTCAGGTTCTAGATAGGTTGATTCTGCAAGCATGATCCAAAGGGCTTAGTCTTACAACACACTTCACAAGTGTTGTCCTCCTGGTTGTATGGCCACGACAAATTTGAAGATGAAGTCTTCATGGAAAATGCCCAGGACTGGGACGAGGTAGTAGCAAGGATGGGTGACCCCAAAATTACCAGGTTCAACGCCATGAGCCTGGATTAACAAGAGACGACCATAGACCAATAAAATCAATAGGACCTCATATCCAGAGAATAAATCAAAGCGGTAGAAGCAACAAAGGTTCCCCTAGTGGCCCCGGTGCAAGAGAGAGGTTTCCCTATGACACAGGACACACGAGAAAGGGGATTTCTCATTATAGAATAGGTGCATCAAGTAATTGATCAACTGCAAGATGAACCAGACCTCATAGGAATGATATGGTCCCCTACTAACAACCCAGATGAAATATGGGTAGGTCCAAGCAACCCTACACTAATAGAAATTGATGAAATTGTTGGGTTAGATAACCCTGAAATTACAATGCCATAGGTTGGATCACCTGGAGATGTTTTAGCCTAGCCAGAGATAGTAGGAACATTAGGGAGAAAAATTACACCAAAGCCCCTCCATGAATTGATAAACATCTATGATGATGAAGAAATTCTGGAGGTGTCCCTGGTAACTCCTGTGCCGATAACAGAACAAAAGGAGCCCGAGAAGGCATCTTCCCCAACTCTTGACGCTCAAATTTTGGGCCTTCCATAGAATGAACAAGAGGTCAAAAGTGTCTTAGGCACTGAGCTACCGATGCACTAGAAACCTAAGTGAATACTCTGAAGGACGTGCATGGGTCAGGTGAACAAAAAGAAGAAGCTCCACAACTTCTTAGGAACATCAGGGAGAAAAATTACACCAAACCCCCTCCATGAATTGATAAACATCTATGATGATGAATAAATTTTGGAGGTGTCCCTGGTAACTCTTGTGCCGATAACAGAACAAAAGGAGCTTGAGAAGGCATCTTCCCCAACTCTCGACACTCAAATTTGGGGCCTTCCACTAAATGAATAAGAGGTCGAAAGTGTCTTAGGCACTGAGTTGTTGATGCACTGGAAACCCAAGCGAATAGTCTAAAGGACGTGTCAGGGTCAGGTGAACAAAAAGAAGAAGCTCCACAGCAAGAAATCAGCATATCAACAGTCGATTATCATGTAAGTACTGAGACTACCCCCGATGCTTCAATTTTAACTGGTACTCAACCTCTTGATAAGAAACAAACAGAGGTCGGACCTTCGAAACACATGGAGGAGGTTCAAGAACCTAGTCTTGAACAAATATACACCATCAGGAGCCTAGGAAATATGCTCACCTAGGGAGATCAGCAAATCCCTGAACCCACGGATAAAGTCTTTGACATACATTCCATCACCTATGACCAGAAAAGGAAAGATATTGTGCATAGAACCACCAAGAAGAGGAGGATCACTTTATATCACTCCATCCTCATAACCATGGAGGAAAAATGGATCAACACAAAGCATGCCAATACATTTGAACTTATTGATGCAGGGATGGAAATCACAGATGCCACCCTGGACAACGTGAAAAGGGATGAAGAGGATTTGGATGATGCTTTGAAGGAATTGGAACATTTGTGCCACTTGGTGAAATATTACTAGGACACCACACAGGCCGTGGTGTTCATGAGAAGCAAATTCCAGGAGGCCTACAACAAATTTACATATGAACGACACCTATTCATTGCAAGGATAGTCGAGCTTCAATAAGACACCCTCATGGCACTGAAAACATGCAAGGATATGGAGAGGTGGTATGAGAAAGCACACCAATCCATGGAAAGGATCGACTATATCAGCATGGTGCAATAGGGTCAAGATGCCGAAGAGCATGGAATCTAGGTGCTAAGGGAAAGAAGCCTCGACCGCATAAGGAAATCGACCAAATATTGGGTAAAAATGGCTCAAGAACCTCATCGGGAAGTCCAAGAAAAATGGGTCAAGTGCGAGAAAAGCTAGACCAAGATCAACTGGGAAATGAGAGACATCGACCTCCCCTAATTCGTCACACCTGATGAATTTGTCTACTTGTGCGGCATATTCAAATCACATGTCGAACAAGACTCATCATGGGCTGCAGAAATAGCGAAAGTGGCAAACATGGCACCAGGACAGGTGCAACAGTTCATTGAGCACCCGATGAAAGCTTGAGCCATGTTGCAGCAGTTAAGTGTCAGAATAGTCAAGTATTAGGTACAAGAAGTAGAGATAAGAGAGATCCTTTCAGCCCCAATGGAACAACATAGATTCATGTATGCTAACACATGTGAGGATCTCTTTGTGAGGTGGTCAAAGTATGACAAGAGTCATCCACTCAAGTGAGATCATTTGACGACTCTTTGAAGACTAATAGAAGAAAGCGCCATGTGGCAAGTTTTGTTTTACTTAGCTACACTTTAATAGTTATTTTTAGTTAATAGTATGTTATAAATAGGAGGTTCGACCTATTAGAAAGGGTCGATGGTTGTTGCAAAGACCCTCATTTTATGTATTTGTAAAGAACTATTTTAGAGCTGCCTTAATTGAGCAGTCTTATTTAGGACCAAAGACAAGTTTGTGTTTTCATCAAAAGCATGTATGATTGGAAATGGATAAGAATTATTTCCGATTTCATCTCATGAATGCATGTTGTAACGAGTAAGAGCTTCTAAATCTATTGATAAGTTATCTAATTCAATGTTTTATAGTTCTTGTCTTTAATGATGAAAATAAATCATTGTTTTAGTATGTGATTGATGATTAGAGTTAAGGGAATTATTTTTCTTGCCATCATTTATTTCATATATGTTTTCTTATGATAATCGCACCTCAGTAAATAATTGGAACACCAGCGGGTTAATGTATTAGTACTAGGCCTATGGTAGAGAATCATTGTCTGCATGCTAGAGTGAAAGGGTTATCCCAAGCTCATCCTTCTCCAGTAGTTAAGATTTCCCACTTTGTTACTTAGTTGGTTTATACCAGTTTTTTATCTTGTATCGATCCCACCTATAAGAGAAAATACAAAAAGAGAACGTCTAAACTGGAGGAGGAGCCTTCCCAAGAAAACTTAAAGCCCATCGATTAATTGGTCGGGTCGCAAGATCTGGAGAACCATTCCACCATTAAAAGTTGCAGAGCTATGGAGGGTTTGGTTCCTACTATTGAGTTAAGGGGATTTAGAATGAGGGCCTTAAGAATGAATGGCTGACATTATATTTGACATAATATTCCAGACAGACTGTAGATTCAAAACAACCCACATGCATGGCTAGTCATTCCCAAGACATCCCACACACATTGAGTACTCCTGAAATGAGTAACTCACCCCAGCACGAGGAAGAATGTTTGTTCCCTGATATACCTTATTCTCTTCCTCACAAGGAATTAAACCAATTTAGAAGAATCACAAGAGCTTACGCCCGACAGATTGGTTCACTTCCATTGGCTCCGTTACTTCCTCGTAGAAAACAATTAAGCAAACCGGTGGTCGAAACTCCCGAACAAGTTTTTGTACACACACTAGAAGACCTGATAGATTTTACCCTCATCAAAATCAAACATCCTCTTAATCTAATCCCTGAAACATCATCCGACAACTTCTTCGAGCTCGACGATTTTTCGTAAGAGGAAGGGTTTAATTCAGAATGCTCAGTTTTGGGATCTGAAGACATGGAAGATAACAATGACCATGATGAAGAAAGGGGAAACCCACCTCAGAATAATCAACCTTGGTTAGAAAGAGATTCTTTGGCCATCCCTGGACGAGTACATAACCTTCCCCAACATCCAGAGAAGTTACTCCCTAAATTTGACCCTGAAACCTCAGGATTGCCTAAAGACCATATCAAAAAATTCATACTAGCTATCAAAATGATGAATGTTCAACATGAAGACGTAGTATGCAGGGATTTCCCCTACACTTTCAATAATTCAGCCTCCACGTGGTATTTTAACTTACCTGTAAGATCCATAACTAGTTGGACGAAGTTTCAAAAGGATTTTCTAGACAAATTTGCAGAAGAAACCACTACAGGAGCTTTTATGGCTGAGTTGTTCATCACCACCATGAGTTAAAAGGAGAAGGTTAAAGACTTCAATCAAATATTTACCACTATCTTAAACAAATTCCAACCCAAAGCTAAACCTACTCAGGAGTTGCAAATTGAACTATACGCTAATCCTCTCCCAACTTCTATTTCCATGTTTGTGAAGAGGGCTGCCAAACCAACCTTAGCTGAAAATTTTGAAGAAGATAAAATGATAGAGTTCCAAATGAAAGGATGCAAAGAAGGCCAGGTCTCATTAGTTAAGAAAGAATTTCATCCTCCTCCCAGGAGAGGACTCTTGTTGACTAGACCCTCGGGGAAACAAACATAACAAGGTCCCGAAAAGGGAAGTGGGGACATAGAATACCTACAACGCATGGTCAAGAAGTTGGTGAAAAAAATCATAGACATGAAGAGAAGTGCAGGGGAAGGAAACCAAGACCAGAGGCCCTATAAACCCTTTTTTAAAAGAAATCCTCTTTTCAAAGCAATTGACCCTCCCCCATCCAACTTAAACATCGATCTAGGAAATATAGCATCTAACTCATTCTATACCTGCCATCAAGAGAATCACTCTAAAAGAGACTGTCCTCAATGGGTGCATGCCATGAATTTGATGGCCAACCCATTTCTAGATGAATTCTCCCTAACCGAACAATCAAATGGCTCAGTTATGAATATTGTTGATCATGAAGAGGTTGATCCATCAGAAGTAACAACCATGTTGATATGGGACCCTGATCTACCTATGTATTTTGATGACCTATTTGAGGTTCAAGAACCACCTACATAAGTCTTGGCTATGAAAACAAGAAGTAGGGGTCAACATATCTCAAACGATCTTTCTATATCCCAAACTTTGGGAGGAATACCATCTCCCAATCACCCAAAAGAACCTTTTTCTCACCGAATAAACCCTATAAACATCCATACATGAGAATCGCCCAAGCTAGAATACAACATAGTAGAATATTTGAAGAAGTTGAAGGAAAATATATCATTTATGGACATGTGTAGAATCCCTCAGCAAAAGGACTTTTTGTTAAAAGCATTGAAATCGGTAGAAAACCCCATGACAAGCACTGACCAAGGAGGAAATCTAAATCACACAGATCTAAGAAATAAACTAATTGTGAATGCCTGATCTCAAGATAAGAAGGGAAAACCTTTTGTTCCACCATTTCTTTTGAAGTTTGAAGTCTTCAACAAAAACCTTCATAACTATTTGGTTGACTCAGGAGCATCCTCCAATGTTATGCCATTGTTTATTTGCAAACAATTAAATGCAGTCCCTCTCAAAAGAGATAAACATTTTATACAATTAGACAGAACCCGGGTGAAGGTTATGGTAGATCTCAAAGATGTGATGATCAAAATAGTGACACGCCCTAAATTTGTGCAAGTAATTGACATCATTGTAGTAGATATCCCAGAAGCTTATGGACTGTTATTGATTCGAGACTGGTCTGAGAAGTTAAATGGATACTTTAGTACAAACTGGTCTCACCTTTGGCTTCCATTAAAGGGACACACAAATATGATCAGGATCAATAGGGAAAGATATCTAAAACATATTATCACTTAATTAGAAACCCTAAATGAACCCTCATCGACAGATTTCCCTGTGCTAGGCAATTATTCCTGTGACTCCAATTTCAGAAATTTCTCCCCTCTATCATCTGATGTCCCTCTTACTCAAAACTCCATAATTATTTTTCAAGAGAAATTGTCGACAGAGGCAGAGGAAACCCTCTTTTGTCAAGAACATATGTTAGAAATCACAGAACAAACGGGAGGAGAGGAGGAAAGTAACAAGAAAGTCGATAGGTTTTTCCCACAAGTTTGGACCTTATACTTTGATGGATCTAAATCGCAAGAATGATCGGGTGCATGGTGCATCCTCATTGATCCAAAAGGTAAACGACATTTCCTGTCCTATAGAATAGAGTTCAAATGCACAAACAATATCGCTGAGTATGAATCTCTAGTTCAAGGGCTAAAGAAATCCATGGACTTAAAAGTTAAAGAATTGAAGGTTTTCGGAGATTCTAAAATCATCATTAGACAAGTAAGGAATACTATACATTGCAACTCTCCACACATGAGGAATTACCAACATGAAGTGCACATGCTAATAGAGCATTTTGAAGACTTCAGCATTTTAGCAATCCCTAGAACAAAGAACATTCTTGTTGATTCTTTGGCCACCGCTGCCTCAAGACTATCACCTCTAGAAGATTATGAAGCCTCCAGTTTCACTTTGGAGCTACTCTACAAACCGTCAGTGCCCAACAATATTTCTAAATGGAAGTTCTTTGAAGGAGATGAAGAGATCATAAAAAATTTTACCAATCAGGATAATTTCAAAGACTTTTCTATTGATGATGAAGTATTCTAGGAACAATCTATAGAAACTGATCCTTAGACATATCAATTGTCTGAAAAACCAAGGTATCACATGATACCAAAGGGAATATCCAATTTAGAAAACCTTTTTGACCTAAGGGAAAGATTTAAAGGGTCAAAGAATGCAAAGACGGGGAGTTCTTGTCCCATGCACGAAACTATCAACTTCGGAACCCCTGAAAACTCCAAAAATATAAATCTCAGCAAGATAGTATCTAAAGAGGAAAGGAAGGCCTATCTCAAACTTTTCAGACAATATCAAGATGTTTTTGCATGGTCCTACTGAGATCTGAAAACTTATGATACTCGTATCATTCAACACGCTATCCTGTTAAATCCTAAAGTAAAACCCTTCCAATAGAAGCTCCAGAAATATGACCCATCCCTAGAGCCTTGCATGTGTCAGGTGCTAAAGAAACTACTAGGTGCCAAGATTATTTTCCAAGTTAGACACTCCGCATGGGTAGAAAATTCGGTTCCTGTGAGAAAAAATTCTGGGGAGATTTTCCTATGTGTATATTTCAGAAACCTCAACAGAGCTTTAGAAAGGACAACTACCCTGTCCCACCAATGGAGCAACTCTTGTAGACTGTGTCTGGCTCTGAGATTTTTTCCCTACTGGATGGTTTCTCAGGGTACAACCAGGTTCTAGTTTCAGAAGAAGACCACTTGAAAACTACCTTCCAAACCAAGTGGGGAACCTTCGCTTATAAACGCATCCCCTTTAGGTTAATCAATGCAGGGGAAACCTTCCAGAGGGCCATGGATGTATAGTTTCGAGGACTAACAAAAAAATATGTAGTAGTTTATTTGGATGATGTAACTGTGTATTCAAAGAATAGAGAAGATCACATCCAACATTTAACCTACATTTTTGAAAGGTGTAGGAAATATGGTATATCCTTAAACCCTAAGAAAACTATTTTCGGTGTCGAGGAAGGTAAGTTGTTAGGCTACATTATATCCTAAACAAGGATTTGCATAGACCTAGAAAGGACTAACTCTATAGCTTAACTTCCATTACCTCACAAAAAAAAGACTATGCAATCATTCTTTGGGAAAATCAATTTTGTGGGGAAATTCACCTCCGATTTTGTTGAAACTATCAAACCCTTACAAAAAATGATCCACAAAGATGTTGAATTTAAGTGGGACGATGAACAAAAAAGAGATTTCAAAAATATTAAGATTGTGATATCTCGAGCCTCGATGTTGGGAAGCCCCGATTTTAGCAAATATTTCTTCCTCTATACTTTTTCCTCCGACCAATATTTAGCTGCAGTGTTGACTCAGAAGGATGATGACAACAACGAAGCCATGATATCATTCATGAGCAATAATATACAAGGGGCCAAAATAAATTACCCTGCTATAGACAAGCAGGGCTAGGCTTATGCTATATACAAAGCAGTGAAACACTTCAGGTCTTACATCCTTAAGAACCATACCAAAGTCATAGTTCCTCACCCTTCAGTCCAATCCCTATTCACTCAATAGGAGATGAGGGGAAAAAGAGGAAACTAGATGGCAATAGTCCAATAATTTTATCTAGATATAAAACCTGCTAAATTGTTTAATGGACAAGGGTTATGAAAACTAGCAGTTGAAGCCCAAAACCAAGTAAATGAAGACCCCGGATGGGAGAATGAATTGGCGTTATGGTGTGGTGAGGCTTCATACGTATCCCTAGGGAAAGAGTCTTGGTACAAGAAACTGACTTATCTCTTGGATCATGGGAATTGCCCAAAAAACCTAAACCCTAGGGAAAGGAGAGCCCTCAGGTTAAAATCCACACAATATTGCCTCATCAATTTGGTGCTCTTCTGTGTTATTTTAAGATGTCTTAAATGTGAAGATGCAGAAAAAGTTATGAAGGAGCTCCATGATGGCCCTGCAGGTGGAAATTTCGCAGGAAACACGACTGCTCATAAAATATTGAGAGTTGGATATTATTGGCCTACTCTGGTCAAGGATGCTCACACACACTCTAGAATCCGTAAGACTTGTCAAATAACCGCAGGGAGGGAGAAGAGATCATTTGTCCCACTCCAGTCGGTGACTGTTTCCATGCCATTCGAGCAATGGGGGTTAGATATCATAGGGGAAATTAGATCGAGTTCTTCAAAACAATATAGATACATACTAACCACCACAGATTATTTCATGAAATGGGCAGAGGCCATCCCTCTAACTCATGTAAACGAGAAGGTGGTGATCCAGTTCATAGAACAATAGTTGATCACTGGGTTTGGTGTGCCTTCCATCCTTGTTTTTGATAATGCAGCTTACTTTTCTTCCACCTTATTAATAAAGTTTTCTCTAGACAAAGGAATCATAATCATATACTCTGCAAACTACAATCCGCGGGGAAACGGAGTGGAAGAATCAACTAATAAGAACGTAGTAAGAATATTGAATAAAACAGTTGTATAAACTAGAGGAATTGGCATAGTTCACTTCATAATGCCTTATGGGCCGATAGATTCATGTCCAAGGAAGATATAGGTAATTCCCCATACTTTTTGGTATACTGATAGGAAGCCATTCTCCCAAACGGGCTATATCTCCCATCTCTTCAACTTGCTCAAGATTCGAGAGGACAACCCTCATTAGTCATACAACAAAGAATTGATACCCTCCTCATGTTGGAAGAAGAAAGGGTGAAAGAAAAATCAAATTTCATAGCTCATCAATAGATAGTTAAAAGGTGGTTTGATAAGCATAAGGCTAAAGAGAAGAATTTTGAAGTGGGAGACTTAGTCCTAAAGTGGGACAGAGAAAATGAGCCTAAAGGAAAACATTCTAAGTTTCAGAATCTATGGCTCGGACCTTTCCAAGTGGTCGAGAATATTGGGTTAGGCATGTATCGACTGTAGAATCTGAGGGGGAAACCTGACGCCCTCCTGGTGAATGGCCAAGCCCTAAAATAATATTTCCATTAAAAAATTATAATAATAATAATAATAATTTGTATTTATGTTTTCATGATGTTTATTTTAGCTAGGTCGATTGTGGAATGCATTTTTTTTTTTTTCTTTCTGTAGTACATATGTGCTTTTGAATACTGTGTTTAGCAAGATGATGGTTGACCTCAATTTATGTGATATGACGAACTATTTTCCTGACTCATCACTCACATACAACACAAGAAGCACTAGGGGACCTGCGGTTGTTTTTGTTGGTTGTGGAGCCTGATTATCTTCCTGATTCAGAGGTCCTTGCTTCCAGCCATGTTTATACCCCATGAAGTATTTACACCCCATAAGTATGTACACTCTTCCACGCGGGGGAGTGCAGATCTAACGGTAGAGATTATGTTAGGGTTTTTTTCCCTAGAAGGCAACCCTCTTTTATGAGGGAAATGTATCACGGCTATGATTGATGGTGAATATTGTATTCTGAGAGAGGAGACTGTGAGAGAAAGAAGAGGAAGTTA